>OY735198.1:16717816-16767816 GCA_963457665.1 Thysanoteuthis rhombus | reverse complement strand
CTGGTCAGATCCCGCAAAACCGTCTGAAAGAATTTTGCAAAGTAGCTCGAAGAACCAAAAACCTTAGAGAGAATTGGCACCCATCAACTGAGAGTACCACTGAAACCACAAATTTCTTCCGGTGTTGAAATTCGACGACTACAAAAACAAAATGACTATTTTTCCAAGTGTTATTCAAAGGTTTGAAATTGATGATCCGTCTTCAAATTTATGAATGATGAGCTAAGCGCCGTTGACGAGAATCATGAAAATCGTATCTGCCTAACACCATCTCCTCATCCTGGTCTGATCGCTCCTTATAGTGTGTTATGACGTGTAAACATACAATTTATTCGTTGGCAAATCCGAGAAAGATGGATGTTGATAATTAGTGAAGAAAATGATATTATTCTTGTGATCAAGTCAAGCTCTTAGTTCATGCACACATTCCAAAACTGACTCATTGTATTGTATAGCTGTTTATTGCCTGCAATATTTTAATACGAGTAAAAAGTCATGTGAAGAGGAGCTGATTTTATCTACACACGCATGTATTTGTAAATATATATGAATTGAAGGGTAGGCACGTTGGGCGCCTTGTTTAGGAATTCAATATCACCAACCATTTCGATATTGGCTTTGTTTGCAATAGATTTTTCATTAATTCATATGTCATTATTTACATGAAAAACATGTGGAAAAGACAACTAACTTCGATTTCAAGTCATTGTACTCAGAATGTAAATCTAGAAAAACATGTTTTGGACAGGGGAGGGGTCCCACGCTCCTACACAGATTCACCTCCAAATATCAATATGGCCGTCGATAACAGATAGGAAAACCCTATTACATATATAAAAAAAAGAAAATTGAGAAAACGGATAAAGAAGAGGAAGGGGGTGGAAGTAAAAGGCAGAAAGAAAAGGAAAACATCGTGGGGAAATGAGGGAACAGGAGCAAAATGGAACAGAAGGGCAAGTGTACCTGTTGCAGGGTCAATTTCACTTTGCTTCCGTTCCAACTGAAGATTATTACATTATTGTATATGTATTGTATACATCAAGCGGTAAATACGAATTGTCAGTTTGGTTTGGTTGGTAACAGATTCGCCTTCCGATTGCATGGTCGTGATTCCTGATCACAGTAGAGAAACGTCTGTTTTATGTTGTGTGGTAGAATGGGACGTGATATAAAAATGGTGAAGAGTTTACTCACTTACATAGAACGCAGATTATTGTTGTTATCATTGTTACAGATGGAAATGAAAGTCCATTCTTATTTGAACTGGTCTTTGCAAAAGAAAAAAGAGAGCAAAGAAAAGAAAAAGAGGAAAATAAACGGGAAAAAAGGAGTAAAGGTCATGAAAAAAGAGGAAAAAAAACAGAAACAGAAAAGAATATTTAGAAGTATATGGAAGTATCAAGCAAATCTTGTAAATTGAGCGGTCTACTGTTTTTTTTCGGACTTAGTTGGACCATTTTCTTCCTAGTTTCTACGAGTATTATAATCTAGTATTTATGTATTTTTCTTAATCGTGTGAACACACTTAGTGGGGAACGACGGCGTAATCAGGGGCAATTATGAGTTTACATTTCTTCAAATTTGTCCGAAAACACTTTGGCACTGAACAATGTTTTGATGTTAATGTGATTGTTAAGAAATAGAATCTATAAGTGGCAATGTGAACCATGAACAAATCAATCATTTGTAATTGTGTACAAAATCATAAGATGAACTTTTTTTTGTTAATTACCATGATTAGATCCTAAACTCGTGCAATTTTATATCACCCTTGAGTATGACACAGGCCATCAATTTTTTGTCATGATGTTTAAGGTATGCAATCTGAAACTTTGAATTAAAAAAAAAATTAAAACTTGGAATGTACATAAAACTATTTTAGCGGACGTAAATTTATATTCGATTGATCTTACCTACTTATTTAGAGTGTGTGTGTTCCGTGTGCTTGAATGTCTGGTGTATTGGGTGGAAAATAAGAAGATCTATCGAACTAATAGCAAGTATTTCACCATCTATAAAAAATATATCCAAACATATATGCACCCTATTGCTCACATTCTCCCCACTCATTCATTCACTTTCAGTCTATCTGTCTCTCTCCAACATACACAGAGACACAGAGACATAAACACATTTATAAATATATAGAATAAAATTCAGCCAATATTCGTTTAAGCTTAAGGACCTTTTGAACACTGCGGCAGTGTCTCACTAACTAAGCATATATATATATATATATATATATATATATATATATATATATATATATATATATATATATATATATATATATATATACGATTCAGTTTGATAATTGTTTTAAGTAGATATAAAGCTTCTTTGATCTTTTTGGGATTTCAAACTGGACCAAGAAACAACTGAGCCACTTGTAGCTGCTGATATTAGAGAGATTTGCGCAAATCAGTTATCGTACCTCGATTTCTCCCTAAAATTTTTGATCTTATCTCAATAAATATAATTCATGCATTCGGAAAGCATCCAACTGGATAAATTGGCTTAATTGTTTAATGTCACATACGTGATTACATCAATAATACCGTAGCTTAAAGATGGAAACAACGTTTATTTACTCAACAATTATATATTTTCCTGCATATTATCCTTTTTCAACACATTAAATTCTTAGATCGAACATTGTATAGTTGAAGTTCCCGAACAAAATCTATGTATAAGGCTAGAGACACAATAGTCGAACTTGTCAGACTGCTCTCCAGTGTTCGGAGTGATTGGAAATAGACTTTTATGGAAAATACTCAAAATGGAATTGACAAGTTATATATCTCTAGAGAGTCTCCAATCTTTGTAGGATATTTGAATTCAAAATATGTAGCTAGACAGATAGATAGATAGATAGATAGATAGAGAAGACTGCCTAATCACTCATTAGAAACTGTAACATAACTAACGTCTTTTGGCAGCATGACGTGCTCCAAGTGATCAATTAAACAACTGTAATAATGGGTGATCAATGAATAAGTTGATCCTCTTCCAATTTTTGGGATAACTAAAAAGTTAGAAAAAGTGATAAAGAAAAGCTTAAATGCTCTTTGACACAAACTTACCGACCATTTACTGTTTCTAAAAACGAATTTCGAATAGGAGTTAAAAAGAAATGTGTGTGTAGACATGATAAGGAGTAAATGTTGAAATTTTCAGCAGGCAGACCAACTTAAAAACTGCCAAAACTTATATTGACAATTCTGATTACATTATTAGCTGATCGGTTTTAATATAAAATAAGATCTAACGTAAGTCAGTGACTGCATTATCAAGTCAATGCAGCAGCGTAATCTGCAATTGTAATCGTTAGACTGGACAGTGAATGCAAATACCATTTTCTGAAAATTAAGTCAGCACAGCGTATGAATTCATATATGCTGAAAACACAGAAACCAAATAAAACTTACAAAAAGTTGAAAACATTCTTCTTCAGTCATTTTAAGAGAAAGTAAGAAATATATGCTTATGTATAGATTTAGGTGCATTAGAATATCTTTATTCATATATGTACACTTCATAGAGTAGAAATTCGGAGTCTCATAAACTTAGATACAAACATATGTAAATCAATCCATCTGTTTACATACACACATATTAGTGTATCTAATTATATGCAAATACCTGTTTACTTATTTTCACAAGTATATTTATATAGAACTAGTATGCAAATGTGTGGATGAGCGCTGTGTTCTGATGCAGTGATGGTAAACAGAACATTATTTTTTTATTTGTATTTCTCATATTCCATCAACACGTTTGAAAATATATTCACTTATTTCAAAAGGTTACTTCTTGTTTTATGATTGCTTATTTTTTCTTTCAATTTTGTTTTTTTCTTTTATTTTGTCATTTTGTTCCTCATTTCCTGTCTTGCCTTGTGAAAAAAAGACTTTGTGTAAACTTTTCACAGAGAAGCAAGGAGAATAAAGCCACTCATCATAAACATTGAAAATACTAAAAAGTATAGATGACATCCCTGCGAAAAAGTTATTTACAATGGAGAAAAACTGAAGAATAGTGAAACATATAAAGAACTCTGCAAAAGACTAGTGGAAAAAAAATCCGTCAAGAATTTATAAGCAACTGGAAATCTAAAGTACAGTTCGAATGAACTAGAAACTAATGCAGTAACTATCTTTGAGAACGAATACAACAATTGCACGACTCAAAATTGAAAATGAAACTCACAAGAAAAAGTAATTTAACAGAGACAGGATACATACACAAATAAATGCATCGTTTCTACTGACAAAAATCTGCGTATGATTTTATATCCTCCGTCTCAAACGTTCTTCAAAAATTTCTCTTTCAATCCATCTTTATTGTTTGCTCATCTCTTTGTTCATTCAGCTGCCCCTTCTTCGTACCTATGTTTGTCTTTCCCTTCAACTCTCCAACCCATTTCTTTTCGCTTGTTTCTTTATTTTGGGCTGTTTGTTTGTACTTCTTATTCCCTTTCCTTTTTTTCTGCAATTATTTCCTCTTCAAATTCTTAGTGTTCTCACTTCCGATGATTAATTTTTTCCCCTTTTTTATCTCGAATTTTCAACTCATTCCTTCTTAATCTCTCTTTTTCTCCTCGTTCTTTCTGTTTTCGAGTTTCTCGCCCTGTTTGCTTCCAAGAGATTGATCCTCTCTTCTGTCCTTCAATGCGTTTCCATATTTAAACAAACACCCGGATAAATAACAGCAACAAGAAATAAACAACACAAACCCTGAAATGAAAGAAAAAATCATCTGCTTTCCAGGATCTGCCGTTAGACATAAACTCTCAAGGGCATCATGGAACAAATCTCCTCTTGTTTAAAAAATATTGGACCTACTTTCTTATTTCTTCTCCCTCACAGCAGTGAATATATCTTGATATATCCAGGTTGTGTGACCTGGAGTCCAACGGTTGTCCGACTTCTTAGTTACATGTTGTGTTTTTTATGGATTCTATGATACCTCGTGTCCTGTTTTACATTCTACTACGTGATCGATCGATGGGGTAAGGGGTACTCTTCTCCTCTGTGTCTATTGCATGGTTTGATTACCAATATTTTTGTTTGGTTACATGTTCCTGCTCTATATGTAACCATCAGGACAATGCATTATGTATTGACTATTCTTTTAAGAACTAACGTTGTGGTCTTGTTTTCCACGATGTTAGATTTAAACTACCGAATACATTCCACCCTATTGTGAGTCTTCATCTGAATTCTCCCCCTTTTGAGTTTCGTTGTCCTGGGTATATGTAGTGCTATACTTTTCTCAGGTCTGCATCTACGATTTTGATCGTTGTATGTTTGTCCCAAACATGTTTGTTGTGCATGACTTTTGTTCTACTGAAGCTTATATGAAAACTTACTTTTTGATTCCTTAATTCAAAACAACTAGCATTATCTACAGATCATGAAGGCCCTTGGCGAATTAGATGATGCTGTCAGCAAACCAGAGGTTATTTAGGTACTTGCCATCTGTTCTTATTCTTTTCTTTTCCAAATCCTTGTTTCGGAAGATTATATCGAGCTGTGTTCAGCTGAACAGGCTAGTATCATCGTGTCTTATCCGTTCTTCAAGCTGGAAATGTTTTGTCTTCAGGCAACCTAATGAACAAACTGCTGTGTTGGATACATGGCAAGTGTTTGTCATATACGGTCTCTACTTGTCGTCTTATTATGTATGACCGTGGGGATTTCCACTCCTCGGAATCAGCAAACGCCACAATGAGTAATTCTATATTCTGCTGCTTTTTCTTTCAATCAATTAGCCAAAACAATATGATCAATAGTTGAGCAGCCTCTTGTTGAATCAGCCTGTTACCCTGATTGGTTTCAATCGAAGACTTTGTGATTTAGTCTCTGAAATATTTATTCCTAGCAATTTACTCTTAAAACCTACTCATTGACATTAAAACCAACAGAAATAATCATTTGATTATCTTTTTTTTTTCAATATTCTTTCCGTGATGTGCAGTGTGTTTCCTGGGAATAGGCATAGCTCTTTTAGCCTTGTCGATCGACTACACGATTATTATAAGACTTGTCTGGTTACTGAAATCCTCAATAAAGGATGTTACAGATTTTTTTGACAAAAATGCATTTTATCTCCCCAGGAATTCAAATTATTGGATATTACCTATCTGATACTGACAACGGTAGCTGTGCAGGATGGCCTATACAGAATCAGCGATCTGAGTTCAAATTTCAGCCACTAATGTTCACTTTGAACTATTTCATCTATCCTATAACCACAGTTACAATTACCAGACCAACACCCTATGATAGTAATCGTGGATCGGGAATTACGAGTCTTCGGTGAGCTCCATTACAGTCTCACCTTCAAAAACCAATACTTGCAGTAGATCCAATGTAACCTATCCTGACATAGTACATTTTTCTCCAACTGCTTCAAGTTTAAGGTATTTACTAAGTTCAGCTCAGTCCGGCACAAAGCCACAAGAATAAAGAACACAACGTGAATTTCATCTATTATTTCTATGTATACCGGTTCGTAAATCATCTCACCTGATTCGTGCCATTTTTGATTCCTGTAAAATTCTGCTTATATGAAAATGCAATAAAAAGTGATTTCGGGGCGTTCACCTCATGACAGGAAATAAAATATTTTTAAAAGAAAACATATTCTGAAAGAGCCTCAGTAGAAAAGAAAACAACATTGGTAAGAGGTAGCTACGTAACAAGAATATATGCAGATTACACCGATGACAGGCTAAAAGTGAATATACAAGTACATAGCAATTGATACGTTTTAAGATACTTATTCACTTTGATATTTGTATTTACACAAAAGACATCATTAGAATAATTGCTTCACAATATTGAATTATGAACTGATATTTTAAAGGAACAATACATCGTTTTTATTTCTTACCACCTTGTCCCTTTTCTATATAATATGTACTTGAAATAAAAAGTCTGGTTAGTCATCCAATTGAAACCCACACGTACCCAACGTCTTTCGGCAGCGTATTTTGTTAAGGATGATAGATTCAGAAAAATGAAATGATCAATGAATAATTAACTTCTCTCGCATTATGTTCGGTAGTGATCACTAAATAAGTCTGATTTTTTAAATAACAATGCCGTCTCCAAACGATATTAACCAGATATCCTAGGGGTGATTAATGAAGGTTTGTCGTAACTTGGTTCTTACAAATGACAATTAATTACGTTCCATTACGCACCTGCCGGATATAAAACCAACTATTGATAGTCTTTCTATTATATCATAATAAGTGTGGGAAGATTATTCACTACACAAACTCAGCACTTGATTGTGTGGTGTAGTTGTCGACTAACACTTTCTACACAAGAGTCTTCAGATTCCATCATCAGCACTAAACCTAACCAAGAGAGCCTTATCCTAACCATGTAGAGTTATCATTTAAATTTTTGTACAGAAAATGAATATTATTGGAGGAAACACTTCCCTTCTTTTCAAAAGTTGCTTCAACGCAAATATCCCTTTTACAGAAAGAAAGGCAAAAAGCAAAATAATTTCTTACGATCATTATTTCTCTGCTATCTCCTGTGCCACTGAACATTCAAATATCAGAGGACCCGTGTTGTCTTGTACAAATCAACGTTCAATATTTTCTTAGTTTGGAAGCTTGTCCAACAGTACATACGTCTGGAACACATGGGTAACTGTTAGAGACAAAAGGATCACTCCAAACTTCATTGTGGGTCGGAAAATACAGTACCGGACGACTGTGCCTTCCTCTCTTGTCACATATCTACCTCTTTGGACAACATACATAACGTAATTAAAGTACTCAGTTTCTGTAATGTAATAATGTACCAATATGTCTTATATAACTTGATTGCATGGAACATGATTTGTAAAAAGTGAATATGTTTTTTATTGGCGTCGTATAACGAATGTGATGACTATCATTATATATGTGTGTGTTTGTATGTGTTGTGTGTGTGTATGTGTGTTGTGTGTGTGTGTGCTAATGTATGTGCTGCTTGAAAGTGTGTGTGTGTGTGGATAACAACGTCCATTTTTATGATATTCTATCATACTTATCGAAAATTTCATCAGAGACCATTTTTCAAAATTAATTTGATTTTAAATATAAGAATACATCAATACCAACGTTTTTATCATGACAAAATAGTGTCTTATCTGCAATGTTTTATCTGAGATATTTCAGCTGCAAACAATTCAAAATCGAAATCCAGAAGTGTTGTTCAGTTGTAAATATATGCAGATTGTTTGAAACTGAAATTCAAAAGTCCCAATAAATATACCAACATGTCTTTGCTCATAGGAATAGGTAAACAGGCAAGCATGTTGTCTTATCTACTTTAAAAAGATTAGAAGCTACTTTCTGTTAACAAAAATAGAAGGTTCTCTATTCAGATCTCAATCGAATATGAATCATATTAGTAAATTATTACTAAGCTCGACTCAGTATAGATAAGAAAAAAATAGTTCAACGTAAAAAAGTATCAGAGACAAATGATCACCAAAAGTCTGCAAGATCAAGTACCCATCATTTGACTGCAGTTACATAGTTTTAGATATTGTTAAGCAAAGCTGTCACAGAAAAATACAATTTTTCGTCTATGCTTGTGCACATATCATACGGTATTTTAGTCAGTGAATGATAAAAACGAGAAGTTGTGCAAACGCTCTACAAGGATATATATATATATATATATATATATATATATATATATATATATATATATATATATAGAGAGAGAGAGAGAGAGAGAGAGACAGAGACAGAGACAGAGAGACAGAGACAGAGACAGACAGAGACAGACAGACAGAGAAAGAAAGAGAGAGAGAGGAGGGGTTGGATGAGAGACAGAAAAATGGAAGGAGAGAGAGGCAAGCAGATAGTGAAAGAGAGCAAAATGATCGATAATACTGTCTTGAGGAAACCTGCTAAATACCATGGCCAACTAGGCTTTTAAGATTGTAATATTGACAATAGATGAGTAGAAGGTTCGAAGCTATTTTGAATTTCTCAAAAACAAATTGAAAAGCTGTGGTGTAAATTGGTAACCATCTATAGGGAACCTCATTGCGCATGCGTGGACAAGTATCCTCGGTATCACTCATTGGATAGCGTTACACCATTAGGGGACTTGAGTAGACTGTGTGATTCTTGCATTTTACATCAACCAAGTAAGTTCTTCTTCACGTCTTATGGAAGATCATCGCATCATGCAAGCCTTCCAGTCCCAACATAGCCCCCGTCTGGCTCCCTGTGTCTTTTAGCTTGTTCCAAATCAGACGAGCTCGTGGATGAGATTGAGGAGAAGGTGATGATCTAAAGTTTTGAAAAGGGGCAAAGACTTTTGGATCAGTGTATGAAGTTGCGAGGAATATTTTGAAAAGTGTAAATAAATAGAACCAACGCTTTCCTCACTTGTTAGCTAAGATTATACAAGTATCAATGTATTGTAAAATAGTACAAAAGATTGAATATTGAATTATGAGATTAGAGAGCAGTAAGGAATGCTTTCTCTGTCTTAAGGAATAGACCATCAGCTAGATATATCTGAGTACAAATATTAAACTTCAGAACTTTGGGAGCTTGAAAAAAAATAATGATAGAGAAAAAAGCTACTTTTGGATGATCGGTGAAAAATTGACTTGATTTTTTGCAAAACTGCATTTCTTTTTATCCTTTTGATATTTCAATCCGGCCCTAGATAATCTAATATTAACGTCTCCTGATATATGGTTCAGATTGATAGGGTATGTAGCTCCACCTGAGATATAATTGAGTGTGAGCTGCATTGTGTGTGTCTGCTGGGGGTGACTGGAGTTTGTATGATTGGTTAGGAGTGGGTGACGAAATGATAGGCGATCAGGAACCCAGATAAAAATGTAAAGAGCCTAACGATTACAAAAATGCAACAAGTGTATGTAGTAAAATCTATTTTCAATCTTCAAATATCCTGAATCATCGTGATTAGTATCTCATACCTTGAAAAAAAATATATGTTGCATACACACGATACTTTGAATAATTAAAATTTGGTGAAATTTGATAACCAATCTATCCCTGAACTGAATTCTAATTATTACAGAGCACACATACCTAAACTCTCCCCTAAGCACTTTTCACGCATAGACATGCGCTAAATCAAGTCTGTGACTATGTTCACCTGATGACATATGCATGCTCCGTATAACCTGCAAAGTGAGTGATAAACATGTATAACAGACTAAAAAAGTCTCGGAAAATATCAGGATAAACAACACTTGAGTAAACAAGGAAATAAAGGAAAACAAGGCTCTGATTGATCACTCGATAGAGAACAGCATGAGGCCAACGTCTTTTAACAGCTTGTGTTTAAGCTGATCAGTCAAAAAACTAGATAAAGGGGTAATCTATCAAGGAGTTTCGTATCTCGACTTTTGGTGTGCAGTAATGTCTAGAAAAGTCTGGATTTCCGTAGATTAAGCATTTGATATGCCAAACTTTAACTAAGGCAACAGCTTACATTGTAAAATGAAACTCCCAATAAAATACCCCAGAAGGGAAATTGTTTGCATTTTTTTCAGAAAACCTGGAACTATTTTCTGAACATGATTTATCGTTTAAATTCACAATTCTCAAGCTACATTGGTTTTACCTGCACGTGCATTAAATGCATAGATAGCTAGGCAGGCCTACTTTAAAACCGAACAAACCTACGTTGACAGTTTTGATGACATTTTTGGTTGATATTTTCTGATATCAAACACAAAACATGCATTCGTCGAAGCTGACAGAAATGTCGTCTTTTCAGAAAACAAATACACTTTTTTGTCTACCAGTCTTTTTCATGCAATACCATCAGTAGAGAAGATGAATTATTAGCATTTACATTGCGCATGCGCCCTGCTACATTATTAGTAACGAACGAACAAACTCGCCCTGTCGCCAGACTGTAATAATATAATTATATGGAACACCAATCTTCAGATCTTTTATAATTAAATTCCTTTCTGCACGGGAAATTGAACGGAAGCAAATGCTTGTCAAAACTTTTATCTGATCCAGGAAGTCTTTAGCTTCCAAGAATAGCAGATATCCTATGTATCTGCAATGAATGATGGGAGATAAGGAAAGATTTTGTAGTTTTCGCATCTTGTATTTAGTTCAAAGTGAATCATAGACGCAAAAGTGAAAGTCAAAGACGATATAAATTCTAATGGTGACATATAATGAGAAAATTGTTCACAATCGTATATAAATGATTGCAAATATTCCACTCTATCATATTATATACATACTAACATAAAAATCAATCATACACGTATTATGCTGAATCAGTGAAAATGCTTAATTGGCGGAATAACTAATTTCTAGTCAAAAAAAAAAAAGTCTGATTTTACTTCTCTCACATTCATCTTTTATTGCAGCTCTTTTCACACAATCTTTTGATCTAATACATTTTCGATCTAGGTAGAATTACGTATTCATTTTTTGTGAACTAATCATGGTTGTGAGTAATTGAACTTTTGATAAAAATAAACTACATTGTTTTTAATCTTTTGTGATAAAAGCTTACAATTTCTCAGTTTAGTTTACGCCAGACTGGTGGAACTGCCTATGCCTAATTCCGTACATATCTCTGTGTTAGAGACTCATGTGGAATGAAATGGCTATCATGTTGCGTATCTGAATACAGTCTGACATATCGACTCAATGACTTCCGAAGCAACAAGCGAATTGATTGGCTGAATGTTCATATACATCTATTTAGCTAGGTAACTATTACACAGTTCAGGTTGGCAGGCTGAGATGTATAGCACACGAAGGTTAAAATTCCAACATTTGTAGTCCCTCAAAAGAGGAAGGTTTTACCGATTGGAGTCGATTTGCAATGTAATTTTATGCTAATTTATCCTTTAGTTTGATTACAGCAGCTTCCACGCGTTTTCTTTTTTTTAAAACTGACTTTTTAGCAATCACCACCGAACAAAAAGCGAGACAAACAACTAAATTAATGATAAATCCTTTTAAAATTTTCTGAGTGGTCATCCCTAAGATGTCTGGCAACCAAAAGGCAGTGATCATGTGACAATTTTTATTCCAAGGGTTGGTCATCTTTCCCCTCCCCCTCTCCCTCTCTCTCTATATATATGTATAAGAGAGAGAGAGAAAGAGAGCAAAATTTTATTCGTATGTAAAAAACAGCTTGTATCAAGAGTAAATTCTCAATACTTTTCGGTTTAGTAAAGTCACTTCGGAAATTCAGTACTCGTCTAGATACATTGGTCCAATTACAACAATAAAATGGGATGGACACATTATTTACTCTAATTTTTGGGCTTGTATTGAACAAAATAATTGTTGAATAAAAAAAGGATCGAAATTTTACAAGATAATATTCTAAAGAACAGAATATCAGACGAGAAAGCCAGCAGGTAAAAAAATGGATTGAAGAGAGTTTTCTTTACCTCGATATTGCCCAAGGGTATTTTTACTGTATGTATTCCTTTCCTTTCTTCCTGATCATTTTCATCTAATATTGTGCACAATTTTTAAATCCTTGGGGCATCTTTATGGAATTAGTACTTTGCATTCTTTGCAAAAGTTTTGTCTTATCAGTAGAAGACGGCTGAAGGCAGGATTTGAATTAACAGAAAAATGGCTTGTTATACTCAGATATCTTAACTCTAGCCAACATTTGAGAAAAAATACATGCATACAGAAGTCTGCTAATTTTCTTGCCACTATCAATATTTTTCTGTCGTGTTGAGATATTCAGTGTTAGTTTAAAAAGCAACGAAAAATTGTGACCAACAGCATCAAATATATACAGAAAAAAATATGAGCGTTGAATCAAACCAGTGTAACTTTTGCTGCAGTCCTAAGATACAAAAAAGTATTTCTTATCTCGTTCAATGCATCTAAACACTCAAAAGCAATGCACAATGTTCAAATAAAAATTCATAATTCCGTGCAGACCAATATTATTCATGAATCTCTGACAGTTTCATTCAGTGAGAAGCAGCAAATATCTTTATAATATAAAAAAGGAAATGTATAATCACAAATTAAAAACATGTTTTTGAAATTTATGATGGAAACTCGTTTGGAAATATTTTACATTGATATCCCACTGAAAACTACATGTCAGGTTACAAAATTGTGGATTCATCCTCGTATGTAACATGTACACCTGTATCCATCTATGTACCTATCGATCTTCCTATTTGAACCAATGAATAAGTCTATTGATATTAGATGATATATGTATGTGTGTGTCTGTGTATGCGTCAGTGTGTGAGACCATCATATGTAAAAATATGAAAAAAACGAAGAGCGAAGAACAGAACAGGCAATTTACACACGCACACACACACACACACACACACACACACACATATATATATATACATATATATCTAGATATATATACATACATACATATATATATACATATATATATATATATATATATATATATATATATATATATATATATGTGTGTGTGTGTGTGTGTGTGTACGTATGTATGTGTATATATACGGTGCTGTGCGTGGGTGTTTTTACGTGATCAATGTCATGATAATCACTATTTAGTGCAGTTACAACACACACACACTCATGTGCACGTATACATTCACACACACACACACACACACACACACACACACACACAATGCTTTTCTATTTGCAGTCATTGAAGTAAAAATCTTTCAGTCGCTATAAATAATTTTTTCTTCCCAAAAATTCATGCTGTCTGATTCCTTTTCATCTTTGAACCTTTATGATGACTCTTAAAACAACATAATTTTGAAATAAAGATGAACGTTATCTGATTAGGAACAAAGATTTTGAATTTGAAAACCCCTATTGAAGTTGCTGATCTTGTTACTAATTGAGAAATCAGGAAGCAGCCATCAACTTTATTTACTTTTATTCATTAGACATCTAAAAGAAAGAAAGGAGAAAAAATATACGTATATATCATTACAGAACGAGTGTAGACAGTTTTCTTTCTCCTTTGTTTTAGTCGTAATTGGCCTGTGTTTGTATTCGTTGTTCTCTTTGCGTTTACTGAACGATAAACATCCAATCTGCTCATCGGCACCCAACAACACACCTTAGTAAAAAGAAAAAAAATCAATCAACGATTCATTGTTATCTTTTCTGATTATCCTTTTTTTTCTGTTCGACTGATTGGAGGATAAACGTTCAAGTATTTGTACCATCTCGTTACCCAATGTTTTTAAAAATACGGTTGTCCTCCTGCTTCAACGATTATTGCGTGACTTCTTTGTAATTGCTCTCTTGCTTAGATTCTCCTCATTTACAAAAACAGCCACTAATTATATTGCTGAGTTGGTGTTTGCCTGGTATTTAAATCGAAGCTTTATTCTTACATAGAAAATTGTTGGTTATCTACCTATTTGAAGTGAAATAAATGCTCAATACTATTTGACAACAGCCTGAGGAAATGGCACGTGGCGAATCGACTGTTTCCTTTCCTCAAAAGTATATCTAATGAATTTACGTTCATGACAAGATTCTTTGATTCATAATCTTTCAGTCTATCTATATAATTTATGATTCATTTCAACATTGTCCAATTAAACATACCTGGCTAATCACTGAATAGAAACTGTTCGGTATATGTTTTGCATGAAGTGTCATCGAAAAATTGAACCCATCGAATGAAAACTTTTATGGGGGGGTCTTTAAAACAAACAAAAAAAACTGTTTTCAGAAACATAATAATCGCCCTTAATCCCATTGATACATTCTGTACGTGTGATACGTACATACATAAAAAGCCAGAACAACTTAAAAACTGAAAAAAAAAAAAATGATGAGAGTTCTGGTGACCGTTAACCTCTTAGTTTCTAGTCGTATATATTGCTACCCTGAAAGTATCTAAAGCTTTTGGTAGTTAATTCTAATTCTTACTTTTGAAACGGCGTTGAAGAAAGTTCATATTTCTGCACTCCCTTACTTAGGGTACTTCTTGAATACGAGTGTATCAGCGTACATACCCATTTTTTTTATAGGACTGACAACAATTATGAATTTATGATACTTCACATGAGACAATTTCTTTTTACTCATCTATTTCCCTGAATTATTACTTTGTTACTTCTTTGTTTTCCTTTTTGTTTAATTTGCGTTTGATTATTCCCGGGATTCGTCTCTATTTATTTACCAACAAAAACAAAAAACAAAAAACAAAACATAATTTGAATTCAGTCAGTGTTTAAGGTTAGTGCTTAGGATTAAGTTTGAGATAAGAGTTATATACGTCAGTGTCAGAACTAATGAAAGCAGCATCATTTTTATTACAGCGGAAGTAGTTTTGCCTATGTAAAAAATATAGTTTACGTGAGCCACACTTTTAAGTAGCACAGGATGAGTGACATTCAATGTTTGTTTGTTTTTTTTAGTAATCATTTGTCTTAGTGTTGAAGCATGAGAAATTTATAGCATTTACTTTTTCTGGTTGAGAATTTGGCTTTATTCGGACCTACAATGAAGTAAGATATTGAAAATAAAAATAAAAAATCAAAAGCAGCCAAGAAAAAAACAAAGTAGAACACGAACCCACCTGGCTAATTGAACACCACACTATCTCACCTGAAAAAATATGTTTATAGGTGGGAATAGGAACGTTTCTTTTTAGACAATAGACAAAAATATTCAAATTTCAATCCTCCAGCTCTATTGGTGCAGCCTATGTGCTTGATGCATGCTTACAAATCTATAAAAGTTTTTTTCTATTACGATTAATTCTTGTCAAGGGAGATAACACAGTCTCCATCAAATCCCACCCACCACCAAATTACTTGATATATAAAGGTGGTTTTCTCACTTACATATCATTCCTATGTCCCTGTAATGTCTTCGCCATTGAATAGATGGACGTTTGTTCAACTCAGGACAATGTTCAAAGTGCAAATCTATTGTTCGAAAAGTTTTTCGTAATGGAGTTAGACGGGGAAAAGAAATCACGTTGTGCTTGTTGCCAGAATTTATAACATTTAAATCGACTTCAGTACGCTGGTACATTGTGGACTCAAAAACGGTTCTTATTTGATCTCCTTCCTTTTATTGCATCTGCATTTGGTGAAATTAGATCAGTTGGAACAAGATAAATGGAGCTTGAAAAGACGAAAGCATAATATGTTATTGAGTTACTTGCGATCTGTACATTCAATGAGCACCAGCAATTTGAGATGAACCCCATGATTAGTATGGAATGGTTCTATTGTCAATTATTATGTCAGTCGTAATGTTCAAACCAAATATTCTCCATACACCAAAATTGAAGACCAAATTCCTGATGAAGTGAGCCAATCTTTATGACAGCAAAACGGCAGATAGCAGAAATTTCAGGAAGGGAGATTATTAACTGTCAATTATTCCAAATTCAGGAAGGGATTTGAGAGAATCTAGGATGGCAAGGACAGATATGTGGCTCTTGAAGCCATTGTTTGTATGTTTGTGTGTTCCAGCGCTTCTAGGCATAGTTGAACATTAGCATCAGTACTCAACTAAACCCTTTCTGGAAAAAATGATACTTCTTTTGAGAAATACAGCTTTTTGACGTAGTTCAGGGCTTATTTTACGGATTTATAATAACATGTATATTCTGCAGAATCATTCCGGATGCTTTTTTTAATTTCATTTCAGATGTTTTCAGTTGAAAATACGAATGATGTTACAAGAACATTTCATTCTAAACGTATTTTCGAAAAGAATTTTGTTTAATTATTCATAATTTTGACAGTTATTCAATAACAGACAGATGACATGTCTATATCAAGGTTTCGTTTTCCTGTGACACGACATAAGAAGTATTTTGATTACTATTTGGATGAGACTTTCCATCAGGACTTATGTTGATGGAAAAAGTAAAGAATACCTATATTCTGTGAATTAACAGAGATGAATTCATCTGCACAGCGGCAAGTATCAAGTCACTGAATAGACACTTATACTGAAATTTGTTTGTTTGTATCTTACACGCATATGTGATTAGGTGCTTTGCTGCATATTCATAGTAATTATATATTCCTTTACACAAACATGTTCAGGTTACCAGAACTAGGAAATTATAAAAATCTGAAGTTTTGTTATTTTTGCCCCCAACAAACAAAGTCCCCGTCTGCTAAACAAAACATACACTTCTTTTTTTACCTATTTATTCATTATATGTAAGGGAATATTGTAAATCATTACTATTATTCTTTTGCATTTATTTAACTTCATAAGATTTTTCCTTGCTTTTTATCGCATCGAAACTTAACCTAGCAGTGAGTACATGAAAGGTGCAACCAAGAAGGAGATCCCAGCAAGGGAGGATCGAACTCACGACACCTCATCCAGACGATGGCTCGAACAATGCAAGACCATTTTCACCCTGGAGCTACATCAATCAGTGACCAGAAAGACTCCAAATCAAACCTTTAAACTCATCCCCTATCCTGATATCTTCTGCATTATTTTGTTATCTACTGGTAGTTTCATATCCATTGTCCAATTTTGTCATTCACTTATTTCATTTGCAATAAAAAGCTACACAAATATAGATGAATCTAGATAGAAGCCAAATGCTTAAATGATGAATCCCTGATGAGTTGCACAAACAATAAACACTTTGATGGAAATTCGGAGAAAAATGTCGGAAACCTAAGATCAGTTCTTGAAGTATTTGAACCGTCAGAAATTTGAACTTTGATTGTCTTTCCCGTGGCAGAAATCAATGGGAGGCAAAATTCAAGCCAAAATCCCCCGAACGAATAATTGAAGAGATGATCATCTCTTCAGTATTCTAAAAAAGCAATGCAGGGAATGACTTTGTTTAATAGTTAATCATCAAAATGATTAATATCAGAATCAAATGTATACTCTGCAGACTCTTCACACAGGGCATCCTCTTATCCATTGAAATTACCCCATAATTCGTGAAATGAAACAGTTTTTTGGATGTCTTTTTCACTGTAAATCTCTGGTATTTTTCTTCAGAATATTAAGCATATATATGATCAAAAACATGAACAGTCCAGCGGACAAATATATATCAAATGATTTGTTCTTTCCAACTTACCTAGACCCCACAAAACTTGAAGTTCAGTTTGGGTTAAAGTGACACAAGATCATTATTATTGCTCCTTCAGCGTTGACCAAACTCAAAACAATGGAAATGGTTTCCAAAATATTTAATGGGTCTACTTTGTTCTGGCACCAGGTCATAAGTTCATCACATCCAATAAGAATCAAACACATTACAGCGTCTAAACAGTCAGTGATGGAAGCCTTTTGACCGTTACAATGTGAGCAGCATCAAAATTATCCATATGCTGAGTTCTATTTTATAAAAAGCCAGCCAGCACACAGGATAAACCAATATCATTATATCAACATAGATATTCTGCAAAGTAGGATTATGTTATGCTAGGCTGCAGAATCCATGTTTCGATGTAAGATCGATCCCTGGCAACTGACTCTGATGCAAAACCTACAACTATCTATTCTACCATGCATTCAACCGTACAAGAATGTAATCACTTGTGAAATGTACCATGATTCTTGAGTGGATAGATATCTTACTATATCTAACTACCCTTCTTCAAAATAATAGATAACTAACTAATCTTGCCTTTTCAGCAGTCAAAGATCAATGAACAACGAATTCAATATTAAAAAAGAAAAAAAAAGATTGTGAATAATGCCAGATAGAAATTACGAGACGGATCTAGCATGCAAACTGTACCCCCATTAAAAACCTTTTTAAGGGATGTTCAAATCGAAAAAACATTTTCTTGTTGACAGCATGGGGAATTAATGTTTAAACTTCCTATCCATAAACTCCTGTGTGACCAGTACATGCAAAACATACATACAGCTAGCCAGACTACATTAAAAAACTGAAGAGACAAGTTATGGAATGAAATTTACACACATGCCTGAGCTGAAAAGAATGACAATGTTTCATTAAATGCAAAGCCTTGGTGTAACTCGTGGCTCAATTCAATTATATAACATGGGAATTTAATGAAATGTCATCTTCATTCCAAATATATTCCTGATTCTTTGATTTTGCTTTGAATGAAATCCAATTAACATTCCATGATAGATTGATTTTATGTATATTCGAATATGCAACGGGATTACTTTTTTAATAATTCAACAAATTCTTATTTATTGTCCAATAGGAATTCAATTTGATGCATAAAATACGTAATCGTCACCATCCCTGCTTCTTTCTTTGAGTGAGTGCAATCATTACTCTTTTATTCTTCCTATTTCTCCTTCTTTTCGTCGAACTATATGCATATCCTTGTACTTGTTCATTTGCAAGTACAATCACCTAAGCAATAGTTTGGATTAATATATCACTGTATTTTGTGGCGTATAAGACTGATTTCCGTGGTGGATATTAAGGAAAAATGCATTTCTCTGAATTCCCATCTTTTAACAGGCAGATTTTAAAAAAAATCAAGCATGTTTTCGTTATTATAGGGTAGAACAAAAAACATTGATTTACTTTTTAAGCTATATTATCTTAGGAAATAGTGGCTGAAGCAATTGTGCACCTCTCAAAACAGTATAGAAAACGTACACAGTGACTTTGTATGGACACATGAATTCCAAACATGACGAATAAAAAGTAGGTAAAATGGTCTAAAGGTTAATTTCATCGCCAATTGTGAGTACAGTTAGTACAAAGAATGTTTGGACAAAAATCTGATATGATAATTACTTATTAATTATTAATAGAAATCGAGAAACATTCAAAAGTAAGAAATCTCAAAAGTTGTAACGATGTAATCAATCACTCAAATTTTGAAAGTTTACCAAATGTTGGTTGATCATAGGATTTCCAGATAGTTTTGGGTATTTTTTTGAAAAGAGGTTTTCCATCTCATCTCATATTTCGGGGGAAAATAAGTCCCTGGAGATTCAAATTCTGTTCGTTATTAAAACAGATAATTGGGAGCCCCGTATAAACAATTGAAAGAAAAAAAGAAGGAAAATATTGCTCTTCTGGACAGCTTTTTTGTATGATTTGTTTACTAGAAAGGAACATTTTGGTGAAAGAAGAAACTTCACATTAACTTATTCATAGATAATAATATGGATATTTTGATTAATTCAAAAATCATTGGAAACTTCAACAAAGAAATGTTGAATATCTTTTATCTGCATATCTTTCAAGTTTCTTGTGTGCATAAGGACATTCAATTCAATTATGGCTTCATGGCGTGCATATTCAATTTAAATAATTGTTGTATCCTGATGAAAATAGATTTTACATTTCATTTTCAACAAGTGTAAGTTTTTATCTGCGTGTTGGACGCATAAAAATTCCTTGAATAGATCCACATGCGGAAGTCGATTCCTTCAAATTTTGTGGACATATATACAGAGTATAACCCATTCATGCATTCATGCACTATCTGTAGTTATAATTGTACCATATTCCCCTTGTTACCAGGTTTAAGCAAATAGAACACTTTTTCGTTGGAAAAATATGGGCTAAAAATGAATTGTGCATTTCAAGCACGTTGCTAGAATGTCAATAGGGAGTTGGACTTTCCTATCAAGAATCAGAGTTGTCTATATTCTAGACTGGTCATCAACCAAGGCGGAAGAGCCAAGTCTCCCAAACTGTTTACCTATAAATAAGAGGTGGGGTTAATGCATTTCCAGATGACATCACTGCAAAGTGAATGTAATTATCTCTCAGTTCGAACTTGGGTGGCAATTTCCCATGTTGCTACCGTTAAGGCCCTGGACATTACTTATCTAATCATGTTTTTGTACATTTTCTTGGCTCGTGGAACTGCAAGAAGATGGTGTTTCACAATTTCTCTCATTACGAGGGTCTATTCCAGTTACAATCACGTCCCATTGAGATAGAAATACAACTGAAGTTGTATTTATTTGTTATATCATATTTTGTAATTAAACCAATGCTGTTCCCAACGTCCTTTAAACTTTTATTTGGAGACACGCTTATGATATGCGGCTCTATATAATGAATGCCATTATTTGAGGTATGATTTCAAGATTTTGAAGAATTGAAGATCGCTATACAAATGTGAAATAAATCATTAAAATATCAGAATGGATGCGATTTTGAGATTATACGTCGCATAGCAAAGAGAAACTAGTTCAGTACTTAGAACAATTCGCATATTAGAATGATTTGAAAAATTTAAGGATCCTTCCATTGAAAGAAAATTAAGTTTAGTTTTCGACGGAATACCGTCAATTACAACCCAACTAAGATAATTTCCTTATGTTATTGAAGTCTTTTACAATAAAATCTCGGCTTACTAAAATTGTATTGAATAGAACTGTCAATAATTCAATAAAAGCCATTTTTCATACTCTCAAAACTTCTGGATCTGAAATGGTGGAAGTAGTAAAGTGAGTTTTGATTGTGCAATTTTTAAACCTGTCAAATCGTTTCTAAATCGCGATTTTCCAGGTACAGTTCATTAACAATCTTATAATGGAATTTCTTTCATTGCAAAAGAATTTATTTTTAATAGTGTCTTTACTTTTAACAGTTATGAGCCTTCCAAATGATAATGCATTTTATCATTATAATCTTTGAGATGCCTGCAAGCAATTTGTTTGAAAATTTAGAAAAAATCTACTCAGCACCTCTTTTATCGCAAGAGGAAAAAGCATAAAAAATATTGATCTTTGAAAAAATATCCATTACTAAGCTGCACATTTCCTGCAATAAATCGCCAAACCGTCAAACGAATGGGTGATTAAATTGGAGTTATTGAATTCCATAACATCACAAACACATCAGGAACTTTCAAGATAAATTAAAAAATGTAAGAATCAAATATCCATATTTGAAAAAAAAACTGTGCACAAGAACATTTTAGAATGAAATGCGTTTGTGATTGTTTAGAAACGATTGCAGGCTTGAAGGTCCTATTGTCATGTCTGGATGCAACGCGGCAGACATCAGTTAACATAAAGAAGGTAGAAAAACCAATTTTTGGATCGGAGAATCAGTATAACCAATGCATCCTCCAAATAGTCACTTATGGAGCAGAAACACGGGACCAAACCAAGAGTCAGATTTGCAAATTGAAAACCATGCAACGTGCACATAAAAGAATTATGCTCGGCCTCGTATGGATAGAACACATGACATGTGAGGCCTACCATGTTTTTTTCATGTGCATGTTGAAAAAAGATTTTCCAAAAGTCAGGGGGGAATTATAGGATCCATTAAAAATCTCAAATGGCAGCGGGCTGGCTATGTTGAAAGAATGGTGGACAACTGACGAACATTGCAACTCATGACATAGACATCCCCCAGATCACATGCAAAACCAAGGTTGGTAGAATATTAGATGGAGAAACAAGCTAGGAAAATTCATGAAGCACGATATACACATTGCCTTTAATAGGTCCTTGTAAAAGAATTGCTCTACTCATTTTTCGTTTCCTGCCTTTTTTTCGTAAAAAAGATGAAAAATAGTGTAAAGAGAAAATTCAAGGAGCAAGATAAATTTGTATCAGAGGGCGCTGTATTTGGAAAGTGAGGTACAACTTATTATGTTCACTTCTTGTCGGTCATTCCTCACTTCGTAAGATCGTCATCCTCTTTTTCGACCTCCTGAAATTCAATTATTCCACCATCTTTGCTGCCTGCTTTCCCTCCTTTTATTACCATTTCACACGAATCGTTGGATCGAATATCGAAAACACTGAAGAAAAATTAAAGATTCTTCACGCGTATAAAACTCAATCTAAAAAAAAAAAAATTTATTCTGGAGAAGCGACTAGTTTCTTGGCGCTTGAAACAAATGCCTCTCGCTTTTTTAAAAATAAACCTGTGATGAGAAAATCATTGATCCATTTGACACTGGACCAAAAACGGTCCAGGTTAAGTATGGCCCTGGAAAAAAAACAAAAAAAATCTATAGCAGTAGTAGTGGTATTATTCCCCTCTTCCTCTTCCCCACCATCATGATCAGAAACAGTAGTAGTAGTATTAATTCTTCTACTATTTCTAGATTCTCCCATCTCTTAAAATATGTATTTACATCAGCAGCATCAATACTCGTGTTTTAACCAATCATAGTCTCAACTGATGTCCTTTTTATAGCTTTTTCTTCGTCATTTTTTTAAAAACATAGAATAGTTAAACGTACTGTCAGGAAACCTGAGTGCTCAATGAAAGAGATTGAAAGAATGATTTGAATAATTTGATGCTAATTTATATGTTTTCCATTAATTGTATTTGCATTCGTTTCGCTGTGAACAACATTATCGATGAGTCCCCAATCTTTCCATAATTAACATTACGACTACAACAAGATAACTTTAAAGTTTTTGCTATTTATAGTTTCGATGGATTTTAACATTTCTTTGATTCAGTTATGATTTTGACTAAGATGAATATCTAAATTATTCACGCTGTATCCCTTGTATTATTATAACAACGTAACGATAATGATAATAATTTAATGATTATCAACATCGTCATTTTGTTTTTTAGTACTCTCCTTTTATCTTTGAAAAAACTTCCTTTATCATTAAATTGCATAAAAAATCATTGGAGCAGATTGACCCTGATATATTTCTCGTAAAGATCGAGAAAAAAAATCTCCGAATTTGATACCATCGGAAGTTAGAATTATTAAGCCGATGATTCTTAAAATAAGACGTGTATTTCTGTCACTCACTAATTACATTATGATATATTGCATCCCTGATTTGTAATATATATATATATATATATAAATATATATATATATATATGTATATATATATATATATATATATATATATATATATACTCACACACACACGTATATATATATGCACACACACACACACACACACATATATATATATATATATATATATATATATATATATATATATGAGTGAGTGTGTATGTGTGTTAGTAAAAATAGGTAAAAGGATAGACTAAATTGAAGAGAGGTGTGATAAAACAGAGACAACCTTTTCAGTAATAGTTTTTACGTATGATAGTTCTTTTTAAAACTTACTCAGTTTTGTGCAAGTCTTCAGAAGACTTATGTGATTCTATATCTGGTCATCTTTTTCCGCTGTCCATTCTAGTTGTTACTGAGTTTCTTCGGGAAGAAGGTTGTTGATCCTGGAGAGATGTAAAGGTGCTGAGATATCAATGAATGAATGTGTTCACGGCGTAATTGAATTGTATTTTCATATTGTAAGTGATGATGTGAATGTGCATGAGAGAGATGTAATGGTGTGGAGTATCAATCTGCATGAATACGCGTGTTCACAGTTAAATAAAACTGTATTTTGGTATGAATGTAATTTTGTATGGTAAATGATAATAAGACTGCAGTTATGAGAAAAATCACTGTTTTTGTGTGCATGTGATCATAGTTTAGTATGAACAGGATTTTTTTCTAATGCATCACCGCATAGAAGATTTTGAATGAATAAAAAGGAAAGAGGGATATGTTTTCCAAAAGTGTCTAAACTGAGGTTCAAACTCAAAATTAAAGAATTGCAGAACTAATTTAAATTCATTGCAGGTCTTAAAGAATAAATGAAATGTATTTCTCTTCTTCATCTTTCTGCAACAGTGTCGGTATTCATTTTGAGAAAGGGGAACCTGGGAAATATGGTTATCGAGGCTAACACTGAAAAGATGTGTGAACTAGCTTTGAATATCCCTCACTACAAATCTCTTATTAGTTGCTTATGTACTGTGTCACTGTTTCTGAGGTAAGATGTTTCCCTAATGTACTCCTTGTTCCAACCTCGATAAATAATGGCATAGATTATGTTTTTAACCTCGGAAGAGATGTTGGATTTTATTTCAAAGATTGTTCTACGTTTGAAAGTATATTTATGTCCTCGATCAGATATATGCATAAGCCACAATTTAGTCTATTGCTTTTTTGTCAGTAGCTTTTTTGAATTTTGAGCTAGGCAATTTCTTTCAAATATTAAGGGATCAGTGAGGATGTTGTAAGTCAGGGGTCTCTTTTTTGACGTGGATGCCCCGTTTTTTTTAACTTTGGGGTTAAAAAAAGTTTTTGTGTTGATGGATGGACTGATGGTTGTTGTTATATTTACTACTAGTAATAGTGGTTTCTCTCACTGTGTGGTTTCCACTTCCAGATTTGATTAGGAAAAGGGGATAGTTTTATTTTACTAGGTAGTCTATGATTTTGAGTATTCTTTACGGATAACATTGTTCTTAAGCGTCAAGCTACAAGAATGGTACATTGACCTTTGTATATATCCGGATGACAAGGAGAAAATAATAAGGTTTTACTTTCCATGGGCTTATAATGTATTTCAGTTCGGATTTCTCCTTCATTTCTATGATTTTACTTTCTAAAAATGGAATTTTCGTGTACATCAAATACCGCTGTAAAGTTGATGTTCATTTAAGTTACAAACAATAGTCTGAAAAGCGAGTACATAAATTTTTTGAAAGTCTCCAAAAATCATTTTCAAATCTTCCGTATACTCTGGTATATAATTGTTCTTCTTGATAACCGATTGTTAATGTTGCATATGTGGATATAATATTGGTTACCATTACTGTTCCCCTTGTTTATTTGAAGATGTCATCGTTGAATCTGAAGGTGTTGTTTGCCAAAACAAATTGCATGGATTCAAGTGGGAAATTTCTTTTATTGAATCTGTTTGGTATTTTTTAGGGGTATTTATCAAATCGGAATTCGAGTGCTTGTAGTCCAAGACCGTGGCTGACGTTCGAGTATAAAGACTGTAGCTCAACGAACAAGCGTAAATGCTGCCGGACACTGGTTGGTTTTGAAAGACGCCAAAAGTAAAGATTTTCCTCCTGCACTTCAGAATTTGATGTTTTACAACCCTCTACGTCCATTTGTGAGGTCTGTGCGTTCCGTACATGCATAACCAGCCAAACCTGCTGGAAAACTTGAGAAACTCACGATAACAGTTTTCAGGACAATTCTGTCCGTCGGTTTTCGATAGAATTAAATGAAAAGCAAAAAAGGTTCAACAAGAAAGATAATTAAATTGATAAATCAGAATTTTACACTGAAAAAGTAACAAAGTATAAGTCAGTGGGAAATCGTTAAATACAAAAACGACGCAAAAAGCAGCATTGAATCGATTATACAAAATATTCCTCGGAAAGGTGGTTGCAAAATGATTCAAGCAAATAATCAGAGCTAAAAAAAACATTAAGAGTAACGTGTCTATTAGATGAAAATGTTACAGTAAGTTATTCTACATAACCTGAAAGGATTTCTATATGTTTTCAAACAGGTAAATATTCATTGAACACAATCATTTTATGACGTCAAAAACGGTAATTTTCAATTCTTTCCAATTTAGTCAAAATGGCATATCTCTCGAGAAATAGTCCTTTGAAAATGATTTTACTCCGTTCATTCATGTATATTTTCCTCTTTCTAATATATGTAAACGATAATTTGACAGAAATAGACATATATATCATTCTCTCTATTACATTCTTCAAATTCATTCTGTCAGACAGCAAATGATACACACATTCCTTAGTGTTCATGGTTTAAATAATCGAAGTATACAGCTCATAAATTTCAAAGGTTTGAATTCATAGAGGGCTTATGTTTCTACAGTCAAATTTGGTTCGATTTTGGAGCGTGTGACAAGCAAAGAGAATCGGAGGAAACCCAGTTTAAGCCTCTCAATATATTTGGATGAATAAACATACGCCTGTGCAAAAAAATGATATTCGTATGGCTAAATTATGAGCATTAATGTGATGGTATATCAATATTTAATATTGCTATTGAACTCCATACAAAGTTTCATACAAAATAATCAGAATAGCTTTCAATTTGAACAAGTAAGCAAAAACAAATTCATCAAAAAGTAATATTTACTATATTGAAAAGTTTTCGGAATTTGAAGGGGTTCTTTACACCATGGCCTCCGACTCGTGAAACCAAGTTACTTTCATGTCGAATTTTCGAATGAAGATTACGTTATTTTCTATTCACACAACTCGAGGTAAATCTAATTACATTTTGACAGTTGCAGAGGAAAGTAATAAAAAAGCGTAACCTATTCATGAACTTCTACGTAACTTGGTTCAATTTAACATCATTTCATTTCGTTGAATTGTTAGGTAGACGCTGAAAGAATGATGATGATGATGATGATGATGATGATGATGATGATGATGATGATGATGATGATGATGATGATGATGATGATGATGATGATGATGATGATGATGATGATGATGATGATAAACCGAAAAGGTTCCTTCAGTTTCCAATTTTGTCCAGGAAGTTGACAGCCAATTTCTTTTTTTTTTTTTTTTTTTTTGGTCAAATTTCATCTTTGTCGAGATCAACTCCCAGCAAACTGCTGGTAACATACTTATTGACTTTGATTAATTGATTACCCTCAATCCAACAAGTGTCCATTGATTATGTTGATTCCAGTTTCATTTAGCTCCAGAACTAATAGGACAATACCTACAGCGGCAAAATCATTCTCGTTGAAAAAGACCAACGGTTTTTTTCTACAAATGGCCAGTACAGTAGAGAAATTTAGAATTAAAAAAATTAGAAGGCTCAAGCATCTGTAGTGATGCTGAGAGGCTCGGTGTAGTGAAAGAATTACAAAGATTACTCATCTGTATAGATTAGGTATTTTAGTCACTGAATGATTTGATACAGTTTATAGGACCGGGACAATGAAGAATGGGGGTGATCAATTGATGTAGTTGAACAGTTGGAAAAAACAGCAATCATAAGAAGGAGAATCTGGAATGGCAACAAAGGTAAACACAGTTTTTTAAGAGAAAAAAAAAACAGTTGATACAATGTCATGCACAGGGTTTGGAAGAGGTTGCATCGATACTTATTATATCCTCATATATATTGAAATAAAAAATGAACTCAAATATTTTGAAAGCAAGAAAAAAGTATCCCGTTTCATCTGTAGAGAGGAAGAGACAAAGTGAAATATACATAGATAAAGAGTGAGTGAGAGAGAAGGCAACTGAAAGAGAGGAGGGGAAAGAGAGAGATGGGGAGAGAGAGAGAGAGAGAGTTATATATATTGTTTTTTAAAACATCTTTTTACAGTTATTTTGCCCTTTCCCTGGTTTTTCTCCTTATTCTCCTTCCTAAAGAATTATTGTCTACTCGGTCTTCTAATTTTACATGCACTATGCAAGTGTGTTTATTGAAGTCCTCCACGCTCTAGGCCATACTATTTTGTCTACAGACAGGGAAATTGGCGTCAGTACTCTACAAGGCCCCTTTATTTCTTTTTTGTCAGTTGGAAAAAAGTATTAGATTTCCTGGGTGATATTTTGACGGGCTTATCTCCGAAAAGTAGATGATTTGTATGATTTTACTCAATTCTTGATGTTGGAAAACGCTGATGATGTCATACATAGAATTTATCCTGACTGCATCGATTCTTTGATGGAATTTTTTTTTTACATGATTTCAACTTTTGACGCTTTGGTTGTTTAGTTATTGACTGTGATCTGTCAGGAGTTTTTTCCATCCTCATACTCCTTTTATGAGAATCTATTGCAATCTTGTGGTCAATTATTGATACCGTAGACTTAATCTCTGCATGATGGATGATTTAAGAATGTTTATATATCCTCGAATCGTTGGTCCTTATACGATTCTCTTGGGTAACCATTAATAAATACTTCTTGTTTGCCCCTTGAAATGTCCATGTCATGTGTTTTCCCAATGTTTGGATTCGTGGTTTGGAGTTTCCTGACCTTCCATTTATTACCCTGTAAGTTCCTCCTCCTTCTCTACTACTATTACAACTACTTTTACTGCTACTATTACTACTATTATAGGTACTACTATTATTATCATCATCACCATTATCATAATGGTCATCATTTCTTTTCCTCCTAACGAATAACTCATACGATATGAACTTTCAGAGTTAGAAATTTTTGCAAACGTTTAGTAATTCTTTAATAAAACCAACTGAATAACAAAAGTGATCAAGATGAGCACACAATGCATATTGTGCGCAGCATCAGTCATTTATACATACCTTTAGTCTGTTCCGAAATTCTTTCCTTTTCAGTTCTCCTCCGTGGTCGTATCTCTTCTCATCTCTGCATCAAACCAAAGATATATCAACTTTCACTTTTTTTGACAGGAGGGGATGTAGTAGTTTAATTTATGTATTTATGTATTTTTAATATTTTCATTAATACTTTTATTGGATTTTCTTATACAATATCAATACAAGGAAATTGTTGCTTTCTACCAATTTGGAACCCAAACATCGATTGTCAGCGTCACAAGGCCTGGTGCATATTGGTTCATTTTCCTTCAGCAGCGAGGAGGTCAAAAAAAGGAAACATTTAATTGCGTTCAGTCTGTGCAATAACACTTAGGTCCTGATAAAAAAAGAAAATATCTGCTCGTACGATGCATCGACCCCCCCCAAAAAAAAAAACTAGAAAAAAAAAACAGCAATCCAAATCAATTTGATGATTACGGGGCCAAATTCTCATTGAATTCATGAGAAAATATCGGAGATATTTTGTAGACAGACATGAAAAAGCACATAAATGGATTGATCGATGATGAACTCTCGGATCTTTCTCAAAGTTCAGCCACTTTTTGCCCCATGCCTTAGTCTTCAATGATATTTAATTCAAACTTTCTAATAACATTCGCAGATATCGAGTGGAGAGGAAGTACGAATGAAGGAATGAGTATTTGAAAATTCCTTTTCTCTCCATATTTCGATATTCAATCATGTCTTTTTACAAATATCTCTCCCAGTTCACTAGGAAATTTCATGGAAAGTCATACTGCCTGGTAAGATTACTAACCAATGAAAGGTAAAATTCAAAACGGGACTGCCGAGTCAAATAGATTTCATTGGCGACTATGAAATTAAAAACATTCTCTGTTCTCATGGATTGACACCAGATTTAAACATCCAAGCTTACGAGTGTCTGTATGTTGATATCCACACGCTACTACTGATGTGAAAACTCAACAAAACCAATAATGATAACAACGATTAAACATAATGAAACATTTTCAAATAAATGTCCTAATCAGAATATTTCAATGCAAATAAATAATCATGCTGTCCTCACCGGTATTTAATATTCATTGCAAACAGCGGAAAGCAACAATTTAGTGAACAGCACTTACAGTTCACTGATTATTGTCAGGGTTTTGCACTCAAACGTGCTTATACTTCTTAAATGTTGGAAAACAAATTGCCACGGAATAATCTTCGTAAATTTAATGAACTTTGCTCTGGTGTTCAAAGGATTTATTGATTGAAAAATAAATTCATTTTACTTTAATTACTTTGCAAGATGCAAAATTTCGATTGTTTGATGAGTGGATTGGATTTTGAGTGTTTTTTCCTCTTTTTTATCTCTTTATTTCGCTTTTACTATCTTTTTTTTACAAATCAACGATTTCAATTCAACTTCAAATTGAAATTTCATTATTGTTTATCCCTACAACCCTTGTCTCTCGTTTCAATTCCTTGTTATTCTTCCCATTTGCTCCCTCATTATAAAATCATTAACCATGTTTATATTCTGGGTGAATAGTCAACTGAAACTGCCCCGAGAAACCGCAAACATAATTTTCCCAGTTTTCCTTGTAGTCTGCATGCATATATATATATATATATATATATATATATATATATATATATATATATATATATATATATATATATATATATATATATATATATATATATATATATATATATATATATATATATATATATATATATATATATATATATATATGTATATGTATATATATATATATGTATATATATACATATATATATATATATATATATGTATATATATGTATCTATATTTATTCTTCTTCTTCTTCTTTTTCTTCTTTTCTTTTTCCTCTTCTTCTTCTTCTTCATCTTTTTCTTTCATTCTTGTTTTTCTTCCCCTCGATCTTCTCCTTCTTCTTGTTTTCCTTTTCTTTGTTCTGGCTCAAGTCCTTTTTTCACATTCTTGTTACTGTCATTGTTTTTCTTTCCCATTAGCAACATCATTTCCCATAACAAAATTTGCCACTTGGTTTCACTTTATCAACCAATTACATCGAACGCAATAACAGATGTCAGAATCCTTAGTGAAAATCATGAACCATACTCTTGTCATGATCAACAACATGAACGTAAAAGTGACAAAAATCACACCAAAAATTGCCCCCCAAAATACCAAATGATACAATAAATACCATTACAACAAAAATGACTGCTGTCTCTAAACGATAGCAATATAGACTTTATAACTAACCATTTATTACCATTTAATCTTTTAGACTGATTCGATTGTCTTATAGATCACCACAATAATTGCAAACACCTATCAGAAAAAAAGCAACAATCACACATCTTTTGCAATATTGGACGAATTATCACGAGGTGTATTATTATTATCTGCACATTATAAGTGTCTAATGCGCCATCCATTGCGGACATATTCGTATTTGGGATGATATTATCATATAGTCATTATTCATTGATCAAAATTCTTCACGCTGAATGTTCATGTTTCGAAGTTAAAAGACCGATCATTGAAGCTCTAAAATAACGAGACACTAATTTTTATACATGGTACGTTGAGAATGAATTATGTGTGGCCAATCATTAAGAAGATAACAATGTACTCATCAGCCCAATATTCAGAGGATTATGAATTGATGGACATATCAATTTCATCGTCGCACTTGCTGGAACTTTGATCACCAAGTTGTATTGAACCGAATTTTGTGTGCCTGGACTTCTTGCATTCCATAGCAAAATGCCACAGTCATTTTTAGCATGTGGTCGGCATACATTTGAAAATTACACCGTTTCTCCCCTGGCCAGATAAAAATTGTCCTGATCACATGCATCATGACGTATATCCACGACTCTGCTCATAGACCACCATGTGATAAACGAATGTAACGTTGATCTTGCCAAAGTGATTAAGTTTTTTTTCTTTAAATTTCACTTGAACTATATTATCTCTAACTTTGAGAAAAGGCATCACCTTCCAAAACTTGTGTTGAGAATGTAAACTTATCTTCCCATCTTTGATGATGTCAAACCGTTTCGTCGAATTCATCTTACGGCCTTCATTTACATTTTACATTCATTGAAGACAACTGCATGCACGCACAGAATACGCACTGATAGCTGTATCTACCAAGTGCAAAAAATTATTTCTCTGAAATGAGTGCACCAAGAAACTCATTCAATGATGTTTCAACTTTCATGTGTGCCGCAAACCTCGTGGGAGATATGAATTCCGTTTTTTTTTTTTTCTGAATGACAAATGGGAACACTGACACAGTATCAATTCGTCACTTTCTCTCATTTATCAATTAAAAAGTATGTAGTATGATACCAGCCTGAATTTGGGATATTTGATTGCTTTGACTTGACTCATCATTCGTTGCCATCAACGTTGTGGCTAAATATTCCATTCTCATCACAATTTCATCGAAACATGCAACATTTTGTCACTTCAAAGCAGAGTATTGTACACAGACATCCGACCCAGGGTCGTTTCAGCAATTAAAATAACCGACCTAGTAGATTTGATTTCCACATTTGGTTTGGATAGTTTGAGTATGTTGACTACGTCGTCTAACGCTGATTACCTTCGCGTAAAATTTAGATTTAATTGTTTCCCTACTCCAGCTGATCTACTCAACTCTGCCATTTTGTTAAGAATGAAAGTGTCAGAAAATAGTTCGCAAATCAATTTTGACTTATTAGATTCTTCACATTTTTTTTTTCCGAATCATTTTTTCTGAACCGTAAAAAAATATCTCATAAGATATTCATGGCTGCCTTTCGAAAGTCTCCACGAAAACTCAAAATAAAACAATAGATACGACCAAAACAGTCAATACACATTCAAGAGTTGCCACAAAAAGCCAGCAGCTAAAATATGATGGTGAGTAATTATTTGAAGGTGGAAAGTTACGGAGAGAAGTGGGCAGTTTGGATTAACAAATACAAAAGATCAAAGAGAGATATTTCACGAAAGCAATGAAATCAAAGAAGGTATTTGATTGCTCAAAGTGACAAGACCGATTTGAATTGAGCTTTTGTAAAGGATAGTAAAATTTTGAATAGATACATTTGAAAATGTTTAAATAAAATTCATCGAATTATTTGGATAATGGAATCTCGAATTATAAAGCAAGTAATTTTGTGTGTTTGTGGGTGTGTAATGGTGTGTTTGTGAAGTTGTTTTCAAGAGTATATGCATATGCATGTGTGTGTGAAAAACAGCCTCATTATAGTTTGTTTTACACAGGACATACTGTGATACCAAGCATTGACGTTGGCAGATATTCCCCAAAATTAAAGGGTGATAAAAAAATCGAAGATGTAAGAGAAGAGAACACCAGTAAATTAATGATGACAAGGATATAGCTAGAGAGAAAGATAATGGGAAAGTGAAGGAAGAAAATAGAGAAGAAAAAAAAGAAAATAGCGATGATGAAGAAGGAAGACGACACAGGGAGAAAATAAAAACTGAAAAAGGAGAAAAAGAAAAGGTTATTGAAAAATAGAGAAGACGAGAAGACTACCAATGAAGAAGAGAATGATATGGACGATTCAATTAAGCCGTAATATTCAGATGGATACCTCGATTGGATGAAACACGAGGAGGAAAATGTGAAAATTGGAAAAAAAAATTGAAAAAAAAAGCTTGACTGAGCCAGGATCAGTTTTCTTCATTTCCTTAAAATCTAAAAGGAGTAATTGCTTCTCAAATCACCTGATGGTCCCCAGGTTACCTGTTTTAATTCCCAGGAAAGAATCTCAGCTGCACTTAAACCAACCTTAGGGGGGAAATGAAAAATATAATAGATGAAAAAAAGGAATATCTAATGTCTTTCACAATTTTATTTCATTGTTTTGGAAGGGAGTTAATCACATTATGATTACAAGGTGAAAGAGGGATGAACGTTATTATTTCATCATTGGATTTAAACTGGAATAAACTGTTGTCTGTTTGATCGAACTCATCTCTACTTCTCGACACATTTCATTGAAATTTTATTTTTCTATTAGTCAGGAAAATATACGCTGATCTTAACCTCAACACTGACCTTAAAGCTAACACTAACCTACCTCACTGAACCTGAGACTAACCCTGAATCAATTTGTTTGCAAAAAAATTTAACAAAATGATTTTTCAAATGTCTGCTTCAATTTGTTCTGTGTTACTTCTAAAGTAAAAGCAGGTAGTAAAGTCAGTTAATAAGTTATCCTATTGGAAAATATTGACATAATTTTTCAGGGAACTTTTTCCGAAGAATTACCGGAGGAAGTGTTGGAAATCAACATTTCCGTAATTATGATGCTCTAAACTTCTTTGGCAGAAAAAGAATTAGGAATTGAGATGAAGGTTAGGACTAAAAAAATTGATGCAAAAAATATTGAATACATGTGATGTTTTCGATGCCAATGACGACAGTGACATGATCAAATCTTGTAGGGATGAGAAAAAAAGGATACTTTTCGAAATTGTTCGATTTGAAGTTAGGTCTTCTTGAAGTGAAACAGAATGGGAGGGGTTAAAATTTGAAGAATGTTAAAACCATTTCAAACTGTTCGAATGACAATACCAACTTTTTGAGAGAATTTCACACGGATCAACCGATTAGAAAAGGACTGAAAAATGCATCAGTAGATCTCAAAATAAATTTTCAAAAAATGTAAGCATAAAAATTCATATATATACATATCAATGTACATATGTGTGTCTATGCACAGCTCAGACGCTGCCTTAGACATCATACGCACACCCATATATATATATATATATATGTGGGTTCTTTTTTTCGATCTCTTTGTTTGATTCTGAACGAAATTGTTGACGGACTGAAAACAAAAACTTGTTGAATTCATCATTCAACGTTTGAACTCAATCAAAATAGCATCAACCAGAAATTCAACATTCAAACCCGAGAATCCATGACTAAATACAAGCCTCGTTATGTTGATTGCAAATTTCTGACAAAAAGCTTTTAAATTGCCAACGAAGTTCGTATGTTCAAAGAAAACGATGGAAATACAGTGTCAGTTTAATCACATTCCCAGAAAGAAATATTTTGTGCATATGGTATCAAAATGCAAATCATGGGCACTCAGAAGGAAGGAGAAAAAATGAATGACAGGTCTGATTATTCACTTAATAGAAACCACCACATGACACACGTCTTTTAGCAGTAGTCTGCATGGAGTTGATCAATGGAAGAATGAAAACAGATAAAAAAATTATTTTCTTGTTTTTGTTGGACAGTGATCATTGAAGAGACCTGAATAGAAAAATACTAGAACAAATGCCGTCAGACTTAAACTAAAGGGCTAATTCATTATAACTAACATGGGAGATTACACCATTTCTTAGAAAAACAAACAAAAATCTTTTAGGAATATCTGAAAGTACGTTTTTCGAGATATCAACATCAGCCTTTTAGCGTTTATCGCAGCTTGACCGACTTAAAAACTGAACAAAACTCATGTAGACAGTCCTGGTCACTTGTTTGGTTATTGGTTTCTAATAATGAGGGGATTTTTAAAAAAAGAAAAGAAATGTATTTCCCAATCAATGCTAATATAATTGATCATTTATATCTGAACTAAAATAGTTTCATGAATCTATTCTGTTTTTATTCATGGAAATACTTTCTTTTCATTGCATATATTTCATTTTTTTCTATATATGCAATGATTAAGCCTTTTATTGTCTTGCAACATTAATCTTGCATTAACGTCTACTGAATACATCATGTTTTTATCTTTGAATTGATCGATGTTTTTGCTGATAAAAATCTACATTTCAATATTTTTCTCATATACCAATTCTCTTGGAGGCAGGAGCTTCACGATATTCAAAAAGAAACATAGGCGAGTCACTCAATCTGAATTTCGTTGAACTGTAATCACCGAAAGAGTTTGAATTTCGAAAGAACAATCAAGCAAAAATTATAGAACAATCTTTAAAAAAACAACATGAATACAAATTTCCCCCCTCAAGGCAAGCAATCGAAGGAGAGAAAAAGTTTTTGTAGGAATATCAATTAGCAAGTGTTTTAGCTCCATTGTTCCAGTCTGTACATGTAAGACGGATAGGAAGACATATAGATGTATATACAGATACATTCATACATAGCAAATCAGACCTGAATATGCCATAAAGTGAAATAGATTACCAGAGAAAAAGACAGAGAGTTATAGAGGGTGAGAGATTTATTTTGCTCCATATATATATATATATATATATATATATATATATATATATATATATATATATATATATATATATATATATATATATATATATATATATACATATTTGTTTCGTGATTAACTTTTATTAACATAACACCACCTTAAACATTGAGCTTAAACATTCCTCTAAACTTGACATTTTTCCGTTGTTCGATAAAATATAGATTCAGGTCTAAATGGTTCAGTTTTCTGATTCCATTTTAGATTAATTTCTGGAATTATATTCATTTGATAATTTTTTCGGATTGGAACTATCATAAAAAAATGATGATGTGAAGAACAAAACACCTTCCTTGGGTCCCTAGACCAACATAAGTACAGTGGAGACCAACTTCTTGGGAGTGTGCCATAGTTTTGAGGTGTCTGAACGAAGAAAATTTTTCACGCTCTATGAAACTAATATTTTTGCAAAGAGAAAAAAGTGTTCACACTGCCTCTGTATGGCATGCTACAGAAAAGAAACCTATAGAATATCAAACCAGAGAACCTCTCCCAAACCCAAACCTTACCTTAAAGATACCAAACATAACCCTTGACTCTATCCCCAGAACTTTTGAAAACTAACTTTAGTGGTTTTATCAATCGTTAATGGCAAGCTTGCTCTATCGACGCTATATTGTCTTACATTCAAATTCATTTTTCCAAATTTTATAATGCCATAAAGTATACATAATACATGTTTTTCTCAGTTGCTCCCCTTTAAAATATCAATTGCTTTTCTGATACATTCTGTATTTTTCTTCGATTTTCTTTCATATTTCCTTGAACTTTTATTACTATCCTTTTTAAGTTTATTGCTCTCTTTATCCATTTTTCTTTGATATCTCCCTAATTTTCTCTTACTATATTACCTTCCATGCTAGTTGATTTCATCCCTCTTTTCCCCCCTCTTTGTTTCTTTCTTATTGTTTTCCTATTTGGTGATCCTCTTTCTATCTCTTTCATGGAATCCTGCTGAAATTTCCAATCATTTTTATGTAATGCTTGCAAGAAGAAATTATTTGAGATTTTGCCCTTTTTAAACTTTCAACACAATATCAACAATCAAATAAGCATCCTCATGAACAACCAATCTCTCAACTTTTGTAGCTTCATGAAATGGCCTATGACGATCGTATTATTGCTTAATGAGTTTGATGAATCGTCTGAAAGGTCGATCAGAGCCAGTTGGATGTGTCATGACGTAGATAATCAAACGTTACTTCCATCCCACACAATAGGTTCCAAGTGTTATGACTGTCACCCATCCAACCATTAATTCAAGCATTAATCGTGGTTTGGGTTGAAGATGGCGTGAATTCGGCAAGAAACAAAACAGGTCTGATGAGTTGAAGGAACTAATGTGAACTTTCTTCCCATTGTGTCAAATTCCTCTCTCTGTCCTGATTTAAGTATTTTGAATCGTACATCATCAATTGAATCAGTAGAAAAAAATAAAATGTAATTATTCGTGAAAAAGAACAGGGAACCTTGTTTAACTAATCGAAAAATTCTAAATATGTTGAAAAAACACAGTCATCACAGATTGCAAACAGTTCTATCCTTTTCTATATCTACATGTTCAGATGTTTGGTTTTTTTTTTGTGTGTGTGTGTGTGTCCCAGTACTCCTTGCCATACTGTTTTGTCTACTGACTTTAATTAGGGAGTGTATAACTTCGGAAGCTGCTTCCGAATTTGTGCCACCTGCTTTGGAGATGGGTGAAAATCGAAAAAAAACTAAAATGGGTCATAGGGAAAAAGACGATTACTTTTCTGGAAAACATAACCTTTGGTACATCTTGTATATTGATATATTTCAGCATAATATCACGGATTAACTTGCTCAATCATTAGTTATTGTTATCAACACTTACAGACACATGCGCACGTGGACATTCATATATACATACATATATACGGACACCTTTTTTTTGGGAAACCAGCAGGGATCAACACCTGTACCAGGAAGGTCAACTGAAAGCACTACCACTGAGGATACAAAGAAGTTTGCAGCGAAATTCTATTGAGGATAGAATGACTAGAACTCGGCAAATCAATACCTGGATGTAGAGGGACTATCACTTGAGGTATCTGAATACAACCACGAAGTGTGACTCAACTGGCGGAGATATAAAAAGCCACCATTTAAAACGTTGGGCGAAAGCCACAAAGTCAGTAAAAATCATAAAGCACGAGACCCATGGGAAGAAACACTTTATCACATAATTCCATCAACAGGAAAGAGAATTTTATTATCAATTTCCTTGGCTTTGAATCAAATGGTTTCTTGATCCTCTAACTACGTTTAGAACACTTTGTTCAATTTGACCGTCCAGAGGTTGAATTTTGATTTATAAAATTTGACAAAGGTCTATGAAACTTAACTTTTTCCTAAAGTTTTATCTACGTGACGAATACTTACACATACTCAAGCAAACAGACATCCATCTGATATTCTTGCAACATCTTGCTTTTTGCCATCTGAGAATTCTATTGGTTCCTGCAATATTGCTGATGTGCCATGCTGTCTTCTGATATTTTTGTGATGTTGAGCATGGTTTTCTTTGTGCACGTTACATGACTCCCAGTTAAAGAATGAAATATTTGGTTTATATCCATGTTTAAGCCCAATACATGACCGATGAGATGACGCATCGGTCATACACACTTGTTTTTTGAATTGTTGGCAAACACATTTACCTGAATTCATTGGGTTGTACTCATACGTTTTGCATTTGAAGTAAATTGCGACTGGTGAAAGAACATTTCATTTTGCCTGGGAAGAGGGATACATGGGAAGATAAATTAGCAAAGAAGTATGCAGAAGAGGAGATAATCACTGACAGAAAGTGTTGCTTCATAATTCTGAAATGAGTGATCATCATAATCATTCGTCTCGAAACGTCCATCGTTTGACATGGACCAACAAGAAACTTGAAAAACTTTTAGTCCGTAGGCATCGCAGCACCTGCCTAATCAGCATATCGTGTTTTTTTAAAACAGGCCATAGTTTAGCATATGATTAATTTAAATACTGAAAAAGGGATCAATCAATAAAAAAATTTACTAATCTTGAATTCTATCTGTCAGTGACTGCCAAAAAAAAAAGTAGCTGGATCAAGGATGGATGCTGCTCAACATACATTAGGGATCAATTCAGCAGGAAGTAACACTGCAAATTGACTCCATCTCAAACAAAAAAAAAAAAAACTTTTTTGGGAGGGGGTATTAAATAAAGAACCACCAGATATAATAGGGAACAAATATTTAATTTAGTCATCTGGTTCAATTGATGCAGCTTCCATGCATAATACATTCATACATTAATACTTGGCCAACCTAATTAACAAACTTAAAACTGGTTAGATCAAACTTGAAATCTAAAGATTCTTCAGTTGATTATATATGATAGCTTAGGTGGATTGAAAAGAGTTAAAAGAAATGATCATACAAAATACCCAAAGGGTACAAGATGGTGGGTTCAGTTGGCAGCAATGTTGCTAAAAAGCTGAAAATATACCCCTTATAGGTTTTTTACTACCTCCAAAACTATTCATCAATTACGTTTAGATCTTCTGCTTTTTAGTACATTTGATGCACATTTATTCAATACACTTTGGACGGAAACTTGCAAGACTTCTTCCATGCATCAACTAAGTTATATTATTCTCATATTTCCGCAAATAATAACACATTTATTTTTTAAAATTGTTTATTTTTGGTATATCTTAACACACATGTTAATACTTAACGAAGCAAATTCTTATGAGTGAAGGGTTCTCCAAAACATCTCCAATATAGCAAGCGTTATTGTTGCTTGATAGATCGCAAAACTTTATGTCGAAAAATTGGCGAGAGGATTTTTCATGTAAAATGGACAGGAAAAAAGTGTGCTTTCGCATTGGGGATACTGTTGTTTCTTAATAAAGGCAGATGGCATAAATGAATTGTCCCCCTCCTTATCCAAGAAGGATTTTTTATGCAAAGAACAGAACAATTCAAGAACATTTATCGTGCAAATTAAAATTTCAGTTGCCAGCCAATAAAAGATTCGAAAATTTTAACAGTTTCTGACGTTGAATTGATCCAATCTGCCATTATTGATGTGGTCTTTCTTTATCAAGTTGCTTCCTTTCTAGTCCAAGTCAAAAATAATCTGCTCGATGAAGATTTATATCAACACTTTAGAGCTTATTTCGTATCATTACACAAAGACATCTTTCTTCTAGAAAAAGAATCACAAAGCTCATACTGCAACCGTCCTCTTCAGCAGCTATTTTGGTTACTCTCCATGATAAACAGCATCAACATCAATATGAAGCTACCATCAACAGGATGTGTCCCCCGAGTGTCCTGGTCTGAGGAAGCTTGGTGTTATTCATGGCGAGGATAAATCTTATGCAATGTAACAGGCGGGCTATTTTGTTGGTATTTTCAAATGGTTTGGATACTATCCGGACAGTTTTCGTACATGACCGACGTATTTTCGATATTGTTTAAGCTATCCGTCACAGGTCAAGGGGAAAGCTGGGAAAATCTATGTGGCCGTGTTAGGAATTGATAATAACATTGTCTTACTAGTATATATTTCACTCAATCGGTTGACATTGATCCAAGACAGAGGGATTATCTTTTCTGAGCTGTCTAGGTATGCAAATCTTGAAATGGTACATCATTGCTTTGATGCTTCTGTGAAATATATTATAGAGATAATTGTATTTGAGACTTATTATTTTCAAAATTTTAGATGTTACTCAGCATTAGATATAAATCATCTACTGGGTCAGGAATTGGGATCCGATTGTTTGATTTGTTCTGTTAAGTAGTCACTGCTTTTAATAATATTTAGTTTTTTTCGACATGATAATGACCATGTAATGATACTAGAAGACGTTTATAATGTAAAGCTCTTATTTTAATATCTGCTTTGATTTTCACTATAGACAATCGATTTGAGGTTACAGGGGTATCCACTGGTTGTTTAATGATACGATCCAAGTATTAACCAACAAACTGGACTTGCGTTCGATGTAGCCCATCTTAATGAAGCTGAGATCTCTGAAGACTCGGGTTTGGGAATAATAATGCATTTGATGCTGTTACATTTTCGTAATACTCCAGGACAGATGATCTGTGAAGGACAAATCTAATTTGATAATTTTAGATATCGCCCTTAATCAGTTCACACGAAAAAGTACTTACTCACCGGAAAGATTTTTCATCATTGACAAGGCAAAAAAAATAATCAAAATGGATTGATGGCATTCAACTATGATTGTGTCAACTTGGGAATATATTTGACACTAAATAATGTTCAAGGAATTATATTCATTGACGGTTAAATGATGTTCAAGTTGATATTGTTGTCATGGTCATACCTAGGATTCGAGAATGGTTGTTTACGTGTGTGTTCGTATAATGTGTTATAATTGCTCTCCAAGATTATCAACCAGCTGATATTTATGGTAAAGACATCTCTACATGTATTTATTCAACATATATTTTGCCTGTATTTTTTTATCGAGTACAATTTGGAATACGTGTTTCTCAGAGTGAGATAATTTTGACACGCTGTATTCCAATCTGTGCACACGAGAGTCTGAAACTGAAGATTGTTCTGCATATGAAAAAGAAAAGTCAATGAACAAGTGTGTGTCAGGGTGATTACTTCGACAAGATCACTATCCCTTGCACTTGGATTGAGATATGAAGTCAAGCATTATCCATTGTATTCTTCCTAAGCGTGAAACCATCCTCCAACCGTCAAGCACTGTTCGTTATTCTAGATTTTGATAACGCTATCGTCAAGATGAATAGCGATTTTTTCCCGGATTTCCTATTATTCCAATTTATTCGCAATGTCACTAGGATTGTTCCAAGTGCTTCAATAATGATGGGGAATTAGAAATAGAAGTGGAAAGAGAACAGAATGCGTTGGAGAGAGAGGCAGTCGGTGATCAAAACGAGCAGAGAAAAAGAACAAATCACATTAAGACTTCCACCATTACACACGGTAACGTATAAATATAGATCTATCGATCATTCAATTTTTTTTTTATATCTATGCATCTGTATTTCAGAAACAGTCAACTAAAAGTGCCAACATCAACATAATAAAAGGTCAACAATTTTCCCTAATCCCTTCAAATTTTTGGTTTCAATTCACATTGTAAATGGCTGCTATCGTGTTCAGTTCCATCAAGCAGTGTTCACGTTTGTTTTTGAAAGTTCAAACTATCAAGCGACTGCCTCTGGACAAAAAAAGTGATTTGCAACGGATTTGACGATTAAATAAATAAATGAATATATATATATATATTGGGGGTTCTGGATGTTTGGATGTGCATCTACATGTATGCATATGAAACTTTGTCTATGGAAGAGAGTGTCATGTCATCTGATAAAGTGGGAGGAACCAGCTTGCAGAGAATAATTTCATCGAAAATTTTGGCACAAACGTGTAACACCTGCATCGGTTCAAATTACATAAATACTTCAACTGCGAGGCAGTCATAGTGATTGGTGCAGTTACACGATATCAGTCGGTATCAAAATTTGGTGTTCGAACCTAAGTTAAATCAAAGACATTGGATCCCAAAAATATACTTTTCACTTTTTTTTTAGGCATTTAACTGAATTTAGGAAAAAATGAAGTAAGGACACCAGGGAAAAAAAAATATTGAACACGTTAATGATGAGGGTGGCAAAAATGCATAAGAGAGTGCTAAAATGTAGGTAAAAAAACAGAGTAAGTCTTCTGCGACCACCCTCAGATATATCTTCTGACAGGAATATATATGAAGTCAGGATCGTCCCATTGGTGAATTTTCAACCTTTTCCTTATTACAAAAAAAACAAGTAAAACAAAAAACATAATAATAAACATGTTGTTTAATACGGTTAAAAGTTTATTCAATCAAAACATAGTTAAAAACAACTTTTTCTGGAATTGAGATTTTATATAGTCAACGTAAAAGTAAAGTTTGATTTTTTTCTTCTCAAAATATAAGTAAATTTTGCCAACTAATCAATTTCGTCAATTATCAATTTCACCGATTGGGCGTATCAATGCTGGTATTTTCATCTCTGAAGTCTCATTCTGTGTTTGTCATTTTTATACATGAGAATTATATCCATCCATTCTAAGGTATTCCCAGTGGCCACAGATACGCAAGAGCGTAAAAAAATAGGATGTCTCCTCTAGAGTCTCCACATCATTCCTGCCTTTCATCATACATCTCAGGATGAATGTATTGATTGTCTTTGATGTGTCTGATAGTGTCCCTCTTACACGACGTTGCCTATTACTGACATTTAACCAGAGTCACTAATGCAAGACTATTATCTGACTGATAAATGTCATTTCCATTGAACTAGTAAAGAACAGCAAACAGGGATCAGTCAATCAGGCCCAAATATGAACAGACGGACACAGAAAAAACTGATGAAAGGAAAAGATATAAAGTGTTGGAATAGGAAAGTTCAGCGGTCATAAATGACGTCATAAAGAAAAAGAAAAATAGATATTGAAAACGTGTAATCATTTCCCAATAGAAAAATGTATACAGATTTAGTCAGTCATTTGAGGGGAACTATAATATGACTAACATCTGTTGACAGAATGCTGAGTTGGGGGTTATCAATTTAAAAATTTGAAAAAAGATATGATCAATTAATTGGGTACCTCTTTGACCTTGTCATTACAAATGGCTAAATTAAAAGAAAAAGCCTTTCTCAGCCCTTAAGTTCCATCTGTGCGGCCTGATGCGTGTTACTGACATAGCAAATCCCAGAGACAGAGTAGCAAGACCAACTGAGAGACTGAAGTGATCTATCAGGATCGTTTTTGTGTTAGTTTCAGTTGATGTTCCCTAATAATGTCATGGTTTTCCGTCTACTACATATGGCAGCATATTGAGAGTTTCATGAAATATTATTCAATAGGTCTTGTGAGGCTGTGCAGGGGATCATATGATTCATTCTGTTCCAATTTTTTCAAACCTCTGCTAGAGCATTGGATTCATTTTCAAACATGAAGGAACTATTAGATATTGGGTATGTACAGATCATGTCAACAGAATACGTAATTTGTTGGTGCCATCATATGAAATGATATACAGTATCAACTACAAGCATTTTCTTCACCAGAGGATCTATACAGCATGTGACAATACACGACATTGTTCACTTCAAACTAAAGTACGTATATATCAACCTCTCAAAAAAGCACAAAGAAAAATGAAATTATTTTGTCTATTTACACCGGGGAAATTAGGTTCAAATAATATGTACACAAATATATACCTATCCATTAGTGTGCACGAGTATATATGAGCGTGCTTTTTCTTATGTCCATGGAATATATAGCCATCTGCTTATGTTCATGATTAATGTCAAAACTTCGAACCTTTGCTTGAGCCTGGATGCTAGTTACAGAGTGGTTCGGTATATACAATATATATTAGTGCATGCATGTGTTTTTGTTAGTGCGTATGTGAGCAAAACTCAGAATACCCAGCAGGTACAATTTTTCTGTGTATTTATTTCCGTACATATGCATTAATGCCAATTATATTGTTCAGTGGTAAGCCAGCATATCTGGAAGACGGTTACTGACTAAATAGATTTGATCTGTTTGAGGTGTCTAATATTTTGATGCCATGTCATGTTTGTCTATGCTTAGGCAAGGATTCCAGAAAATAATCTATATATTTATCAGATATATTTGGTGAACAAATGCATACTAATGAATACTAAGAAATAATTTTTCACGGATTATTCGTGGATTGATAGGGGATATAAATAGTTATTTCATAATTCATGCTCATTTTACAGCTGATAGGTCGATATTGGATAGCATTCGTGTATTGATATTTCTCATGGGAGAGATCTGAAGTTGAAGTTTCATTTCGTCTGTGATACTAATAATAGAAATCTTTAGCAAAACAGCGTTTTATTAAAACCAAAATGTTTTGATTGATTGCAAAGTGGAAATTCTATTTTATAGTATTATCTTTGTGAAAATTTTAGTTACCTTTTTTCTGACTTGTTTGCAATATCTCGTTCAATTCTTGTTTTTTACTTGTGTTGTCGACTGATCGTTAAACAGAATCTGGTGATATCATAGAATGAGTAGGAAAACGTAATCTTATGAATGCAATCTCTTTTGTTTGTAAATTTGGGGAAGACGCGCTCCAGTGAAAAAAGGAAAAGTGTATGTAAGTGTAAGTAGGGAGAAACCTATACAAAAATCCAATGCATGTGTGCTTGTGTGTAGTGTGTATTTGATTGCATTTAAAAAGAATATGCTTATATCTATTATGCATGGTAAAAAATACACAATGCACAGTAACATTAATATATTAGAGTATGTAATTTCATTTTGTTTTTAGAGTGAAATAAATTGCAATTTCCATCTCAATTCAGACATTTATTTCATTGAACAATATAAGTACCGTCTCATCCAATATTCTCTGCCATTTTATCAGGCAAATACTACCCGTCAAGAACGTTTTTTTATTTTTTGTTTCATTGTGCTGATCCTACATGCGTCTTGCAATCTTCCAAATATCGACTTTTTATCCGAATAAAAAGTCTAAAATAAATAGTGAATCGAATAAAGAATATCTGGTGAATCTGCAGTATAAATAAAAAACTCCCAGTAAAGCTTCAGCCATTTTTTTTCTTTTCCATTAGAAAAACGCAGCTAAACTTTCCTCATATAGAATAACACGCTTTTTCTCTAGATAAATTCTAGGCGGATTCTTTTCACCTCTTGCTGCCTTCGATTAAATCATTGAAACCATTACATGTTCAAAACAGCATTTGACTTCCTCGCAATAGGTTAGTAATAGAGGTCCCCTCCAATCCTGATATACACTACACATTGCTTTGTTATCTATACTTACCTGTGTTACAGTTAGTGGTTGTACATGTTCTACAATCTCCTACGATTAACGTTCCTTTAACGTACAATATTGCATGTTACAATCTATTTCCAAAACAAATCATTATCATCAGATGCAGTAGTATTTTTCAGCTTTGCTTATTCATTCAAATCTCTCTATACTCCATTGACTCTATGTATCAACTACTTACGGTTCATATTTATTCAACTTCATATATCTACGAATGTCAGTGTTGGAGGTATGAAAGCTGGTAAACTGAATAATTCATTTTGATTTGGTGAATTTTATGTGTGTAAATATTTATATATATATATATATATATATATATATATATATATATATATATATATATATGTATATTCGTGTGTGTGTGTGTGTGTGTGTGTTTGTGTGTTTGTGTGTGTGTGTTTCGACTTTTTCTTCCTCCATTTTGATTACAGTTACCTTCCATGTGGGCTACGTTAACCATTGTGTTGACTCCAAAACGGCGAAAAAGACTCTGTTCCTTTATTGCATCTTGGCTGCTCACCGTTTATAAGGAATTCAAACCTTTTAAGGCTACTTTCTAAATAGTTAATCACATGAAACGAACGTGGGAACGTCGTAGACCATCCCAGAAATGCCCTAACATAGTTTTCTGGTCATAACTCAACTTCTTTCTCACCACTATCTATAGTGAATGGTGAATACATAGAATGTGATCGATATAAATATAATGGGTCAGAAATGGCAAGAACCTTTGGCTTACTGTACCAATTTAAAAAAATGGTGAATTTCGGAGAAAAAAAACCAAAGAGAGAGACGGAGACGAAAAAAAGTTAAACATTCTCATGATATTCTTCAGGTTTTTTAGCCTCCTATCCCTGAGAAGGAAGGGGGTATACAGTCCAAATCACACGGATACACACACACACAGTCATACACACACACACACACACACACACACACACACACAAACACACACACACATATATATATATATAATATATATATATATATATGTATATATTCGAAGCCATACGATTTCAATAAAAAGTCACAACGACTTTAAATTTTTGAGAAAAATAGCACTAACAACGGTGTGTGGCAAGTGTTGAAATGATTCAAGGTGTTTGTTTATATAATTATCAGGAGAGAATTGAATGATCTGTGACGTCAATCAGCAGTCAAATGATAGTTGCTTGTCACATAATGTTTTTTTAGGGTCAATTACAAATGAACAACAGACTATGGAGAAAATCTGGTTGGAAAAAGGAATAGTGATGATTCAAGATTACACTCATTTCTTTTGCTTTCCGTTTGAATAACTTTTTTTTTTCTCTCGTTTGGTCAGCAGCTTCTTACAGGACGTGAAAAACATTTGATCAGAGTAAGGGAAGTGTGAATAAAAGAATAAAAAAAACATCAAATTAGAAATAAATCGGGAAAAACAACAAAAGTGTCGCAGGCGAAGGCAGCAGGCAAATGCAAAGACGTATAAAAGGGAGTAGATAGAGGTAGCACAGACGGGCATGACATTTAATTATGACAGGTGAAAATGGATACTTGCAGGTGCCAGGGATCTGCATGACACTCCCAAAATTTTCTCATTATGCTCCCCATAATTGTTTCTTTAACGAACCTGGTTACGTGATCGGTATTTTGTCACCTTGGAAAATACTGCTCGAGTTATCTTTCTATCAGCACCATCCTAGAAAAGATTATTTGGTTTAGAATACAAAAACAGAGCCTGTTCAAAAAGAACGTCATAGCAAAGGACCAGACTTTGCTTTGTGTCAATTATTATAGTTTTTTGTGCGTTGTACGTAACTGTTGCTTCAAAGTCTTTCATTTACTTCTTTTCGGTGTTGCTACTTTAGATATATTATATATAGATATAGATCTTTTGCCAATTAAAAAAAAAAGTATCTAAAATATAATCGATTATTTCTTATAACATAATTCATGATGTGTGAATTTTATATTTATATTCATTCTGAGAGATGCGTTGTATTCATCGAAATTCCCCTGTGAAATACTTTCCAAAGTACAGATATGGCAAGAGGAAAAGGAGCGGGGTAAACAATATTGTAAAACGAGGTCGTAATTTATTCTTCACCAATCTTTGGATGAAAACACACCATAGAAAAATATCGTCTTATTCATTGTGGCAACTTCGAAATCTTTTTTTTTTTAAACGAAAAAACAAATAGTTGCTCAGTCCAGAGATAGTAATCGCAGAGGAGAGAAAACTAATTCTGTTACTGTGAGTGTGAAAGTGTCAATGTAAGACTTTGCCTCCTTTGCGTGGTTTGAACTCCTGTACTTAAGGTTGTTTATTATCTAAATATATTGTGTTATATCGTTTTGAAACCCAAATGTTATCCAATCGATTGTCGGTTCGATTCCTGCTGCAACCCAATTTTCATTTATCGTTTATTCAATTCACATTCTATCGGACAAATGATACATTCACCGTGCAATAAAGGGACATCAAATATGGTGTCAATGATATAACGCAATTCATTATTACATCTGTCAGATTATTTATCCATTTAATGATATAATTGAAGCAGTTGGAGTAGTTATTTTGGTATATCGATATCTATATCTATATCTATATCTATATCTATCTATCTATCTATCTATATCTATCTATCTATCTATCTATATATATATATATATATATATATATATATATATATATATATATATTGATGTAAGTGAAATTGGCGATAACAAATCATTTTGTCAAAATGGGGAGGGAAATATAGGTCTTTTTAACACAGAATCTTGATTGACTAGAGACGCTCGTACGCATCTAGACTTTTTTTATGAATCTTACGACAATAGCTAAGATTCATCGTGAACACCACGTTTCCATTTATTCTTATGAAATTGCCATAAAATAGCATTTGTTTTGTGTTGTTGTTTTTTGAGTTTAGTAGCCACGCTAGTATGTCCGAGTATAATGAAAGATTTTAACATATATTCATTGCTAGTTATAGGAAAACAATAAGATCCTTGAAAACCATAGCATGATGGCCTGCTTGATCTTTCAGCTGCTCGATAAGGTCTACGTAGCCTAAGCAACAAAAAAGAATTAATACATGAAGTATACATAAATCGAAAAATAGATGTGTGAGCTTGTGTACATCTGTTTATATGTGTGAGGCGCGCGTATCTAACTTTGTATACTGTATTGGCATATATATATATATATATATATATATATATATATATATATATATATATATATATATATGTGTGTGTGTGTGTGTGTGTGTGTGTGTGTATGTGTGGATGTGTGTGTCATTGTGTAAGTTTACACTTCGTCAGAGTGATTATAGAATTAATTCATGTAGGTCTTGAGGGAGAAAAAGAAATTTAGTAATGTATTATATAGAAGTGACATTCGATTTATCAGAAATTACATTATGTGTTTTGAAAGACAAGAAAGAATTTGGAAAGAATGAGTTAATCACCCCATTGATTCTTTATCATTCCAAAGCTTTTGAATTCTTCAGAATATAAGGTGCCGTGTTTTTTTTTCAATTTTGTCTGCTGAACAGTACGTCTGGTAAGGGGTGGTTTGGAAGCCAGTAATAAGATTTGCCGACTCAGGTTTATTTTTAGTTATTTTATTGAGAAAATCATTGGAGCTGATGAACACAAACATTCGGACAATCCCTTTCTTCTAACCTATTCATATTTCTAATACAAATCTATCTTCCTACATCCTTTTCACTTCCTTGGTCTGTGTATTTGACTCTCCCACTTTCTTTTTTTCTCCTTCTCTCTTCCTTTCTGCATTCTATA
>OY735198.1:16657816-16712816 GCA_963457665.1 Thysanoteuthis rhombus | reverse complement strand
GGGATGAGCTTTAGACTGCGAAATGAAATTGATACAATGACGTCATAGTAAAGAGTTGTAATTATGTTAGCAGGAAAGGAATGTAATAGAGTAAGACAGAGAATTTCCAGTAATTCTTTATTCTATTCAAGCTGTCGTGGACAAGTGGCTCATTCCCTTTTTAAGAACAGGTGTTCATTTGAAATGGAGTTTCAAAAAATGTAAGAAGTTCATACATATTCTGTCGGATTATATATCCATTTTTAAACGATATATATATATATATATATACATATATATATATATATATATATATATATATATATATGTATATATATATATATATATATATATATATATATATACCCAGAAGAGTCAAGCATCTGCAAAATATACATAGATTGATGATCATACACACAAAACAAACATGATATAGATATAACTGGATATGTATATTAGACGTGTGGCGCAAGGCTCCCTTGATAATCACTTGTCCAGTCCGTTAATTCTACAATTGTGAAAATAATGACTCTGACGATGGAAAAAATTACAGGATGAACAAATTCCCCACTGGGTTAAGGGAATACTGGATAATTATCTTTGGAAATGGATGCCAAATTGGTGGACACTGGTTTGGGGTGCACAACATAGATTTGGGACACACAGTCACACACGCACGTACACATACGCACACGCACACGTAGAGATTCACCTGCATATATATATATATATATATATATATATATATATATATATATATATATATATATATATATATGAACGTAAGCAGCTGTGTATATTTGCGTGGATATGTGGATACATTAAATACCGGTAATCATGGACCTAAAAAAAGTCCTAACAAATTGCAAAGCCATGTATGCAGATACTTAAAAATTTGAATACGTGGGTGCAGAAAAGTATCCTCCTTTTGGAGTGACGGACATTAAATGATATGTTCTGGTGCATGATGATGATGATGATGATGATGATGATGATGAAATATTTGTATAGAATCATCTTTCTTTACTCCTTCCTCTTAATAACCCTTCTATTGTTTTCCTCTTTATAAATACATTCACGCATTCCAATTACCAGTGGATGACGCCAATTCTATAGATAAAATATATTCAGTACTTGCATTCATATATGATATACATCAATCTCATCTTGTATGCACACATATATATATATATATATATATATATATATATATATATATATATATATATATATATATATTTATATATATGTGTGTGTGTGTTTGTGTGTGTGTGCGTGCGCGTTATACCACATGAACGAAATTGCTTGCATTGCAAGGTTTTTACACATTGACAAAACTCTGCACGTTTCAATACATGAGCACTATTTGATTAGTAATCAAAAGTGTTGAGAAATATTAGTAATATCTAGAGATTTTTCCCATCAACATCAAAGCATCTAAGAGTGATTTTTCCAGTAATTAACTGGGATGCCTTCTAGATAATCGAATATTAATTGTTCACAATTATATACTTGAGAACTGACCTCATTATTAGTGTGTGTGATCTGAGATGAGTGAAAAGCAAGGAAAAACCCAAAATTGTTGGAGAATATTTGATGTTTAATAACTTAGTATATTTAATAAAAGTAGTGTGCGTTAATAGTTGCATTTCTATTATGGGATTTCAAAAACAATCTCTTTTTCTTTTCTCTTCTTCCTTCTCCTCTCTTTATCTTGCTCTCTTTGTGTCTCACTCCGTCTCCCCTTTGCTCTGTTATGTATATATACATTCGTTTTCTCTCCCTCTCTTTCTCTCTCTTTCTCCTTCTCTCTCTGTCTCTACGTGCATCAATTGCCTTTATTTATATCGTACTTTTCTTTTCACTTGAAATATTTTCATGGAAATCTTAGATAAAGATATGATATTCAGAATACCCTGTTGTAATCAAAGGTCATGGCCTCATTCACTGCTACAATCCCTTAATCCCTGTACCCACCACACTCCTCGGTATGGCAACGTTACGGTCGCCAAACTGTCCTCCTCGTTGATTCATTGTACATTGGTTTTATTATGGTTGATAACCCTGGCACAAGACACAACAAGCCTCTCACTCGCAATGTCTCACTACGTCCCAACTACATACCTTGGTTAAAAGTTGATAAACTCTCTTCTTGTACAGAGGAAACCATTCAAAAAAGGTTGTAAATACTAGTTTGCTCCGTAATCGGCATTTTGTCAGCATATCAGCATCGCTGTAAAGATGATTAAGAATGATTGGTCCAGAGTTTTTGCTGAAAACGGATTGTTTTGCTATTCAACCAAAAGAGAAAATTCTCGGCAAATATAATATTGCACACAGATTATTCATTGAAAAAGCCGATAATAACATGCGGAGGTAAAGCTTGCAGATCATTACTACTGAAGTTATTTCCACAAAAAAAACAACAAAAAGAAACCTGTTCAATTCACTATAAGTTAATTCGTACCGTGTATTTCGATAAAGATTTTATGTGCAGGCTATTTTCTTGACTTGACAGATATAGCATCGAATTCCAAGTGAATCTCTCTTTCGATCCCGACCTCTAGAAATGATAGAGATATTCTCCCTTGTGAGTGAGAAGAAATTTGACCTTTTCAAATCAAAACAAAAATCCCAATTAATTTTGATTCCCATATGTGACCCCCCCCTCTGAAAAAAGACTGTACCTACCCCACTACCGGTCAAGCAAAGTTTGATCTCAATTTTAAGGCTTGAATGTGAGAGACAAAAGTTCACTTTTGACTTTAACCCTAAAAATGAAACATTTTTAAGAGAAAAGTGTCATCAAAACGAATGTTCTATCATGAAATGTTTATGACATTAGAGAATTTTTACTTGCTTGACTCAAACTGAACATTATAGTCATATAAACTAGGACTAATACTACGACTGATGTTATTCTCAAGCAATCTTTACTGTAACACATCCCAGTGTGTCTTCAAAAAAGTCAAACCAAATTTACGTGGGCACACTATGAATTTTCTTCGTGCTGCATCTTTTACAGGTTTAGTATGAATTTCAATACTTACAGCCATGACAATAAATGATCAATTGTAATGAATAATTAAATCTACCTTTTTTACACCGAAAAATAAATAAAGACACATTTGACAACTATACAAACAGTGGGTTAAGGCCGTTTTCCACCTACAAATCATATAATATATCATAATTGGATAAGTGGGAGCAAGTAATTTTATATTAGTACCCTAGAGCTTGGAAAATAACTGCTGATGACGTGACTAAGATACCTTGTCACTTACAGTAGGACATAAAACTATGGTCAAAACAAAATCAATCAAGGTTTTATTATCTGTGCTGTTTCAAAACAAGCAATCAGGATAGGGATAGATGTTTGTACAAACAGAAACATTTTCATGCTCAAACTGTTTGGCATTTGATTGATATGCAACGAATCTATTCTGCTGTTTCATAGGTACACCTATCGCTTTGTGGATCCACTCTGTTTAAATTCTACGATTAATTGTCTGTTTATATATTGGTACCAATTTTTACTGCAATATCATGACTTTAGCTAAATTTTCTTAAGGTTTCGTTGATGCTAGTAACGTAGTAGCAAAAACACTGGATTCCGTGGAAAAGAAACAAAAGTTACTTCTTATATTGGAGAGGTAGTTCAGCTTTGCTGGCATTTCTTTTTTTTTTTTTACTTAACAATTTCCTAAAGCTGTTTTGTTGACATTAGTATCGTAGTTAAAATCACGATTCTTGCTGCTCTTAATCCACAGTATCTTCATAATTGGATTTCAGGAAGACATGAATGATTTATTAGAGAGGGACTGCAAGTAATTATTTTAGTGTAATAATGTTCAAGCTCCAAAGCAATGCTCGACTCAAGGGTCACGATTTGATCTTGACTTTGTCAGTGATAATGCTACTGTTTTTGCATCAACACATGGAGGAACATTTGTAGAATTTGTCAGTGATAATACTACTGTTTTTGAATCAACACATGGAGGAACATACCTTACATGTCATACATCACACTATCATAATTAATATGCTTTGATAATATATATATTCTGCCATTTTTAATCCGTAAAAGTAAGTTTGAAAAGGTTTTTTCTGAATGTATCTGATTTTTATGTGCACACTCAAGTTATATACTCTGATAGATATTACCTTTCCTGAATATAAATTAATGTAAGACTGAAGAAGGAGTAAAATGCGCCCATATTTCTGTGATTGTTGCATTTGGCTGTTCCCTAGTGCACGTTTTTCGTAGGTCTTCTAATTTAAAAGATGAACTAATGTAATCTTATGACTTTTGATTAGAAACTGTAAGTCAGTACTATCAACATAGGTCTCATCAGTTTATGAGTTGTTCATTCTCGCTTATTGGGGGATCAATTTGCAAAGTGAGTTTATGGTAAGTTAGTTCCAGTATGGAGTTGGCACCATCCTGCTTGTTTACTTTTCAAATTCAGACTTGTTTACTGATTTAAACGCATTAGAGACGTAAGATATAATTTATCTATTGATGCCAGCTCTCACAATTCTTTTGAATTAAACTCCAGCATACACAAAAAAAAGTCCGTTTACAGACGGTTTCTATTGAGGAACAAACCAAACCTATTATCAATATTGATTCATCTTCACCCTTCCACTCTAATGCCTTTCTCTTATCTCTTTATTTCTGATAGGTTTTCAAGTTCCTTTACTCTATCTGCTAAGACCAATTTGACGCTTAACTCTAATCTTTCCTCCCCATCCTCACCAAATATTCTTCCAATGATCATTGATATCAGCTTTGCAAGTATTTTCTCTGGACAAAAAAAATTGAATACATTCAAATGTATTGTTGGTGCTGGAAGTAATGGTTTTCAAGTGCTCGGAACAATCCAAGAACTCTGAGGACTTATCTAAATACCCTGCTCAAATACCATACTCCTTATGCATCAATCCTCCAAATACCTGATGAAACGAGACGAAGGGGAATAGTGTTGGCGAAGGTCAAATTAGGAGACAATTACATGCTGAGCACCTCGCTTGTCATTTGTACTGATAACTGAAACCAATCAAGATAAAAAAGAGTCGATTATTATTAATCTTTTTTAGCAATCAACAAGTATTTACTGATCTGATGAGTCTTATAACTGATAACATTTGAAATAAATCCGATGCGTATTTTTGCTCAAATGGAAAGATACTATAGAGGCAAAGCAGCTGATGGACACTTCAGATTGGGGAAGAAGGGATTAGAATTAAGATCATAGAGTGGAATTGCATTGACTCCGCATTCAAACAGTCAGACCAGCGACAATGATCTAATTTCTGCTAGTAAAATCCCCAAACATCAAAATACACACACACACGTGCATATATATATATGTATATATATGTAAGTTTATATATATATATATATATATATATATATATATATATATATATATATATATATATATATATATATATATATATATATATATGTACATACATGTGTGTGTCTGTGTGTGTCTGTGTCTGTGTGTCTGAGTGTGTGAGAACTGAAAAAAACTCCAAATTTGAAAATCCAATTAAACTCAGATACTAAAATGAAACATAAAAGTAGAATTAAATAAAAGAAAACAGTTTTTTCTATTTGCTAGTCGTCGACATTTTTGATTCGTCGAATTATTAGAGACAACCATGTACGGAGTGGGCTTTTCAGGCTCTCAGATGATTGAGAGTAAGTCTACGTCAGCGAAAGTGCTGTTTATTCTCGAGGCACTTCGAACACTCATCCATCGAATTTTTCCTGATCATTTCCCCCTCGTCATCCGAATGATGGTCTTGCGGCATCTAAATACCATTTTCTTTTGCTTCTCCTTTCACATCTTAGCTAAATTTTCACTACATTGTTTACTCAAGTGACACAAATATTGATGGTCTGGATATATAATGTTATTGAAACCTTCATCTACGAGTCATTTACACATGAAATGGACAGCTGACAAACTGAAGGCAGAGTAGATATCAAATAAAGGGAAACAGGAAACAATAAAATTAAGATATTTTACTATTTAGATGTGTCTGAGTTTTCAATCCTGATAAATTACTCTGAGTGGCTTTTGTGGTTATAGACCTGTTGAAGCGTCTCTGTCTCTATCTGTCTGTCTGTCTCAATATATATGTATATATAGAAATGTCTGCCAAAGTCACTGGAGGTCATCATAGATCTATTTTGCATAGGAAAAAAACAACTTTTTTTCACAGTGAACAAAACAAATAAAAATTGGATTCCAGAAAAAACAAATATAAAATCATAACAAGGCACTCCGAAATTTGTCGAAAACGATGGCCTCAACTTGTCTTTGCCATGCTCTGAATTAGTTATTCTAGTCAAACATTTAGAACGTATATTTCAATGCAAGAAAATTATCCCCTCCTGGGCAATGCCGGGTACTCCTACTCGTCACATGATGTTTTTTATCCAAATTATTACAAATTTTCTTTAATTTCCAAGTAAGTTTAGATTTCAAGTATCAAATATACCTGATGATCGAAACAACATATTTGTGTGTATGTGTGTGTTTGTGTGCATGTTTATACGTTATATACATTTATACATGTATAGTTATCCACTTACTCATATTCATAAATGCAAGAAGAAACACCTTATTCATGAATATATACATCGGAATTTTAGCCAGCATGATTATCACGATTGAATGTGGTTGTGGGGTAATGTATTTGCCATCAGAACAGGTGATACACAAGTGACAGTGTTATTCGGATGTGTCATCGACAGTCTTTGGTCGGGTAGAGTAGCCTGTTGACATGATTCATCCCCAGATTTTATATGGAAAATCAAGTCAAACACAGCATCCCTGGGCAATATAGGGGACATTGCTCGCATACCACGAACAAGAGATGATCATATTCACGGTGTGAAGGTACATGTTTGTATTTAGATGCATGTGTGTACATTTAGGTAGGTGAGCAAACTCGTCAATAGATCTGCACGGAAAGACATGCACGTACGCACAAGCACTGGCACACACAGGCAAGCCCCATCCATATAGACAAGCAACTAAAAGATATATATATATATATATATATATATATATATATATATATATATATATATATATATATATATATATATATATATATATATATATATATATATAAGTTTACAATTTTGTCATATCATTAATTGTACCTGGCAACGCAAATGGTAATCAGTCTACTGATACCTTCTCTGGGACAATAGCAATCACCTCTGATGAACTTCACACCGACTGGCGTCGTGGATGGAGTTCTGATAATCGAACAGACGGGGAAACGGGTGTTATATCATAATTATTAAGTAAAATTGGTAACTGATTAAAAGTTGGAAAATATATAGACTGACAGGTTGCTCAGAATTATATCAAAATAGCTTGAGATAATTTGATGGCAGCAGAAGTTCGCTGAAGGAAGACGGAGATATATAGAAGTAAGGTTATATAACACTACGATTGATGGTCTGAAATATACAATAATGTAAACCTGGATACTCGAAAAATCAATTATAATACGAATATTCATGGTGCATAAAGGAATGTAAACCGTCAGTTTGATTCAATTTTTCTAGACCTCCTAATGCTTTAAATATGAAAACATAAATTCTCAAAATGATGATGATGAAAACCTGCTTGATCAGAATTGGACGGGTTTTTTTTCTTCGATATGGCATGCATTTCTATGGGGATCATTGGTTAGTAACCAGCCATGTGCCAATAGTCAATGGGTATATCTTAGGCTTAAATCTTTAAATTACCACTACCTGTTTTTTATTGTTAGTCCTGTTCACTGGGAATCGTGTGTTCATTCTTTGAGTCCAAGGATACACCGGCTTACTACTTCAGAAAGAGAACTGGGTGGCAGCATTGAATAAAACTGATAATGATAAGAACAATATATATACCCTGGGAGGTGCAAGTACTTTATCGGTGAACAGCATGGAGAATTTATCTGGTTTTAGCTGTTGGCGTTAAGTTTTCATTAATGCCTTTGGAAGAGATACGAACCAACCATGTATGCCCTCAGGTAAAAGCAAGGTGAGTTGGACTCTCCAGCATTGCTTGGTAATCAGCTCAAGATAAACTTCACAATTCCATTCCTTGTCCAGCGTCTTTAGCAACTGGTATCTGACAGAGTAGGGAATGCATTCCCGAGATGGTTAGTTCACGAGTGAAACTTTGATAGTATTAGCAAGCTGGAAGTTGATTATGATATATATATACATATATATATATATATATATATATATATATATATATATATATATATATATATATATATATATATATATTATAATTATATAAAAAAAATCAAAGGAGTACCAAAAAAAAAACGCGGATGAAATACTTTCATACATTCCTTATTTCTAGTGTTCCAAAACAAATTAATCAAAAGTTTTCGTTTTCTATTCATAATTCGAACGAAAGAAAAAACATTGAGAAGATTCGATCTTCATATAAAGCTACGTTATTTCCCTGGTGTATATCAGAGGTTATATTCCTAAGGTCACCGTGGTTCTTTTTTTCTCTATACGACTATCTTTTTTTTTTTTTTTTTGCTATTTCTTTTGTAATATAGCAAGATTCAATTTTTTTACACACTTTCAAATATTCTGGTTTGTGTATTTTTTCTTTATTCTTCGTTTCTTTTTGACACAACCAAAACTTTCCAGCATCCGTTCTGAAAGCTCCAAATCTTTTGTCACTTATTTAGCGAAAACAAATTTTTTTTCGGGAAAAAAAAAACAATTTTGTATTCATTTCCGAGACAAAATGATGGAATACATAGGATGAGCTCCACATGATAATTGCCTAACGAGCCATTTGGAAAAAAATTGATATTTACTCATTCCTACAACTGCAATCTTCATTTTGAGAAGTTTCGAAACTTAAGCACTCAATGAATTATAATGCATAGCGTTCAAACCTTAAAATCGATGAAAACTGAACACTGTCGTTCTAAATATGATAAAAAATATCTTCAGGTGAGAACAGTTTGTTGGGAATGTATATTGCCAGGCAAGTCATATTCTTTTTGACCGTCGAAAATCGATTGTTTTTTGTGGTATAAATATTGCAAAATACAGGAATAGTCTGCTTAACATTACTAACCTCTTGGTCAGTTTTTCAATTACATCAATACATCTCATAATATGTAATTACACTTGGTGGACCGATATTCATTCATAACCAATTATGATTCCTCATATTCTCGTTATTAAATATACTAAAATCCACAAAACATCTGGCATGGTGTGATTTGAGTTCGGTTCAGTCTTCAGCACACTAAATATTACGAGGAATACATCGATTGATTCAAGTGTAATTGATGATTCGATAAAGACAAAATTAGAGAACATTATCAAAATGTCTATTCAAACTTGACAACTTGAATTTTTTTCGTTCCTGGCATATACTTTGGACGAGCATGTTTGTGATCAGGTTTAAAGGATTAGGGTTCAGTAATTGTGCAAGATATACGTTTTTGAGGAGCAGATCTTGCTTACCTGTGTGTGTTGGTCTACATCGTGGCAGTCTGTGTAAGATTTCAGATAAAACTTTTAAGGTACAGACTGCTTACTGATCGAATGTTGATTTAAGGTAAATTTTGCTTTATAACGGCACTTTAAATCAATGGGATATTTTTTCATCTATTATCATTGCAGTTGCTACAAGTGCTTTTACGAAATGACATTTCACATTGCTTTGCTAAAATTTGATGCAAGATGGAAATATGGCAGAATGACCCAAAAGACAACTATTTATGTTCTAGATATCAAGAATATTCCAAAATCATAATGTTATAATGAGCTAAGGGCTTTATAACGATGTTGTACTTATTAATAGTTAGCTGTAAACATCACATATTCAATAATTATAATTGAAATTACAGAAAATTGACAATTTTCTATTTGTGTAGATTTAGTAGTCGTCTTTCTATTTTAGACTAAAAAAATGACCTACGAGAGGTATTTTCTTCATAATCTGGTATTGTTGATATACATATTCTACATCCCCTATCCCTCATCTTTTTTCTTCTCCTTCTCTTTAAATATATATGTATATATATAGGTGGTGGGAGCCTACGGTACCCAGAACATACCCTTCAAATCTTTTCAATAGTACAAAATTGTGAGTCGTACAAATTCAATTTTCTATTTGGTACTATAAATATATATGTAGATACGTGTCATTGTGTGTGTGTGTGTGTGTGTGTGTGTGTGTGTGTGTGTGTGTGTGTGTGTGTGTGTGTGTGTGTAGTGTACTGTTTTAGTGATCGGGTTGATGATAATTTAAAACACTAGATGAAAACCAACCACGAGAACTGGCTAGATTTGGAAGAAGCAACTCCACCATAAACTATCTCTATTCACTAAACAAGCTGATGGAGAGAGCAGCAGAATACAAATGCCACTTGCTGTAGTGTTCATAGACTTCAAGAAGGCATTCGAAATTCCCATATGTCACAGTACTGCTGCATATGTACGATCCCAGCAACTCCTTTATCAGGCTTCATAAAGACTATGAACCCTTCAAACTCTTAAAAGAAATTAACATAGGCGATACCAGCTCATCCAAACTTTCCTCTGCCTGTCTCAGGATGGTCTTCAGTAACCTGGACTGGGAAAAAAGAGGGATCAAAATAGACGGCAAATTCAGATTTGCAAACAACATCGTCCTTTTTGCAGAAAACCTATACAACCTCCAACTAATGCTAGATGAACGAAATGAAAAAAAAAGAGTACGTCTAAATATGAATTTCAGTGAAACAAAAGTCATGTGCGACGATCACATCAAGAATAAAGACATAACTATCAAAATTGACACAATACCCATGATAAAGAATTCTGTCAGATCTTGGGGAAAATGTATGTCCAACAACGGACGTTAAAAAGACAGATGTGATATATATATATATATATATATATATATATATATATATATATATATATATATATATATATATATATATATATATATATATATACACATCTGATTTGCAATATACGATATAATACAATACAATATCAGATGTGTGATATGCTTATTTCATAAAGTGCTCAATTGATTCAGAATCAACGTTGATTTAGAGTAGAGCTTAAAAATCATGGATTGAGGATTAGCTACACGGTTAAGAGAAAGTGTTTGCTCTTTGGGGCTTCCTCAGGCAAATGATTCAGTTTATCATCAACAAAAAATGCGAGAGAAACACCTCATCTACGTGGCATATTTCTTTCAATTGTTTTTAATGATAACCCGTATAGAACCACTGTCAACAGATATTGAATATCCCCAATATGTTTATCGTGAACTTCGATTTTAACTCTTGGAAATGTGTTTTCGTAGCACATGCACGATTTCCATGTTCGCATGCGGTCAAAGTGGTACAGAATACTGCTCAAACAGAAAATATAATTTGATTTGACATTTGAAGAATAAACAAATAACGAAAGATGGAAACATTCGAAATGGACATCGACGGAAGTCAACAGATACTATCATTCCGGCTGACTGTTTAAAGAAAAACAAACAAAAGTTTGTGTTTTCCAGTAAGTTCATTTTAATTACCATTTTTATTCTAACCATATCGTGGGAGATGACGGTTCCTCTGTGTTCGTTTGGAATTTTCTAAGATGAAGCCGTACACAATATTTTTGTGGTGAGTAATGGCAGTGGTGCTCGACTAGAGTAAGGCTATATAAAAAATGATTGAAACAGATGAAGAGACCTTACATATTTCTCAGACGAGAACTGAAAACAGATGATTCCCAATAGAAAAAGAGAAAAATACGTAGACTATGAGTCTCCCACATTCATATTCAGATCTAGTAATCAAGAAAAGCAACATCAGAGACGATAAACTCAAGTACATACATTTGAATAAACTGACAAGATACTTATTCGTCTTTTGAGAAAAAAAAGTTTCCGTCGTTGTCATCGAATGGACCTAAAATATGTTATGTTTCTATGCATCCTATTGGTGAAATTATGATCAGGTAACAAACACGGTGCACAACATTTTTCAAGAACCTTACCTTTCTCAGTTGCTCCTATAGCCTGATTTGTTACCTCAAGAAGTTTTTATTCTTTCCCATTATTTGCAGAATATTCTTATGTTGAAAACGGGAACATATATTATGTGAGACACTACATGTGCAAAGAAAGCAATCTGATTCGAGAAAGTCAGATGCTGACGATACTAAAATGTCTAATACAATGAAAACTATGAAGCTATTCCATTCAATACCAATTGAAGTGCAAATTTTAGCAATTAACGTAAGATATTGGAGCATTGAATATGAACATAATGAAAAGTAGGACATGCACAATTTTGAGGTATACTCATCACTATTTATGAAACATATTTGTGGTTTTGTTAACGGAGAGTAATTAATATATATATATATATATATATATATATATATATATATATATATATATACATATATATATATATATATTTATACATATCAGCCACTCTTTCTCTCTGTCTTTCTCCTTCTTTCTCTCCCCCTCTTTCTCTTTCTCACTCTCTCTCTCTCTCTATATATATATATATATATGTTTATTTATATATATATATATACATATATCTACATATATATATATATATATATATATATATATATATATATATATATATATATATATATATATATATATATATATATATTGCAGTATAATTGTATTTCAAAGTACACATATATAAACAAATGCATAACTTATACTTTTGAATGTATGATTGTATGCATCATACTACATTTTGACTTTTGGTGACTATAATAACCTTATGACAACATAGGAAATTCGGTGTCCCCAATGAATCAGCATCTTTAGTTGCAATTATTTGCCCTTGATATCCTCGACTTTCATGCTACGTATTCCTCTTTTCCATTGTCAAGCATTCATCGATAAAGATGGCAGGTTGCTTTCATAGTTAAACAGTGTCGAACGTCATCAAGACTTGGCGAAAAAGTTCACGTAGAGTAGGGTAAGAAATGCTAAGTATTCGGATAGCAAAATTGTCTCCTGGGACCATTATCATTTATTTGATATAAATGGAAACAAATGTTGTACATCATTATCCGACACGGTACATCGACCACTGGGATGTTAAGTGAAAGTAAATATCCACTCCAGTGACACATTGGATATATTCGTGGCGTGTCAACTTCAATTCTCTTGATTCTTAACGCAGGAATCAACATAGAGTGCTCTTTATAAAATTTCAGCACATACAGTATGTGGGAATGAATGCGACTGTGTTCTTGCAAAAGGTGTTTGATGTACATCATGCGTATTTTTTTTCAACGATGCCATTGTATCAAGGGATCGATTAAGGGAGGCAACATGTGAGGCTGATTTACTGTTTAACTGCTCTACAGCTCTGCAAAGGCGAGGACACACAGCTATAACGATTTAAAACATGAAACAAAATATACCAACGGGATATTTCCATGTTTCATTGCAGATTTTACAATTTGGTAATTTTCTTTCTTTCAAAATTAAATTCAAAACCTTGAATGTACGTCTCTATGATATATGTCTGTCTGGCAGTCTAGGTGGCTGTGTGCACCACCACGCGTAAAGGCCACATGAATTAAATTCGAGGATTGAAAACTTAAACAAGTTCCCCTTTTTACATCCAAAAAAGACATTTCCCCGATTTTTCATGGACTAAATTTCAGCTGGGGTTAGATTTGCAATGTAAGTTCAAGCTGAATGTGTTTTTCAGTTCTTGTTTGGTTGTATTCATATTTCACGATCACTGTCCGATGAAAACTGGAAGAAATAACTTATTCATTGATCATTCGATTTCCAAAATATGGGATTGCTCTCCCTTAACACAACGCTGATCACATGACAGTTTCTATTGTGTGATTGGCCAGACTGGAAGCTCTTGGCATTGAATCTTCTTTGAACACCATTGGACGAGATTCCATATCTCATTTCTGCAGCTTTTTTTTTTGTTGGTAAATTCCAAGGTTCTGTTCAAATGCAACTCAACTGGCAAAATTGATTGCAATTATCAATCATCTTTATGTATCTTCTGACAGCTTTCGACACAGCTGATAAACTTAGATATTTATATTCTGAATGATCAAAAAGAGAAATGTTTAATAAAGTGAGATAGGTTTGAAACAAGCAACATACGTCAACATAAAATCTCATGGATATTTTAAAAGGAATAAATTCCAAGTCATAGCCGTTTTATTACCGGATGAATATTAAAAATGCGTAATGTCATTGAAAGACAATCTGATATCAATGTTCGGATTAAATCTAAAGCTGACTTTAAGAGGTAACTGGGACTGTAAACTGCAGATAATTAGAAACTTGTGACTGTCAGGTTAGACATTTTTCTGTCTACTGTGACCAGGAACTAACTAATACAAAAACAAATAGAAATGACATTACTTGGGGGGGGGCATTCCTGTATTATAGAAACTGGATAGGTGTCAACGTCCTGCTATATTATTGAGTCGTACCTCTTTTGCATGATTCGATCAACGTTATTGGTGAATGAGTGTTGCACACTGGAGGTTTGTGTCATGATATGATAACTAATTGTATTCTACAACTCAAGACTCAACATCAAAATGTTTAATGCGTATCATGTGTAAAAAGAACATTGCATCTTGTTTTGTTTTTGGAGGGGGGCATTTTTTCACGGGACAGGGTGCAATATGAGTTTATACCAAATGTATGTCTTAGTTTGTGTCCTGTAGCATTTCCAATCATTGTTTTTGTTGATGTTTTTGATTCGCCGTTCAGTGAGACTGCGCAACAAAAAAACGAGAGATGCAACTTATTTATGTTTCACGCTTCTTTGTATGTCTTTAACGGATTACCTCATCACAGAATGCCTCTGTTAGACAGAGGGAAGGAAGAAAAAGAGAGATATTATAGATAATAGATACTCATTAGGTTTAACTTCGCCTGGCATAGACGTACAATAGTAGAACCGAACTCATGATTAACAAATGATCCTTAAAACTGGATGGCAAACCATCAACCTTGAATTTTACATCATTGTTTACAACTTCTGTGCGTCTTTCATATCGTAATGTATTATATACTCGACCAAAGGTTTACTGTTAATGGACAACTGCCACTACAATAGCTGTAACCACTGCTGAAGCGACGCTTCCAACAGCACCGACCAATATTTTCTTACTCCTGTGAGATGCCGAGTTTATATCTTATTTACTACTCCATAGATTTATTACTGGAACCCAGTTATCTTTGGAAGATGGATGAAAATGGCCAATATGGAAAGAGTCTGTATTGACTGCCAGAATATTCGATTCGATTATTCATGAGGAACAGAGGCTCTGAAGACTTGCAACGGAGTGGTTAATAGGTATATTACACTGTAAGTGTGAAGACGCTGCATAAAAACAGCCGACTGAAATTATGCCAATAATCAAATGATTCTATGTAGACAGTTACTTAATTCAACTTTGTATCAGCTAAAATAGTGTCGTGAAAAAATAGTTCCATGCCAAAATTGTAATTAAATAAAGTCATGCTGGCCTTGAAAATGTAACTTGGAAAAACTAAACGTTGGTCACCAACCAAAAAGAATAAAATGCAAGTATCTCAACGCCAAACCGTCATTTAGATATGTTATAAATTTTGCTTATTTTGTCATATAACAAAATACAGAAAGAAGCAACTGGTGTTGCATCAGTTTCCTTCATGTGGGGCAATTATTTGTCATTATTTTTTTAAATTAATACGGACACCAATCGGTAAAGGTATAGCCAAGTGCATTCACAAGAAATTTAGATATTGACCCATCATGAATTCCCGATATGTCAGTAGATCCATCGGCTTCTTGCCAGCGAAGACTCTTTCCAGTTAAAAAACCCGACAAAAGCTCATCTGCTGGCAATATACCTTCAGGCAATTCCACTCTTTATATTAAACAATGATCAATTATTTGGCTCAGCAGTCCAACTGGTGAATATCAGGATAAGATAATTGCATTAAAAGTCAAGACTTTCCATATATTAATATATGTTAACCTTATACACATGCGTGCCATTCTTCAGTTTCCGACTAAGATGCAACTTCAAAGATTTTAGTGCTAAAGATGCATTTAATAAAAAGATATTTTAGTTTATATTATGAAACCAATCCGTACAACTCGAAATCTTTGAAACTTTCAACGGTTGGACTACTCATGTAATTCTTTTCATGATCTGACACTGAAACTTCCAGCAACATTCCTGATTGTAAATTGGACCAGCCATAACTTCGTAAGATGACAAAAACAGGAGGAAGAGTTATATAAATAGTCCAAATTACCATTGATGTACATTAGTGTTACATATCCGCTAATATGTTTTCCAGTCGACCTCCATTCAGACCGCTGGTCCAGGAAAGATCCCCAAATGTTCAATTCATCCAATTGGAGCTATTTCCACTGGTTCATGTCTGCAGGTTCCATGACATGCTATGCGGTTGCGAAGCGTTTTTGATTAAATTAACTCTATTCTCTTATTCAAACAACTGGAAGAATAAGTTTTCTCTTATCACACTATATTGTTTTATATTTATATGTAGAATGCATACTAAAATAAAGATATTTCATGCATTGGAAGTAGGCAACCGTACTGTCGAAAAGTCAACGATCAACCCTTACAAGTTGACCGCAGGACAAAGATCTTATGGGGTGAATATGATGTCTTAATTTTCCCTGCTCAGCTTTCCATCTGGTGTCTGCTTTTTTTGTCTGTATTTAGCATCGTAGTGGTATTAATCTATGTGCTTTTTGTATCGTCTTTCCAATTCTTTCATTTTTTGACATTTCCCGTATTTCTATCATTTTTTAACTTCTAAAATGTTATTGATTGTATTGGATTGTTTTCAAATAGCAATCAAATCTAATCATTTCCATGTTAAAAATTCTGCACGATATATTAATGGTCATCTTGATCATCAGGAGAAAAGTATCGTTTCTAAGTATTGGTTCATCTATATTAATAGTGATCAATCATTTACAATCTAAAATATGATGTAAATTGATTAAAAAATTTAATCGTTTCGTTGTTATTGGTCAGTTTCATGAAATTTTAATCAACGGAAAACTGTTATTCTTTTTTTATTTGTCTTTTATATACAGCTAGAGTATTCTTTTTTTATTTTCAAGAATATCATGGAAATGCCTGTTGTATTGGATGTGATCTATTGGAAATTGAATGCATCACTGTATTTGTTTTTTATTTGGTAGTGATCACTAGAGAAATGAACATTTTCGAACGATATGAGTAAATGCTACAAGAAACTAACTGAGGGACCAATTTAGCAAAAACTTACTATAAAAGCAGATAAATACATTTTTTCTTGAACACTCTCCATATTTTTCAAAATTACCCTTTCTGTTTTTTTTTTCATCTGAAACTCAAGACTACAATTTTCCTTCAGATGATATTAATCGTTTTACTTAAAATAGATGTCATTTGTTCTCATCTTCGCTCCCACTGTGTCTCCTCGTACGTGATCATAGAATTTTTTTGCTAAAATTGATTTAAGTTTGCTTGTTGAGAAAAAATAGAGACGCTTCAAAAAGCTGACGATGGATGGGAAGATTAAAAAGTTGAGAAAAATAGATCCAAAAGGAACTGGAGGGAATACCGAATTGCAGACTCCATACAACTAGACTGAAAAAGAATACCCTCACATTATTGGGATATGAACTGAGTTGTTGTATTCGGCACATTAACGTAACATTCCCCCGACACATCTGATTAATTTTCAGGAGTTGGCATATCATCGTTTCAACATTGTTTCGGAAAAGTGTATTGTTTCATACGGGTCATAGATGAATATTTATGGCTTTTGTCGCTTATATCACCCTTCCTCTTCTACTACTATCACTACTAGTAATGATAATAATAAGAAGAATAAGAAGAACAAGAACAAGAACAAAAAGAAAGATTTCATATAAACTTATCTAATGCACACTGCATACAGTGAAATACTCCTAAGAAGAAGATCATTAAGAATATTCTAATATCTAAAACGTGTTTGATTGTAATACTTTGGGGGAATAAAAACATCCGAACCAAACTCGATCTCGGTTTATTGCGTTGGGCTGGCAATAGAAGTGCAAACATGCCGTTGAGCAGGATCACCTATTGACCTACATGTCTAGTGGAAATGTTAGGCATGGCTTGATATCAGGATATATATATATATATATATATATATATATATATATATATATATATATATATATATATATATATATATATATATATATATATATATATATATATATATATATATACTCCATTAGTAGAATTGCATCTTTTCATGGTGGAGACAGCGTATTTTGAAGAAGCATAGTAATAGTTACACATACCATGTGTAGGTGAGAGCAAATTCATTCTTGTATTCAAGAGCGTGGACACACATGAAACAGAAAAGGAGGTATAGGGAGGTAGATGATGTGATTGAGGGAGGACGAGAGAGATAGAGGAAAAGACTGAGAGAAAACAATAATGAATAGGGAGTAAGTGGAACAGATTTTTCGAGATTGAATGATTTGTTTCAGGCCTTTAAATACGAAGCAGGATTTTTGACCATTCATTGGATCATGTTTGTCCAATTTGGCCTTTTATGAAGCAACTATCCCAGCCTTAATAAGTATTACTCCGTCAAATATCATTTATTGAGAATCTCAGGTGAGGATTTGTGTATTACTTTTGGTTCGCACAAAGATTCAATCGTCGCAGTGAAGATGTTCCGGTCAGGATGAATTTTCCCATTGAACATTAATAGAAAAATGAATAATTATCATTCTTCTAACGTCCATTGTTTGACATAGAACTTCCCAAGGACCCACCACATATTCTATCATAAGCGTCGTGGAGCAAGTATTTTCTGAGTTAGTGTAGTTCATCTCTCCATCTTATATTTTGTTACCCTCGCCTTCGCATTTGGTCTCTGGGGATCCATGTGAGTTGTGATGTCCATCGATTGTCTTTCATTTTTGTTACATGATCAGCCTATTACCCCTTGAGTTTATATATTAATATCAATTTTTTCAAACCTCTAAATACACTTTGAAAACTGACAGAATTTGTACCAATTGTTTCTGATGTTTGTTCAATGTTTGATCTTATTTATCATTTCTGTGCGAATGGAGGTTATTTCTGTTCCCTGAATGAAGGATTCAGGTTATCTTTTCTAATAGCCATATATATAGATATATAGCCATATAGATAAATTAGATATGGTGCTGATATTGTAGCTGATGATTTTATTGGTAGTGGTGATGATATAATTGACGGTTGTCTTTATTGGCGATGGTCATGTTGACGTAGTCAATGATGTCAATGATCATGATAAGAATCATAGCGCAACACAACTAACATTTCCAACAGGGATCATTCTGCAAATACAAAACATACAGCTCTTTTGAATTGAATCGGATCTTTTGAATCAGGATGATATATACAAGTCATTAAAAATTCAAAATAGCCAACATGGCTGTTATGAAAATTGTGATTGCAATATTGTTGGTTTGACTAGTTTGGTCTGTTTTATGGTGCATTCAAATAATCTTTGTTCGAAACATCGAAAATGCACAGAGGAAAATTCATCTCAAAATTCAAAACGACTAATAATTTTATGTCCAGATGCCAGTGTCCACATCTCAACTACCTTCATCTATAAAATAGGTTAATCAAAGAGAATTGCTGGTAATTTGGGGCCTTTTGGACATGCCAACGAGATGAAAGGCAGTCCAGCTATCTGTTCTGCAAATGTACGACAGGTTCTGTTAGGTAGTACAAGTTAAAACAGCCACCACGGACTGCAGAACCTTCTGTCACAGTTCATGTAAGCGTTAAATAGGCTTTACATCATTAGATACTGTGTTTGCGTTGTTATCGTTATCACTTATTTTAAATATAGAATGGTGTCACAATCTTGGAAATTACCAACATTTTCGGATTTTTTATTCCTCGCACGTATTATTCAAATTTCAATTCTCATGTGAACTATGTACCATGAATGAATCAAAATAGATATCTTCTCAGTACCCTAATATGAGTATTGCTTATTAGGAAATTGATCTGAAAAGAATTGTCACTTGCAGCCTTCTTGAAGCTTATTAAATCAATAATGCTTTTATGAATTGCTATGGCCTTCTGCCCAACTATGTTTAAAAACTTATTTTTCATTTTATATTATCAACAAAGTGCTAAATGCTTCATGTAATTGTATGGATATCCATAAAGGTTATCGTATGGGTGATTAATTGCCTTTTTAGGCCCAAAAGATCAATCATCCCATCTATTTTGCTATTGTTACTTATGATTGCCTTCCTTATCCAAAATGTCTGGCAAGGCAGTTTTCCTGGCTGCCTATAATAATTCCTTTCATCACACCAGGTTCAAATAGAGACGTGTTGTGTCTGGAGTTGCTTTGTTTCTGATAGTTTCATGATAACGATTTTTATGAACCTATATTAGGTAAAAATGTTTGATTAACATATGTCAATTCGCTGCATACAATTTCTGCTACTTTTCTGTTCAGTGTTACCAAATCATTTACAATTTAATTACAATCTGATAACTAATGTGAGGATAACGGCCGGGGAGAATTGCAGTTTTTTTTTCAAATATTTGTTTGCGCCTTTTTTCTTAATCGTGATAAAATATGTTCGTTGGCATTTGCAAATCGAATGGACATAAACACAATCATATTGAACATTTTTCCAGTATCCATAGTCGTCTGGCTGGCTAGCTGGCAGGCTAATTTGTATTTATAATTCGGACAGGTCACAATATAGAGCTAGAGGGCAGACAATTTAAACGTTTAGCCATTATGTCTAAGGAAACAAGCAGCAAGTTCTTGTTTCAAAATCATCTTTTTTCAGAGAGACTGCTTTTTTGTTTTAAGTGGACAAAAAAGTCGCCCAGACCTCTAACTCAATCAGCTAATTTAAGTTTGTGCGAGTAATATAACACAACTCTGCGCCTCTGTGAGTGCATGTCCTTAATTTTCGATTAAGAGAGTTTTATATGTATATATATATATATATATATATATATATATATATATATATATATATATATATATATATATATATATATATATATATGTGTGTATGTGTGTGTGTGTGTATGTGTGTGTGTGTGTGTGTGTGTGTGAAATACAACTTGGAGTATTAATTTGGGGAGAATGTATTACTGAGTTTTGAATATAATAATAGCTTCAACAACAATAATGGTTTTACATGATGAAAAACAAAAATTAGTAAACAAATAAAACTGTTCTATTGTTCAAGCTTGCGAGTGATGCGGATAAGTTTGCTCATGATTACCAATACAGCTATCTCTGTAAGATCGTGTACGTTTATAACTTTCTTCCTAATTGCTTCGTTGCATGAACCATGATCGACTCGAATCTTCTAAACAGCGTACATTATCATCCCAAATCCCGACTATTCGATGATGTGATGAAATTGTAAACTATATTTTTGAAACACCCGCCTGTGTGAATAAATTTCTGTTCAATTTGCATCAAAGTCTTTTGATCGCAGAATAAACTGAGCTGTACAATATAACTTCATATATCAGGTAGAAATTTTCCGTTCGTGAGTTTATAAATCGTGAAGATGGGCTACACCAGTATTGACTTCTGATTCTATGATGAATTTGATACTGCTTGATAGTATTCTTTTCAATCAAATTAATTACTTTTTATTTGATTTCTCAAATAGTGTCAACGATTTTTTAAATGAATTAGATCAATCGAGTATTATGCCGAACAAAGTACCCTAAATTAATTGATGGTTACGTTTTTTTAGTTTCAATTGGCCTTCGCTTGTATCGGTTACTGAGATAATTCCCATGAACCACACGTAAGACGTAAATGGCAGACAAAATTTATACACACAGGTAAGTGTTTTGAAAATATATTTCATCATATCAATTATCAAGAGTCTACATTTTTGATAAAGGCTTTCTGAAGATTTTTGCATGACAACAATGATTCTGCTGACACTTATTAAATCCAGTTCCCCCATTTTAAGCCTGATCTTTTCTTAGTGAGTTTGCTGTTCTTTTGACACCGGTTGTCTCTTGCTGCATCAGTTGTCTTTTTGTCCCTTCGTTTGTTATTGTGAGCTCTAAACACGACGACAGATAACTCCACGTTATCAACATATCACGACGTTTGACGGAAATGAATATCTTTCTGAACTTTTTCTCTGTCTCCCCTGGAGACTCGCTCCCATAACGAAACCGAATATTAACTGTAGTTAAAATAAATAAAAACACCTTCCTAAACCCTTCGCCATTCAATCACATGCATTAATGGCGCCTTTACAGTAAGTTGCTTTTTTTTAATTAGAATTTGACAAATTCCTGATAACAGAATGAAAACAAAACAAAACAATGTTTGCTGTCTTTTAAAAATTGTTTTAGAGTATTCCATTGGATTAAATTGAATGAATGGCATTGTTTTTACTGAACAATCAAAATGTTACGTTTACTTTCTGCTTTTACTTCCATATTTGATACTATATTGTTATCATTCAGGATAATTTTATTTTTCTGTTCTGTGCAGTACTCAAATATTTTACTACTGGGATATATCATGAGATTTATTATTTTGTCAAGAGTATAGACGACAACAACTCAATCTATATAGTCTACAACTATAAATATACTAGATAAGACTGAAGGAAGCCATGAACACTCAACATCTAAATATTGAATGATATATTGATTGTAAATTTGGTAAGTATCAGCAAATATTTGCCCTCCTTTGGAAAATATACGAATTCTCAGTAAGGGCGAATAATTCTGACACCAATCACACACACACACACACACACACACACACTAATATATATATTTATATTGTTGAAGTCGTTGTATCAGAGGATTTGTCCTCTGTTGCCAACTTTCGTCCATACTTATCTTCAGCAACAAAGAAATATTTGAGTGGTCCTTTCTCAATGGAGTAACTTGCACAACGTTAAGTATTTTTTAGCACATTTAACTCTGTGTTTAGTCCACTATGTTGTTATGAATATTAATAATTTCTTCGGCAACGTTTGTGTTAATTGCAACTTAGATGATCTAAGATTTGTCATTCCACCCTGATGGGCAGCCACCTACAACTATTTTACTAAACACTTGCAGTAGAAAAAAAAGAACAAGTGAAGTGTTTGCCAAATTCGTAGCTTCAGAATTAAAATAGAATGACTTCTTAGTGATTAATATCCGATGCCATTATCTCAGTTGGCAAAACAACAACATTAAATGTATATACGATACAAATGTGGTTAGTCACTCAATAAAAGCATCCGTGTGACCAATGTTCTTTTGTTGGTAGCTGTCATTTAAAAATTGTAAAAAATACTGATTAATGAACATCTTCCGTTTCGTTAGGCAGTTATAACTGAAATTATAATTTTTTGGAAAAAAAGGGTTGAATGCTGTAAGACACGAACCAAATGGGAGGTATTAAAAGAAAGGCGATTTTTTCTTGATATAAGAAAGTATTTATGTTTAAATTTACTGCCTTATACCTCAATTTGTACAGGCTGCACGTTCTAGGAATGAATACATTGCCCACCATCTCTGCCTTTGTCTTCATCACACAAAGTCTTTTTTCTAGTGTAAATAAATTCAGCCAACTTGAATTTGTAATTCACAATGCTAAATGAGGGAATTAGTAGAGAGAGACAGAGAGAAGGAGTGAGAAAGAGAGAGAGACGGAGAGAGAGAGACAGAGAGAAAGAGCGAGATAGAGGGATAGAGAAAGAGAGAAAGAGGGAAAATAGAGAGAAAAGGAGAGGGGGAGAGAGAGGGAGAGAAGGAGTGAGAAGGAGGGAGAGAGAAAGTGAGAGGGAGAGAGAGATGAAGAGAGAGAGAGAGAGAGGGGGGAAGAAAAAGAGAGGGAGAGGGAGAGAGAGAGAAAATTTGGCTAATTAACAAATGTGGAAGTTCTGTCGAATGTATGAGTTTTTTTATTCGTCAACTTTTTTGACTCCAGTTTTGCAAATTCAATTTTTTTTCTTAATTTTTCGAATCAAGGAGGTCAGCTTTGCCAATTAAGACTTTAAAAAATTGTAAAGATTGAGAAAAAGCATCTAAATCAGCAACACTTGCACTGACACTTGCATTTAGGATCCTTGCTATTAATAGTGCTCAAGTACCGACATCCGATAAAGCGCAAAATGCAAAATTCTTTGTAGTCAGTTGGAACAAAAATCCAATGTTTTGCACTCCTAAATTCAACATTGTTATTCAATATTTGAAGAAAAAATGCATACAAACCCTGCAAATATCGACAGAGTTTGAAGTTCAGAGTGCATTTTCCCCTCGGCACATAGTAAAATGTACGTGCACTTGTGAATACACACACAGCTTAGAGGGAACTATGACCACAGGAAGATTTTGTCATTGTTATAATTGCCCTACGATTACCATCATCAATGTATACATGATCACATTCCAGTATTTCAAGCTCAAAGTTTATTAACATCTTATTTAACCTTCTGTACCCCCAAAATGACGACAAACAAAAAACGCAACATAAAAAAAGACCCCTAAAAAACAATGTTCACTGACTTTAACAAAATACGACACGGAAGCAAATGATGAAGGATATCTCGACATCTGAATAGATTTATTCAGTGATGCCGAGATACTCTCATTATCAAACATCATCGTCAAGTCTGGAGTTGACTTTATTTTTCTACCATAACAACAGTTACTAATATGTTGGGTGTAAGCTGATAACTAAAATCCACTTCGTTTTTTGCTGATTTTTCTTGGCTTTGGTAATATGTGTATCTTCTCATTTCTCACTCAGTATAGCAATATCATAAGCTGTTTTGACTAATGAGGGTTCTCAAATTTGAAAATAATTGATTTGACCTGCTGACTAATAACTCTAAACTGGGGATAATAAACTGTGAGATCAAGGGCTATCTAAATAGGAATGCAAATATCAGGGAAACCTACTCATTGCCTTACTGGCTGTCTTTAAATCGAGATAGCAGCATTTGATGGTGAAGATCTCCAATCCTAAATGTCTTTGTGTAGAAACTGTCAATTGGCATCAAGGCCGAATGATACATCAATATGTTCACACTTCAGGTCATCACTGTGAATGTTGCATCAGAACAAAATAAGATATACATATATTTGAAATAAACTTCTCAGGAACTTTTTAACTGAATTCAAAATTTTATCACATTTTGACCGTGAAATCTGATATTTTAATTTAGGAAGGTCGCTTCTTTAGTTGAAAAAGAAGCTAAAAGTTAGCATTTTACATTAATATTTAGCATATGGAATCTCACTTGATGCAAAATAGATTTTATTCAACTCAGAAATTAATTATTACGAAATGAAACACCGGAATCAAACTAACTTGATCAGAGAAAATTATATATGAAGGAAAAAGCATTAAATACAATTGCATCTTCCGGTGGCACACTTTTCTTCTCTTTGAGGAAAAAAGTTCATTGATTCAATAATGGTACATCTGAGATTTGTCACACCTGTTCCAGTCTCCTTTCACTTGCCATTGTTCTCTGTTTCTCTCTCTCTCTCTGTGTCTCCTTCTCTGTCTCTCTCTCTCTCTCTCTGTCTCTCCCACTCTTGTTTTTTGGTATTCCAATGAACATCCTGTTATTAATGGCTGCCATTCTTTATCAACTCATCCCAAATCCTCTATTGTCTGCTACGTTGCATTTTCTGTGGCAGTCAGATAGTCTCCATTATCTTTGGTTCAACGTTGCTTCATTGTTCAAGTGTCGTGTCGAGAATGATGCTACCAATCCATCCGTTTTTTACTACTCTCTCATGTCTGTTCGAATTAATACACGTTTCAATTCAATGAATTCCGACTTTTGTTAGTCATCACATTTATCTATCGTGTAGTCGTTTTATATTTACTTCAATCTGTTCTTTCACTTTCGTCAAAAAGATGAAGAAATGAAGTAAATAAAATGAGATCGACCATGAATGTTGGAGTTTCGATGTGGTAGACAGTTTCATTTTGTTAACATCTGTTCTCCCAATGTCAAATTTCTCTGTCTTTCAATTCTTTCAAATGTTTTTTTTTATCGTTGACAATACTTTTTGATGTCAGAATTAATTTGGTTGATCATATTTTAACTCAATGTTTATAATGATACTGTGTATAACTAATTGGCGTTTTTGGATTTGAGAAATATCCAGGTTTTTTCACCGTATCGCTGGAAGGATGATCGAATTGAGTCACTTGCTAGTAAGCTTGATTTGTGTGTGAATGGACCACTGCTCGTATCCCATAAGTATTTCGTCTTCAATGGACTTTTTATTCATTGATCAGAACTGAAAAGATGATTGGTGAAGTCAGGTTGCAGGGAGGTCCAGTACAACATCCCAAGGATTCCTCCCATCTTCTTCTGATTGCCCCACGGGAATGAATGAATCAAATCACCCTGCTAATTACCCACAGCTTAAACAGGTGAATTCACACAATGAGTGTCAGCTGGAAGTTGAATTCAGTTAGCAAATTCTGGTAGCCACTGCAAAACTTTACACTTCTATCCGTAGTGATAATAATGAAACTGATCAAGTAATATAATGATGATAAAAATCTTATTATAAATTGTCAAAAACCCAACAGATTATTCAAATGTATCAACTGATTTTTACAGTCTTTTGAAGTTCGCATTCTTACAACATCAAAAGTACGCAAAAACAAACTTGAGATTTTGCTCCGGAATTTATACATTTTTCGACTGATATCGTCTTATCTGCTCGTAAGAATCAATAAAGGGCTACCCCTGATTATTTTCTAGTGACCATCCCATGCCATGAAATCGTATTCGAATACAAGAAACAGGGTACAACCATCATATATGTTACGTCTTAGTTAGAAAAGAGAATGAATGTTGACGTTTTAGTTATCATTGAGATATATTAATTATTTCGAAATCGTCAAACTTATTATTGAAATTTATTGAGGAGTAGTGGACTTTACAGGGTATAATTAAAGGATGTATAGGATCAGAAAGAACGTATTACTGTGTTTTTTTTACTTAACCATTCTTACCTCTGCCAAATGCTGGAAAACCCTCACAGTCAAAATACATACATTCCTAGGCAAAAGTATCGGTCAATCAAAAAATGGCAAAATATTTGGCTTTTTACGTCTGGAAATGATTTGTTAGGAGATAAGCAAAATTAAATGAAAATCTAAAAAATACCATGAGTCAAGATACATTTATCCTTTGATTCATTCAATTGCCAAGCCTTTAAAGCAAATATCCGGGCAAGTTCCCACGGAAAAACAGTCAATGAGATTCAATTTTATGTAGATGGCTTCACAAAGCCAGTAAGAGTTTGAAAGATATTTTCTAATTATTTTGTGGTGTAGCTGAAAAGCTTAAAAGGTTTCCCACATGCTATGCTTCAATATGATGATATAGTTGCATTTTCTTCCCAACAAATCTTCAAAAGCAACTTTCTGCAACCGAAATATTGTTTAATCACTTAACGCTATTTTGCTGAACCAATCGATTCAAACTGACCAAATGCTGGCAAGAACTCAATTTTGCCATCGATAGGTTTTCGAGGAACGAACATCTTTCAGCACCTTCGATAAAAACCAGAAAACTTCTGGTCAGTCACTCAATATAAACCCTCATCAGAATTTTGTGTTTGGGGTGATCATGTGGAAAGTACAAAAAAGGATGTTTAACAAATAAGGATGTTTAACGAATAAGACATAGACTATGACCAAAAAATCGGTCATGAGAAGCAAGAAAAGGTGAAAACGATGCTCAACATCAAAATTAGATACTATACTTCTATTTCCTAATAATGTAATTGTCTTTCTCTGTATTAAACAGCATAGACATAATCAGTGAATGAACAAAGATAAGAAGAATAGATATATATCGGTTACTTGGACAGTCAATGGGCTTCCCGTTTGGTTGTTCAGTTCAATTGTATATTGTAACACTATGCTACGATCAGCACAGGTTTGATTTATGCAGCGTATTAACTTTTTTCTTCAATTGATTTCTGTTTACGTAGTGTAGGCAGAATGACTCATTCACCATGTAACAACAGAAAGTCATCTCAAATAGACTTTGAAATGATATAAAGTATTCATCAATATTGGATATTATACATACAAATCATATATATATATATATATGTGTGTGTGTGTGTGTGTGTGTGTGTGTATACACACACACACACACACACACACACACATATATATATATATATATATATACAAACTTTTCAATATTATTCATATTATTCAAAAATATTACTTATATACATGTGTATATGTCTTTGTTTGTGTGTGTTTGATACAATGTCTCGTCGTTTTGCAAACGATTACTGCAGTAGGAGCATTTATCAACCCACCATAGACCACACTTGAGACTAAATGAGCCATGTAATCTATATAAATTCAATAGAAGAGGAATTCTTGTTTCATTTCTTGGTATTGTTTTGGATCAACAGTAAGTTTCATTTTTGCTGACATTCGGGGGCAAATTTTATGTATATCTTCATGAATTAGGTTCCGAAATCTTCCTCAATCGAAGAAAAATGACGTTTAGATATGATTCTTCATGACCATAGTTTCTGCCAACAATCTGTATGGATGTGATATTAAATACAAGTTTTTCTTTTTTCCAAATCATTTTAGATAATTAGAGAAATGCCAATACAAAAAGGGCGATAAAACGACATACATTAAAAGAGATGTAGACGGAAAGCTCTGAGAGTTCACATCTCCTATCATGGCTTTTTACTAAAGCTCAAAAATACTAATCATGGTGTGACTTACGCAATTTATCGAAGGATTGTTCGGAATGCATGCCCCAGAAGTCCCATTGTCAATGTCTCACACACAATTTTTAGTGTGTATGTACTGGAACTTATATCTAAAATCAAGTGGTACTTGGACAGGGTCTTTAGATAATTAATGTAGCTTCAAATGCTATTGTGTCTAATTTGTAGACGAAAGATGGTTTTGTTCGATATACATCACTTTTAATCCCATCGTAACTTCAGAGTTGTAGGAATGTAGGAGGTGCAATACCATGATTCTGAAGAAATGAAGGACCATCTGAAAAATCTGATTTGATACTAAAAAATCAATAACAAATAATTTATAAGTGAATATTCATATGATTTAACACAATCAAATTCACAAACACGTAAAAATCAAAAAAACAAAACCAAAAAAAATGTCAACCGTAGTTGTATCAATTTGCAATGTAAAGTTATGTTAAACATGTCTCTTAGTCTGTGTCCAGCAGTATCAATGTTCGTATTCTGAAAATTCAGATACTTTGGTGAGGGCTGCTCAATAAAAGTTTGAAAAATATGTTTAATTGGTTATTCCCAACACGACATGCAAAAACATTGGTTTTCAATCGTACTTGTGATATGACGTTAGAGAAACAAAAAAATAATACGGAAAAACAAATTTCTTTCAAAGTAAACAATCAAGAAAGAGAATCTAATTACATTCAGCAAAATTTATAGGACAAAATAAATAAAGGAACAAATCAATGTCTGGGTAAGAACTACACAGACGAAAAATAAATTTGCAAAACCCTGCATACGTGTTTCTATTCACACAAGATTAAATGTAAAAGAAATATAAATATCAATAAGAACACAAGTCCAAAAAGGAAAGGTGCATCAGCATTACTCAATCACCAAATTGATAGGATGAAATCGTCCTCAAGGGGCGTTGATGCAAATCTATGCTCTTATGATAGGACAAATGTACTGCATTGGTATATGTTATCGAGTGACAAAAGACAGAATCAAACCTCATCCGAATATCTGTCAATGTTAGCGTTCACATTTTGTATCTTCGTGAAAACTGACATCATCCTCCTGGATGGGGCAAAATTATTTTCCGTAAATGTATATCGTATTCTAATCTCAGAATTTCACCATTAAAACTTGAAGAGGAATTATTTTACTAACTGGGAAGACGTAGCTCAAACCAGAAAAAGAAAAGAAGGGAACTTACTGAAGATTCTGATTTCCTAAATCGTCACTCTGAAAAATCAATTTGTTTCAATAAAAAATCAATAAGATTATGCAACTTATCGAATTAAACCAAGATTTTCAAAATCTTTTAGATAGGAAACCATTTTCGCAGATTGTATTTTCCATCGGATCACCAACAAGTCAACTTTACTTTGCACCAGACAGTCTCCATTGGTATTGTATAGAGAAAAAAAAAGGTTAGGTCAGGCTAAAGAATTTTCAAACGATGGAAGTGAATTTTAATATCCGTTAGAGGCTTTTCTGTTTCTGAGATGCTATCCGGCTGAGCGATTTCCATTGATGTTGAGACATGAAACACTATGCATCTTCCTTAACATCAACAGGAGCAGAATTTTCCCGTGCACATTTTCACACAAGTTTTGTAAAAAATTCTCCTAAAACGGTGTATGAATGGTTGGTCTGATCTCTTGTCTGAAAATCTTTATTGGAGGCCCATTATTGCAAAAATTAGAAAAAGCTCTTTATCAAAAGTTTAGTTCGATTCATCAAAATAGATTTGACAAAATATTGTTTACTCTGATTTGAAGCATGTTCATAATGAATTGAATGGTCTTATGCATATATTGACGCAATTTTTTTATACTCAATGAAATGTAAACTAAGACCATTTCAGATACTTTCGAAGGAAATGATAAGATTCAAATTTAAGGGTGTAACTTATTGCTTTTGAATTTAAATCTCTTTCTGGGGGCACAACGCAAATTATGTATTAATGCAAGCCGGATAATAAGATATATTTGTCAATAATTTTCAGTTCGTAATTTGAGTAAATCACTTCAAGGCAAAGTTTATAAAATGAGCAGAAAAATTAAAGGCAGCTAATATTTTTTGAATCAAGCGATTTTGCTTAAGTATAAAGAAATTATTAGTGGGTAATTTAAAATGTTTGCAAACTGCAGTTTAATTCTTGTTGGCAATTGAATATTTGTATTTTCATTCTTAATTAACGGAAATGACAGTTGGTTAAATAATCCATAATTAACTAGATTTATATCTTTTGAATAGTCTCAGAGATAGCATTCAACCAAGTGTCTTTGCAGGGGCAAACTTGAAAAAATAGTGTCGCCAAATGGAGAAGACGTAGCAGCGTCAGTATTCTCACCAGAAAATTTCAATTTTTACTTGTTCTAATTAATTCATAACAGTCCCATGTTATGTAAAACTAACCAGGGTATTGTCACTAAATAAGATGATATAATGCTCGTGCACTTCCATGTGAAAGAAGTGCTAAGATTGGAACTTAAATTCCAGTCATTGTCCCGAAAAAACAGAGGGATATACGTTCAATATGGATTATCTTCAATATGATCTAGTTTCATTTTGCATGAATTTCCTTATTTCTTTTGTTTTTTCAATATCATCGTCAATGTTTTCGCTGCTTTCAGCATTTAAGTTGTACTCATACCTGTAAACCCTTTGATATGTCAGAAATGAAGTTTCCACTCAAGATATATATTTTAATTGTTTAAAAAACACTTTTGAAAAGCATTAAACTTCGATCATTGTTTGATAGTTCGGAATTCTGATTGTTCGGATGAAATTGAGATGAAACCATCCTTCTATGAGAATCATTTGATGCATAGGAAGAAGGAAATAACCCTATGTATTGCAATGTCTCAATTACTAAGTGCCAGTAACTTAAAAAAATACTCACAATTAGAAGTAATATCTTGATTTTCAAATGTGGTTTGAAAATAGGGGCATTAATTTCTTAGGAAGAATATTTCTATCCAAACTGAAGATGGTAATTGAAACTTTTGTGTTGTATATAGAATAAATAATTTTGACGATTGATTAGAAGAGTCAGTCTGGCTAATTTGATGATATAAACAATCATTTGGTTGTTATTCAGAAACACGGTAGACAAATGACAGTATTTATATTCTAAATTGGTTCGATATGATTTGATGGATAGTGTTCACGCCCTGAAATTACAGAAGAATGGTTCTCGTTAGGGAGGACGAAGACGAATCCAAATGAGAACTGCCAAATTTGCTTTTAGCTTCTTTTAACCTAGTTTTGATCTTTTGTTATTTGTTTTTGAACATAATATTTCTCTTTAAACAAAAAATTGATGGTTATTCAGACTTCAACATGATTTGGGGTAAAATGACAAGAAAATGGCACGTGGCACTCCCTCAACTTCCGACTTCCCTTTTCGAATTTTCCAACAGTTCACAAGACCTTCCTATGAAAAGCAATAGTCTTACCTTTATTTCATGTATTGACCTTTTTATCCAATATCCTGTTCCGTATAAATCTTATTTCTTGATATTTCTGAGCTAACTATTCTCAAATTTCGATATGGAAAACCCAATAAAGTTTTATCAGTATGATTTTTATCACAATATAGGCATGGTTCGTCACTTGATAGGAACCATCATGTTACCAACGTCTTTCAACAGCATTTTTTATGTCGAAAGTGAACAAACTTGAATTTAAAATGAACTTGCCTTCCAGACTATATTCCTGCAATCGTCGTCGTCGTCGTCGTCGTCGTCGTCGTCGTCGTCGTCATCATCATCATCATCATCATCATCAGTCTTTGAACATCCATCGTTGGACATAAACCTTCTCCAAGGATTCAAGACACTTCTCTATCATTGGCATTGCAGAGCCAGTACTTTCTGAATTTGTCTAGATCGTCCCTCCATCTGATATTCTGCATATGTGATCTCGGGGGATCCATGTTGTGAGTCGCGATGTCCAACGGTTGTCTGACATTCGTGCAATATGGCCAACCCACTGCCATTTGAGCTTTTCAATGTATTCTATGATGTCCCTGACTCTTGTTTCTTCCCAGTTGTACTGTGCTGTCTTGTTGTCCCTCCATGTGAGGCGTAGCATAATTTGCTCATGTGCACGTTGCATCTCAATTTGTGGATCTGTCTCTTGGTTAATTTCCATGTTTCAGCTCCATAAGTGACCAGTGTGAGCATGCAATGGTTATACCCCCTTCTTTTTAGGATTGATGGGATCTCCTGATTTTTGAAGGTGGAGCTTGCTCCGCTAAAGGCTTGACATCCTAGCATGATTTCTTTCGCTTGATTTCTTCTTCTTTTGAGGGTCTCATGGAGATTCGTTGTCCTGGATAGATGTAGTGATCTACGATCTCCAGTCGGTGTCATCGATTCTGATCTCAGACTTTAGCTCAAATCTAATTCCTTCCACAATTTGGTGAATACAACATGGGTTTAACATAATGCTCCCGATGTTTGAGTAAAAGCATCAATTACATAAACGCTTCCACCATGGGTGACAAATTGCATCAAGGGACGAATATAGTATGACCAAACACGCTTCAATTAAGCAAGACGATTGCTAGGGATATAGGTTCATTTCTCACTGTAGGCAAACTATTTTGATGTTGTTTAGGTTTTCCACTTTGTTTCACAACATATCAATCAAACGATTCTATTGTCTTCTCCCAATGCACTCTCCCTTTTGGAAATAAATGGGGTTATCTGCAATTGAAAGCAGAAACAAGCATTAAGCCAGAGATTAAATATATTTGCAGTAACACTTAAATAATAGATAAATGCATTGTATTGCCGTTTGCCATGCAGTTTGTTCCATACTCAATATGCAATAATGGTTCCAATTCATTTTCTTATTCGGCAAATCATTTCATACTATGTCTTTGTTGAACAACAAAAACCAGGCAGCATTTCATTTTGCAGCTGTCTGAATTACATTTTATCGTCAAGTTTTGCTCCTTTGCTCGGTTTTTGTCTCTTTGGTTTCTGCTTTTTTGCTTTTTGCCTGTTTTGTTTTGCGTATTATACTTTCAAACCACATTTCTGTGTTGACACTCTGAAATCTTCCCTGATCTACCCGTATCTTCCAATTATATTAACTTCAAATTGGTTAATAATTGCACCAAATCTTTGACACTGCTGAGTGAAACAACCAAAAAAGGTTTTGAAATCCTCTCTATCCCTTTAATCAAAACCTCTTGTCGCTGTTATGTTCATCATCAATTTTCTGAAACCAACTTTCGGCCGTTGATGAATTTGTCGATTCAAACTTGTGTTTCAGAAATACAATATACTAGATGAACAAGCAGTAAGCTATTCCAGTTTTTCTTCAACTCAAGCTTGAAAACTGTGCAACTCTTTCGACTTATTTCATGTATATTCCATGACGCAAGATTGTTCAGCCACTAAATCAAAAAAGATTTTTGTGCCATATATGCAATGTAAAAAAAAGCTGATATCTCCTAGTAATCCGTTTTTTTTTTTTTTACCCGGAGTTTTAATTGTCTAATGATGTTCAGAAGATGCATGAAGTGAAACATTCTTGCGATATATTTCATCATAATTATAAACACGTTACAAGGGCACAAAGTCAGGAAAATGTGAAGGCGTAGTTTTATGAATCCCCTCAACTTCCACCGTTTGCTCACAACAATTGAAACGTCTACCTTTAAAGAAGTGATTCCAAAGAAAGACACATGAACACCATGAATAGCATGAAGTATGACAATTCATGGTACATTCTCGTTGGTGTGAGTTGGTGTTTGGGAAGTATATGTACTTCAACATGTATCAGTTTTTAACATTCATTAATACAACACGACACCAGTGCCAGGGAGTTTTGGTATGGCAAGATACTGAGTTATCCACTTAAAATATATTGCTTCCACTTCCATTCGACCATGAAAATCAACTTAGCACGATTGAAAGTATTCCAGGGATGTTTTTTTGTATATATATATATATATATATATATATATATATATATATATATATATATATATATATATATGTACACACACATACATGAATATATATATATATACATATATATATATATATACGTACATATATATATATATATACATATATATATATGTATGTATGTAAACATATGTATGCATGTATATATATATATATATATATATATATAAATATAAATATATATATATATATATATATATATATATATATATATATATATATATATATATATATATATATGTTTGTGTGTGTGCATGTGTATTTTTTTATATGTAGCATAATTTTATTCGGTCAGTCAAAGAAAGCACTGTAAATAAAGAATTTCCCAGGCATTAAAATTCGCAGCTGCTGTATGCAGCTCCTTTATAATCTGTTCAGATGGTCTTTTATCAACTGATTTCGTGTTTTTATCAAAAATTGTAAACCAAAACAGTTAACATAAGTTTCTTTTGTTGTCAAGTTGGTTTGAGTGTCTGGCCTTCAGGTTAATGTTTGTATGTGGGAATGTATGTTTTAGATGTACCGATGAAGTGAGTATGCTAAAAGGCTTGTTAATTTACTCATCAATATTTTTAACTGAAATTTTTTAAAGATTTTCCCCTTAATAGGTTCTTCCGTTTAGGGTTTCAAATTGGATTCAAGTTTATATTAAATGTATCAACTAATTTTCGTCACTCTTGTTATTTCTCTTTTAATTATACTGTTCTTTACCCGACAAAAACGCAAGAAGTAAATCATTCATTGATTAACATTTTTTTCTACTTTTCCAGTTGATCACTTTGCCCCCACATGACAGAAGACATTGGTCACGTGGCTGTTTCCAGTGAGTGATAATAGGACTTGTACTATTGTTTTTAGTTGCAACTCATGGATTTAAAGGTGTTTGGGATTCTATTACAAGTTTTCTTTCGTTTTTTTCCAGTTTGAACATTTAAACATCCTTTTTTTCTACCCGTCCCTTTGCAGGGATTTTTACATTTATTTCCAATACTCCAATGATTATCAGTATTACTTTTTATCTCGATTCCTACATTATTTGAACCTGCTACAAGAACTCGATATTCAAGCATCTTTTTATCCTCCGCTGTCCTGCTCTTTGAGATGCTGGGTTGGTTAGACCCATTGTTTTGCACATTCTCCTCTCTCTGTTTGTAACAAAATCAGTTATCTATAATCCAACAAGATGGTTTGTATTCCCCCCAAATGTTGTTGGAGTTCCTTAAGGCACAAAGACCTTAAAAGCTCCAAACCTATTCCTGTTCCTTCATTTTGTTTAACAGTTCTGTAATTGACAGTATTTATTCCTCGTTTAGAAATAGGATTTGGTTTAGTTTTCTGTCATATCAAAATCATCTGAAAACTTTGTTATCCTGACTCTTCGTCTATGTATCTGTGTATATTTTCCCTTTACATCGTGAACATCTTCCAGTAAATCGTAAACAAGAATCAACATGAATATAAAAAAATCAGTTTGGTGATATAGTGTCCTTTTCCATATTTCGAATTTTGGTTAAGTTGTTGTTCAAGCTCAGGATTTTGAGTGTTAATTTCCATATATGTAGGCAATTCCTACCCATTTCAGAGGTGATCTTTATAAAATCACCGTTCGTAAAATTTCTCTGTACCACACAGAGTTTAATTATTGGAAGGCATGAGACACCACTAGGGTGAACACCATGAAATATTGCGTTCGAGCAAGATTTGCCAAAAACGGAGTGTTTTTTATAGTCGCTACTTCCCCTCTTCTTAATACGCTGTGATAGTCATCACTCTAATAATTTGAGTGATACACAAAATAACAAAGATACTCATACGGCTATTATCGAAAACGTTGCTATCAGCACAACTTCTAAACGTGCATGTAAGAACTACTATTTCCATTATGATATGTGTTGTAGCTCGTATTGCCACTGAGAGATCCATTTGAGCTACAAATTACACCCGGAAAAGTGTATCTTTGCTATCAACATCGTCTAACACGCAAAGGAGAACTTATCGTAATTTGCCAGAAAGAATAGAAAGAAAGAAGAAACCTTTTGGGGAATATTTATTTCTGATAACGTTATTAAAATTTTTTAAAAATTATTTGGCCTTTTTGAGAAGAGTTTACCTACAAACAGATAAGAACAAGTAACGAATATTTTTGAAGAAGGAAGAGATGGGAGAGAGAGAAAGAACGAGAGAGAGGGAGAAAGGGACAGAGAGACAGAGAGAGAGAGACAGAGGAGGGAGACAGAGGGGATACATAAAGTCGACAAAGTAGCAGAACAGTTGATTTCCCAAAATCAAATTTTTATGAAACAATCTATGAAAAGCAAGTACATGATTCGGAAAAAATGTTTGCAAAAATATTGTGCAATCGCCACTATTCGGGGGAGCATTTGAAGGAGTGCTGTCAAATAACAAATCTTACCATTTTTCCCCATATTCGATCAATGCAATCTATGTATATTTTTTAGTGGTTTCTACGTTGTTGTTTCATATATATATATATATATATATATATATATATATATACATACATATATATATATATATATATATATATATATATATATATATATATATATGTGTGTGTGTGTGTGTGTGTGTGTGTGTGTGTGTGTTCGTGTGTGTATGCAATTCATGTTCTTCAAAAGTTTTGTATAGCATATATTTATTTTTTTTTACAAAGATTTTAATGCATTAAAACCATATTTGTTTTATAAAATTTTCATATAGACATTATCTTTCACATATTTATCTCGATATGGCATGGCTGTATTCGGTAATGTTCGGATACTGGCTACACAGAATGAGATAACAACGGAAATTATTCAAAACATTAAAAAGAAATGAGCGAATAAGTCTAATTAGTGACTCAGTACAAAACATTACGTGACTAACATCTCTTGACAGCATGCTGTATTTGGATGAAATGAACGAGTTACTTTTCCCGCTTTTTGCTTAGTGGTGATCAGTGAAAAAGTTATAATCCTCCCTCCAAATAGAAAAAAAAAGTGGGAATCCTACTGGGTACGAACTTATAGATCAATTTTGCATAGACTCACAATGCAAATTCTAAACCTAATTAGATGTATTTTGAAAGAAAAAAAAGTCATAATGTAAAACTTCCAGTCCCTCTGGCTTTTGGTGCATTGTCAGCAAGACAAAAAATTCTATGTCAACAATCTTGATTTTTGTAACCGTCTGATGGTTTCTAAAGAAGATCGCATTTGATGTTATAATACCATCTCATGATGAGCTCTGAAAGAAAAATATCATTGTTTGATTTTGGCAGTCGATAGTATTTGCTGTAAGAGTAGGAATACTCTTGTCTAGACTGCCGGAAGGCACGTAAACACTGAAGTTTTTTGTGAGATCGAGTAATAACAGGTCAAAATTAGTCTCCTACTCATAGAAAAAAAACCCTCAATTCCTAGACCAACTTATGCACTGAAACATACTTGTCCAAATTGACATTTACTTATGCACTTGTGTATTAGTACGTATGCACACTTGATCGAAAAAAATGTATTTCGATATAAATATCCCTTGATATATACTCAATTAAGGATGGGCACGCAAACAGACGGACAGACACACTTTATATATATATATATATATATATATATATATATATATATATATATATATATATACATACGTTCATAACACTCACACAGACAGACAGACAGACACGCACACACACACACACATATATATATATATATATATATATATATATATATATATATATATATATATATATATATATATATATATATATATATATTACCTGATATAAACGTTTAAAGAGTAAAATATAGACTGAAATTAATCTTTCCGAACATTCACTTTCATTTTTGTCCCTTCAAAGGAGGCGGACATCCCTATTTAATTCTCATTAAAGAGAGAAATTTATTTTCAATTTTGATCCATGGAACAAGGACAACTCTCCTTTCACTTCTGGTATTCTAAAGGAGGTGGTGTCTCCTTTCACTTTCGACCCGATCAACTAAGGACACATTTTCCAACTTTTGAGTCCCTAAAAGCAAGAAAAATGTTCCTTCAAGTAAGTCACGTTAAAAAGAAGAAAAAGTCTCCCTCTCAGATTTGACACCCATTCTTTAAGACTTTCAAAAAACCATGTATAAACATGTATAAAAATGTGTTCGTATAAATATATATTGCATTTATAGTACACTGTGAAAAAATGATCTTTCTAAAACTCTTTAGAGGGTTTTTCTTTTCAGAACTTTTTAAAGTTTTTTTATGATGCCTTTCATATTTAGTTGGGCTTTACCTTGTTCCACTAGTTTCTATAGGGTAACAAACAGACAGTGGCATACAGATATGCATCAAACAGATAGACAATGTGGTACACACACATAGATACACACATATAAGTATATGTGTATATGTGTGCTTGTATGTGTGTATGGAGCGTTTGTGAGTGTTAGAAAGTACATCTATACATATATTGTCGTTAGTATTGTGTCATCCATGGACAGCTATTTCGTTGAATCACAACTCTTCAGTGTATATCCATTATCCCATCTCGCCCCCTTTTTCTGGCTTTTTCTTCGGGATCAAGGTGTACTATCTGTTCCACAGCAAAGACCAAGGCAGAGTACTGACACTTGCCCGTTGAATGGGCCGGAGATTGGGTTGTGGTTGGTGTCAAGACCGAGTGCACCGGTGCAGTGAGTCAGCCAATGAGGTTATATTGAGGTTGAGCACCGTTATACGCATCGGAGGCCTTTAGACTCGTCCTTGGGCCCTCCTATTATTATTCAGTCTAACTGCAGGGGATCTGTTGCCCTGGGGCAGAACTGCTCTATTGCTCTTACAGGAGCAGGTCCGAAGTGGATATTTTTGTGAGGTTGCTTTAGCTTCTACGGTCGCTTGGCAACCGAAGTTGCGTCGGCTGGAGCCATTTTAAAACGGATGGTTCCAATCGTTCCCCACGTTAAGCTTGACCTTGTGTCACATCCAGTACCACGAGATAGGATCAAAACCTAAGCTTCAGACCCAGAGACTAGTATCCTTCCTCTACTCTGCAGAACTTGACGGTCAGTGAGGTTGAATTTAAGCGATATATTCATTCACGCATATAAATTCCCCGCCTATTAGAGTGTTCAAATCCATGTTAGAATATATATATATATATATATATATATATATATATATATATATATATATATATATATGTAATTATAGTGTTATTGTGTATCTGTGTGTATGTTGAATAAGGGAACAGAGGAATAAGTAGAGAAGGCCTTCAATGTCACGTGATGCACATACATTTGGAAAGATGTGAACTGCTCTGTTAATGAAATAATCATCAGTTTCCCATGGGTAATCGATGTTATAGCATAGGCAGAGATTCAAGACCACGAATTCTCCTAACCGTCATCCTGTTCCATTGGGTATCGAGTTATTCTCATCGACATCAGAATTTAATGTCTGGATAAATCATCAAACCATTTTATTTCCTACCGGTCATAATTTGCATTGGTTCTGGGAGTCCACGTTGTGTGTCATCTTGCCCAGCAGTTGTCAAACATTATTGCAGCATGACTAGAATATTGCCATTTAGGCTGTGCTATTGGTTTTATGAATTATGTAACTCAAGTTTGTCTTCTGATATACCGTACTTCTTAATGATATGTTTAAATAATGTTGTGCACGTTGCACAGATCTTTGGTTGAAGGTAAGTCTTTGAATCAAGATCAATGTTTTGGATCAGTAGGTTGCCGTTCAACTATTTGGACTTTGCGTAGCTGTATATTCGGCCGATGTTCGAGCGTAGATAAACGTCGAAAGTTAACGCAAAATGAAATTCTCATCATGTTTGACAACGCCAAGTTAAAGATCTGAACCGTGCCTATCTCAGAGCACAAGTCAGAAAACATCCTTAGAACCAATTAGCTGTTTTAAGTTAAATTTTTAAAGGTTGTTCAACTACTTGTGTCAGAGTTGACCAAGATCTGGAAAAGCACTTTATGTACAGAGTCAAGTATAGATGTAGATGTAGATTTTTATATTGGTTGATACTTAGGGATAGGCAGATAATACAGAGAATAAATTTAAATGAAGAACTGTTTAATTTATTTTTAATTATGTGATTATTTTGCCAGACCTATTAGTCCGTCCACAAAGCAGTGCAGTTGGAAGTATTTAGATCAGTGATGAAGGTGAGATCTGATACAAAATATTATTATAAAGCACAAATTTTTTATTGAAATTTGGACAAAATATTTAAATTGATAGCACTGATGAGATATAATTTAGCGAATTATATAGCCATTGCTCAGATCATGGAGCCCAGTCTCTCATTGACCTTTGGAGTAGGCATTGCTTTAGTTTCAAAAACGCTGCAACGATCAATGATGGCAGAGGTTTTGTTGTAGTATTTTCTACTTCTCCTAATCAATCGATAGAAGATCACTGGTAGTTCAAAAAAAAAAAAGAAAAAATTTCATTTCAAGATCCATATTCAATGCGGGGAATGTGTATATGAATTGTCACAATCATGATTGAAGGAGAAGTTTGTTTCAGAGGATGTGCATCTAGTTCAGACTGTCATATCATTCCTATGTAAACGATTGAGATTACAACAGTATAATTGTTGTGTTATATATACATATATATATATATATATATATATATATATATATGTATGTATATATATATATATATATATATATATATATATATATATATATACACACACACACACACACATATATGTATATATATCTGTATGAAGTCTTCGACTCAAGATTGGGTTCTGTTCCGACTGAAAAGTCTACTATCGAGACAGTCGCCAGTTTGACATTTTTTTCCGAAGTGTCTGTGTGTCATGCTTCACCATAACAGATAAAAAGAGAAAAATATTGATGGAACTTTTTTTCTAGCAGAATTGGTTAAGGAAAACGATGCATTGTATATCAGCATTCTCTTATTGAAGAGAAAATAACACCATTCCAAGCTATCATTGCGCTTTTCATATTATACAGCACCGTTTGGTATGATTTTTGCATTGCACGTGTGTTTTCTGCGCGTTATGGTAATTTGTATACTCTCTTGTGAGCTTTTATACGCATTTGAAACGATGGAAAAGATATTATATTTCCAGATATATTCCAGTTTATGAGTGTAACTTATATTTTGTTACTTTTTATACTCCCGTACTTAGAGACCGACGAGAGTTGGAGACTGTGATTCTCTATATCCACCTCAACTATTGAATAAAATACTGATTGAATTTGTCAACCAATCCTTTATTCTTACTTAAAATGAACGATGTCATACGCATCCCCCACACATACATGTATATATAAATATATATATATATATGTGTGTGTGTGTGTGTGTGTGTGTGTGTGTGTGTTTGTGTGTAAACTGGCTGATGAATACATAAATATATCAGTTGACTAAGTTAAATATACACCACATGGCTGCATTCATAAATATTCATGGTGCATAAATAACTCATTTGTTATTTATGCATAAGCATAATGTTGTAAAGTGATGGGCAAAGGATAATCAGACAACATTAAAAATAGCAACAGGCAAATGCAGGCTCATTTTCAAATCAATCAGGTACTTCTTTCTGATACTAAGAATTCATGTTCATGTGCATTTCTGTTCATTCACGTTGATGGCTTCAATTTCTTAGACATTGCGGACCCACCAGTGTGCTCAGTTTCCTCATCAATGCCTTTTGTATACTGAAAGTATAGCATCAGTTGAATAAATGCATGTAAATTTCAATAAAAAGATATTACATACGAGCGTTTGCATGATAGTTTAATCTCACCTTCCAATCACTGTTACTGTCACAACGGTTCAGCAAATTCGTTCTATTGCATTTATTTGTGAGATGCAGTGGCCTTGAGGAAAGTGAGTTTCCATTATCGGTTTCTGTCTCAAATGATATTTATATTCCTGCTTTGCACCACTGGAAGATGAAACTGAGGAGGGAGACTCGCTCTCCTCACGGTTAATGTATAAGATGTTTCTAAAATTAATTATATATCACTTGGTTCCGCCCAATGAACAACAAAAAAAAAAAACAACTTAAAAACTTTATTTTGAGAGAGTGATTGAAAGGATATGAATTAAACATAGGAAAGAATAAAGAAAAAGAAAGGAGTATATCTCCATAGTTGTACCGGAAATCGAGGGGAAAATGTGTCGTTGTAGCCAATAATGGGTCAAGTGATTCCTGTGCTTAAAACTAAATTTTCCAAACTTTATCTCGGGGCAATGGGTGAAAGCATACGTAGCTTATAATGGTTGTAGCCCACTTGTCCACTTCTGAGGTTTTTTTTTTTTATTCAAGATACTCTAGCGAGCTGAACATTTATGGCAAGTAGATAACACATCAAAGGATCATTTTCCGCAGTATCTAGAGCGAGATTGATTTGAAAGCAATATTCATATGAAACTATTTATCTGCAACGCTATCATGCACTTGATATGAAACATGAAAATCAGAGAAAACACTGTTTTGATGAAAATTTCTAGTCCCTATCAATAAAATACATATAATGTTAAGCCTAGAGGTTAATCGTTGTTATGAAGATATAAAGCACAAGGAAAACATGATATAAGGCGAATCAAACATATTTGGGTTGCGTTAGTTACTGCTCCGGTTTAATTCCCCGTCAAGTACTTCATAAATGATATGATTAGATTTTCTCTGTGATTTTTTGCAAAGTAATAATTTTCCCGGTACGTGTGTTGTCTCTGCACTGGAATTCTACCATGATATCTTACAGATAAACACGTTTTTTGCATTACTTATTCGATATACTGGATGGTGGATGTGAATCACTTTCTTTTGAATTATGTTGCGTGATTATTGGGGACAATTCCAAGATACTAGAATAAAATGGGTTCAATGAGTACAGGCTTAGAGTTTTCTCTGTCCGAAATGACCATTGATTCCGACATTTATGGAGTCGTGTTCATCTCTAAGATAATAATTGTTTAGGGGATACATTATAATCTTCATTTATTACACTGATTTTACATGAGTTTTAAAAATATGGACCTCAATAAGAAACAATTGATATTGAAGGTATACATTTCACTCCCTACCTCTCATTCTGTCTTTCATATATGTCAACAATTATGCATAAATGGGCGTGCATATGTATGAGTTACAGTTTATGCGTGTTCATGAGTGTCCCTGTATGTGTGTGTTTTTGAATATGGTGTTGAGACCATTTCAAGTACGGATATATTTTTCATTAATGATTATGGCAACATGTCGATATGTACATCCGGCACATGATTAACTCTGTATGCTTCATTTGTTACAGTATTGTTTGATTGACTACCAATGGAAGACTTTTATTATTGGAATTATCTTGGAGCTGGATATATCATTATTTCTTCTACGCAGAATCATGGCTGAGACAAGGAATGATTGCATTCTGGATAGACGTGAACAAAAGTATAACCGATGATACTTTGATAAATTTTCATAAGTCTTTGAAAATATATATACGTGGGATAAAAATGAAAGAAAGAGGAATAAAGATAGAGTTATTAGGAAATATATGAATTTTGGAAAGCAGAAATGAAGATGTAGAGCTGGAATCAAAAGAGAGAAAGAGTAAATTCTGAGCAATGGTAGCGGGAAATATTAGGGAGAAAGTAGGCAAAAGGTAGGAAAAGACGTGACGGACAGAAAGGAAAACGCCATGTAAGAACGAATGGCTAATTAAAAGCACAGCAAAAAGTAGAAACTTCTTTTTAGTCAGTAGAAATTGACATGTGAACATGTGTTTTGATAGCTTTTATCATCGCTTTATACAATATACGGAAAATCTTTATATAGGCCCTGAATCTTGACTCTCAAATGGATATATTGCCACAACATATCTTACTATTACCCTTTTTTTTTAAATCTTCCGTTTGATTCTATTTCTTTCATGCACAAAGTGTGTTATGGGACTGAAAGGACCATGATAAAAATCAATTACTTTTCCCTCTGTACTTTAGCTTTTTTCTCATTCATTATTTTCCCTTGATTCACTATGTGATTCACATCCAACCATTTTGCCCCTTCTGTCCGAATTTTGCACACAAGAAAATATTATACTCAAAAAACAATATTCAAGTCACGACATATTTTGGCTGGTGAAGCAATATATCTTGATTTGTTACCATATAATAGATTTACTAATAATGCTTCATTATTGCACCCAAAACGAGGAAGTTGAAGTCCTTCTTATAACAACAACGTATACAAGTTTGAGCGTCTCAAATTGCCTTTCGACAAAAAGGGATTTCAGAATGTTCATACAGATTTGCAAAATCAAGTTAGCGCCAGGAACATTCATAACCATTTCATGCAACCAATATTTTTCTCTTCCTCTTAGTCTACAGTGGATTATTATTCTCATACACCGAGTTTCATGCAGGTAACATTTCAGATTAGAACTCAACTAATAACTAAATGTCCGGTAGTTGAGACCATTGAACAGTCATACATCTGTTAGTTCTGAGAATGTAAAAGGATTTTTAAATAAGTTTTTCGGAAGGTGAAGAACACTTATTTGCTTTTCTTTCATCAATATCTAATATTCATTCTCAATTTATTATCTCAGTATTCATCTCAGCAAATATATGTTTTTTCCCAAATCTACTCATGTATATCAATCAATACCTGTAGCCGTAAATCAGTCGACCCTTTCACATTCAAAACTTTCGATCCATCTCTTCCTCTTTGCCGACAATTTCTATTTCCTAAATAGTCTCATCATTAAACGTTCTTAGTTGCATATCCTATTTCAGGATCTGTTTCCATGATAACAACAATCTTAATAATGATCCAAGCCTTTTTCTAAATCTATCTTAGACCAGACGCTACAACGTCGGTCCCGCTACTAGCCTTCCTCGCAGTTTTTTTACTTGATTAGTTACTGTTCCAGCGCTACAAATCGAAGTTTGTGATTAAAACGACTAGCATCTGTCTCTGCTCAGATGATAATTGCTCATGTCACTTATTTTTTCCTCTTTTCTCACGTAGCCACATATGTCCATTATATTTTAATTGGATCGATCTTTCGCAAAATACCGGAGTTTAACGGTGGTTTGCGCAAGCCATTTTCCAAATTATCTTTGATATACACTATTGCAAAATGAAAGCTGTATCCTTATCCGATAAGGGATATTAGCCTCGTTCCATTTCAGTGCATGATAACTTGCAGTGCTGGAAGAATGATTACCCCCTTGTCGATATTAGAAAAGTGTTTTTAAGGTTTACTAGAACGTTAAACCATTGGATCTAACCGATAAATTGGCCCTCAAACTGAAATCGGTACAGGAAAGAATCATGCTCGAAATCACACGGAAAGATTACAAAAAGACACAGTTTGTTATAAAAAATTGTTGGCATGTTTATCGTATGATCTATTAAAAAAACCCAAATTGCAATGGGTTATTCATATGGTGAGGATTCCAGACCACTGGACATCACAACTTACAACATAGATCCCCCAAGATGCTAAGCAAGACCGTGGCTGACCAAATAAAAGATGGCGTGAAGAACAAGACGATCTCAGAAACAATTAGCTCCATGACACCAAGGAGAGATACGTCTGGCGGATAATATTGGAGGTCGATTGATAAGTTGTTTCATTCGATTTTTGTTTCGTACTAACCACTAAAAAGTGTGAATCCTTGAAGAAGAAGCATAAATTCAGCAGGACACAAAATCAGAGACCAATTTAGAATATAACTAAATCGCAGATTGGCCCCCACGTCGGAACTTATAAAGTTGAGGATTTTCAAGAAACAGGAATCGAACTTTCAAAATAGAGATGAGTGATTAATAAAATCTTCAGCCTTTTGGTTTCATCCGTTTGGCCTGTATGCGTAATACATGCACGTATAACCATACATTCAGTTGGTCACCCAGCCAGACCAACTTCAAAAACTGGAGAGACCTGTGTTGACGGATCTGGTGACAGTTTTGATTGGCAGTTTTTAACTAAAAGTTGCTTCTTAACACATTCTAAATGACCTGTGACGTTGCCAAGTATTCAATTGCACATATGTTTATGTATGTATATATGTATGTATGTATGTATGTATGTGTAGGTACGCGTATATGTGTGTATTTCGTGGGGTATGTATCCTTTCTTCTCTGGTGATTGGATCGACACAAGGCCTCTGTTTAAACTAAGGAACCCTCAATGCAATATTAGTGAGTTGTGTCAAATCTACCCATATGCTTTGGCATATCAGAACCCCATCATTTTACACACCTTTTGTGGGAAAATGGGATAAATTCTCGAGCACTGAAAAAGCCTTTATCCCTGATATCCGATCAGTAACCAAAGAATTAACAAACAAATTTTAGGTGGGGTATGGCACCATTCAATGATCAAGTAATCAAATTTATTCCAGGTGCTAATGTTATGATCATTGTTCATGCATTGTCTTGTGATGGACGTTCATATGTTGCTTTGGTTGGACAACGAAATAATTACTTAAGTATAACATTCCCTGATTATTATTACATTAGCTGTGCACCAGACCAGCATTCATCAAGTGGGGTGTTACAAATTATCCTTCGGTGATTAGTATCTCGTGTGAATCCTTTTTACCGTCCATGCACGCCACTTGAGTAGTTTTCCTACAGTCTATTCGTGTGTCATCTCTTCCCTAGGCTGACGACGATCACGTTTCTACGTCAGATAGATGTACATAAAGAAAGAATGTGTCTGTGTGTGTGTGTGTGTATGTGTGTGTGTGTGAAAATGAGCGTCATATTCTTATTTTTATCAAAGTGCTATACATGTATATGTCCAGTATTCAAATATTCAAATATGACTGAGGGAGTGCATACACTCACCTGTTTTTTACAACCGCTAACACTGAGATTTTTCTCTTTAGATATCAGAAGCATTATAAAATTTTTAGCGAATAAATAAACCAGAAACAATTTTCATTTTAATCAATTCAGCTATTCCAAATTTCAATATTTTCTGCCTGTTGAAATATGGTTATTCATGCATAACATGAATTGTGGATCCACTGCAACTCACAATATCTCAATTTCTCCAGATCTGTTGATATTACAGGTGAATCCAGCAAAATCTGGATTTGAGAATCTCCACTACATTGTAATTTGGAAAAACTTGTTTATCTTATAAATGCAATTGGCCATGTCTCAGTATCCTCGGGCAGAATTTCCCCACGAGTCTACCTACAGAATGTCATTTCAATATGTCAAAGAATAACGAAGTAATTCAATTGAGGGAAAGGAGACGACGTCAAAACAAGTCATACATTTTTTAATTTCCCTTCAGAATCAAAAGGGTTCCATCCCTAAATCACACTGAACTGAATGACAGCCATGAGTTTATTCAATCTTAATACAGCTATAGAGCAATGAATTAAAATGACACCATCTTAGATTCAGGTGCTCGCAAATGCTCATACACACATGCATATACTCATACACGAATGTAATGCACACTTATAATCACACTCCTGTATGAAAAAACAACTCGTGCACACATGTTAACAATGCAAAAACATGAATGCTCACACATACGCACATAAACATAGAGATACACATGCACATACATACGCAGATACTCACAATGAAACCATTTGCATATTCTAATTGTTATTTCAATTGATCAGATATGATTTTTATTTGATCATAAAATGAGAAAACAAACTGGTTTTTGAAATAATACGATTTTATATTTCCTGAATTCAATCATTTCAACAATTATCATTAACATTGATTTCCTATTAGGAATTTAATTTGATTTTTGGCTTAAAAGACATTATTGTTGTGTACAGCAACCAATGATGCCCAGACGCAGATAAACATTTAATGGGCTCAATTATATACTTTTCACTTGTTGAATTACTTTAGAAACGAAACGACTTTGCTCATCATTTCATTTTTCAACACAAAAATTGCTAACTGTAGAACTGGATAAGTTTATGCTTACAGGAAGAAAAATAGAGAAATCACGCAGTGATCAAACTGAATGAATATATCTTCAACTTCATTGTTATAATGGCTTTGTTGCCGCTGTTCTACCCTCGAGCCTTTCCAAGAAGCCCGTTGCTTTCGAAGATGTTCTCAGGAATAAAAACTGAAAACTTTATCCAATCAACAGAATTGTGCTGTCCTTGTTAGTGAATCCCAAGTCGATCCAGGATCAAATTCTAAAGGTCCATGGATACTTCGATCTGCTTACCTCTTTAAAGCCTAATATACAATAAGAATCGTCGTACTTTTTTTTGCGATACTTTCTTTTATCCACTTACATTCAAGCTACTAACAATTTATGCCACAGAGTTTGTTCGCAGCAGGCAGGGAAACTCCCAACCTCTTTTCGCATTCATTTCTTGCCAGTGAAATACCTTGTCACTGGTTGGTGGTTGTATTTACCAGACTTGAATGTAAGCACTCAATAAGCTCATCGTTTTGGGATTTGGGGCTGTAAAAAGATAGATTTCATTAAAGTCACTCAATATTTTTTTCTCGTATTAGACTTTCAATATCATACGAGACAAATCTGTGACCCGCTTATTGTTGTGAGCACAGAGATAGGCCCGACCCTATTATCAAGTTGCAAATCACCCTGAGTTTTAACATGTCTTGATGCTACATTCATTCTACCATTCTAGCTCCTGAGAGGTCGCACACATTTTAACCAAATCAGACTTTTATCATTTGATGAAAACATTTAGAAATAAATAGATAGATGATATCAGATCATATTATTTTTGTGACCTTACCTATATTTTTCCGAATTGAAAGATACAAACTTGTCTCGAGTGTTATTATTACAGACAGAAAAAAAATTGGGGTATAAATGAATAAAATGCCTGGTTTCCAAGTTATGCTGCTACACACGGACGAATAATTGGTGGATTATCGTACATCAATGTCACTATGTCTCTGCCTAGAAAAATCCCACCATCCTCACTGAAAAGTACTGACTCTCTCAGTGTTTGGCAAAGTCTATTTTAACATTTGTCCGCAGAAGAACGATAGTTCAACTTACACTGAGAACTGATCCTTTCCTTGCTTGGATAGTCGACTCAGGGACAATGACTGTAGCTCCAAATTAATTTTGTTTACATTTTTACTGACGATTGAAAATACTGATCAAAACTAGTGATGAATAATGACATCAGAGGGGTGTGAGTATGATGTCTGAATGTGGATAACGATAGTTTATCCTTTTTTCTAACAAAGTGCACTCTCAGTTGAACACATACAAGGGAAAGAACAGAAATGAGTGATAGGAAGTGAAGAATGGAATGAAAAGAAAATAAAGAGTGAAGAAACCTAAGAAAAACAGAATTGTGTAGGAGGAGATTCAGAGAGAAAAAGCAGAGAGATATTGGTTTAAGAGGTTTGATAGGCGTACATTATAAGACACTACTACTGTTACAACTAATACCATAGATCAAATGTGGAGGAAAATATTGTGTTAGCTGTTTTCTGCCCACGTGTCTCGGTTTATTGCCACGTGTCGACATCTTAAATGAATTGAGAAAGAAAACTGTCAGTAGTCGGCACGATTAATTTTTCTTTCAAAAACATGAGTTCTATGCACCATGTTTTGATATGAGCAAAAGGATTAAATAGAGAGTTTATACTTGAAATGAAAACAAATGCGAAAGATTATACATGGAAATTACACACTATGTACATTTGATGAGTAGACAGACGGATAACACATTTATGAACACTGAAAAGGAATACATGAAGACATTAGAAATACTGACCGTGTGAGAGGGGGAATATTTTTCCTGTTTTGCACAAGAGAGTGTTCATTATGGGTCTAAGTAGCATGAATAGTAAAGAGGGTTGGTCTATTAAATGTTTGGGCAAAAAGGAGAGATATGAGTTGTATTTAGTTGTCGTAATAACTCAAATATACGGATGAACTGAAAGATGTTGCTTGCATAAAGGTTGGTTGCTTTAGAAATCTGTGTGATCAGTGGAACCGGGAGATTCAGTGAATGTCAAATTGTGACCAAATTTTGTAGTGAGAAGATGCCCGAAATTATGATCATCAAAATAAAAGTTGAGGGCCATTCTCCACGCTGAAGAGAAAGATAATTCAAATCCTTGGAAACGCGTTGATGTTTAACGCATGTGCACTTCTTGCAAAAAAGGAATTCAGAGGGAAAAAAATGAACCAAATAACTGGCTGAGAACGCTAGAGTAACAAAAGCCATAGACAGTAGCTGAATGAAGTGGAGAATTACAAAAGTGGCTGGATTTAATGTTCTGTATTCAAGGCTATACTCGTATTTAATTTAGTATCTAAATAAAATGGAAATGGAATCAGATAAAGAGAAAAGCCCGAGAGATGCAAAATAAAGAAAAAAATTTAAAAAAAGATAGAACAACGCAAAAAAGTGAAAAAGACGGAAATGGACAAAAACCCTGCAAATTGAATAGACGAATGGAAAAAAAAAAAGATTGAAAAATGAATGTAAAGAACAAAATTCAAAGGGAGTAAAGGTACAAATCTGGACAGTAATAAAAGAAACAGCTGGTGACCAACAGCGTATTGTGTTAGGAGTGATCAATTAAAGATTTTGAAAGAAATTTGATCAATGCATAAGTTACTTCCATCATCTTTTGTTTGATCGGTGACAAGTCAGATTTTTTAAAACGGTCAGCTAACACAAACTGGGACCAGTTTAGCGATAATCCTCATTGCAGGTCCCACAGTAAACTTCTAAAGTTTTTTTCCCCATTTACTAGACGTTAATGTCGAAATGCCTACCTCTCTTGCTCCATTGGTGCGGCTGGTATGCGGAATGCACACGTGTATGCATATATACATACGTACATACATGCATACATATCTGCATATATATATATACGTATATACATACGTACATAGCCAGCTGGAACATCTTGAAGTCTGTTTTTGCAACAGCTTCAGTTGACAGTTACCAGTAGAAAAGGAAATAGACTAACATGGAAGCAAAAAGAAAGAAGCATAAATGAATGGAAAAGTACATACTTACCAGTAACATTTTAGAAAGAGCAACTAACATTTGCAGGTTTGCCGAATCATGCAGTTTAGTGATTTTGAAATTTTTTCAGAGATAGCCCAAGTTTGTAGCGTCAACTTATTGATGTGGACTTTTTGAACAAATGCACTGCATATACGAAAAAACAGCTAATCACAATTCTTTGAAGATACTAACAAAAGTTCTTACAGTGATGTTTTTTTTCTTTTTTCTTTGACAATTTAATTCTGGTTCTAACAAAAAAAAAAGAAACCGGGATCTAATAGGGGAAAAAAGAGAAACGCTCAAATCCAACTATATGAACTTTGGTACCTCTTCTGTTTTATCTAAAATATAAGATCACACTGAAGTTTCTAGATAGATTGCTTGTTCAAGGTGATTAATTCCCGGGATTATTTCTTTGTAGACTGTATTAGAATGCTGACAATCTCTCCAAGGAGTTCAGTACAACTATCGTACTTCCTACAACTCATTTACATAAGGTAGAAGTTAGAGTTTTAGGATCGAGTCAACCAGTGCCAGAAAAGAAATATCCTGTTATGAAACATATCGTATTTATCCAAGTATCTATCGATTGGTGATACGTCATTGCACCATGTACTTGGTATGTTCATTTATTTGTGCTTTTGTTGTGCTGAAGCATATTATATTTTTTAACTGAGTATTTATATGAGAGAGTTGTAGTCTAGCAGTATCTCAGTATGGAATCATTGGACATTATTTATCTTGCATTACCAATTTAGTTCGTATATATATCTAAATGATTCACGTATTTGTTTACTCGGTAGATTTAAAAACAAAAATCAAATGAAAATGTTATAAACTCAACTATATAAACTTTGGTCAAAAATGCAGAAAGGCAATAAAAGCAAAAAGTCAAATCCAAAAAGCAAGTCCAAATTCTTCTTTCACAGATTTCCCGAGAGATGTTTTCTCAATGATAGAAAAAGAAGAAAAAAAATAAAGAATGCAATTCATCACAAACTAATAACATTTGCTGCTGCCATTTTGACTAAACAGGCTCTGCTGCTGCAGAGAAAATATTATCTTTGTGTGCAGATGAAAATTTCGTTGTTGCTTTTTCCCAGTAGAGAATCCTATATTGGAAACCAGTCTCAACTTTATGGCTCTCTTTTTTATGATTTCATCTATCAGAAAGAAATTATGCAAGCAACTGATAGGCTATACAAAGAGGTCTCGAGAAACTTTTTGAGGATTGGTTAAAAGTGAAAAAAAATGTATAAAGATTGATAATTATAACAAAGCACGTATTAATTCAGCCCTGAAGTAGGGTACAGTATTACATATATCATTGGCATATCATATTGCACAAAAATTGAAAAAAAATGTTGTCTTTTATACCAACTGAACTGAAGAGACGATTCCTACATACCTGCGAATATATTTATCTTATATGGAATACAAAAAATGCACTTTGAACTTTTGACTTAGTAAACATCAGTCAATAAATAAAGTTATCCCAATACTTGGAAATGTAACATGTTTTCAAATCAAAGGGGAATTACGACGGAGCTCTATCAATCCTTGCTACCACCAGATATAATGCCGAGGCTCTTACAAATGTAGCTTGCAATCTGACAAAATTAATGAATTGTTGATCTATAATATACTTAATCTTTAAGGTCCAGGCAAAATTATTAACCCATGAATATTTCATTGGATAATGGTTGTATCATTGCATTCAAAGGCGCGCTCCAAATAAACCAACTAGCAGAATGCAATTTCAAATAAATGTACATTGGCTAATTGGGGTTCCAGTAATAATATATATATATATATATATATATATATATATATATATATATATATATATATATATATATATATATATATATATATATATATATATATATATATATATATATATATATATATATATATATATATATATATATATATATATATATATATATATAATTGGCTGAATATCTGGTGTTTCTAGAGAATAAGAAACTAACAACACTTAAAAGCAGATGTCTTTCCACATAGATTAAATAGAATCGAATAGGAAAGGTGGATCTGCATTTTCACAAAGAGAAAGATAAAATCACATCTCGAGTCACTTATAACAAATAGAATGTAAGGTCACAGTTAAGCATTATAGCTACATTATGGGAAGAGGATTGCCTTTCACCAAACCTTCAAACAAATCTATTGGCAGAACTGAGAAATCCGGAATGTTTCAGATTCAGATAGATCAAAAGCATATGAAATTGAAAGAAAATAGTTTGAACTTTACAGGTAACTAACCGCTTAGCAGTTGAAACAACGGGCTTTCAAATCCAAGAAATTAGGTAAAAAAAGACCTTTCACATGCGTGTAGGTTCAAATGAACGTTGAAATATCCCCATCCGGTTGATGCTAATTAAAAAGTATTCAGATAAAAAGTATAATTCTTATATTCTGGGGTATTCAAAGATGAGAAATTGAAAATCAGACGGACTTTATCCAAAGAGTGAAAACATAGACCCTAACGGATTCAAACTTGAAAAAAAGTCAACCTAAAATGTGCTTTGAAAACGTTAGGACATGTTGATTTCTAATATGCCTTTGCCTTTTCTCGTTTATGCGTAGTTTTCGACCTACAATTTATTGAACTATTATCTTTACTGACAAATTTCCATTTTTCATTCCCCAACGTCCGGTGGTCATGTTTCTGTGCAAACATAATTAATTTACCTCAATTTGATCGCATTATTTTCATTCTATTGATACGGAACGGATAACTAAATCAATTTTGGGGATGCTTCCTTTCTTGCAATATGTTCCATCTTAAATATTAAGATGAATGGTATTACTTGTTTTGTATATCGATGAATTTACAGATGTGTGCGTGTGTGTGTGCGTATTGTGCATATATTTATATAATGTCTTTCACTGTACGCTTTTGTGTCAATATGTGCAGGCGTGTATTCATTGTAATTAGTATAGGATGTAGTGTTGCATTTCAGCATTGTGAATGAGCTTGGCTTTCTTTCTGAGGACACAGTATGAATCTTTCATGTCATAGTCAGGACATACTTGTTGACACATAGGTATGCATCGTAGGTTGATAGAAATGAAAGATGTATAAGGTCAATGTGTACGAGAGAGAGGGAGGGAGAAA
>OY735198.1:16632816-16655316 GCA_963457665.1 Thysanoteuthis rhombus | reverse complement strand
CAATATGACCATGGTCATTTATATTGAATTACTCTTATTCGTTTTGATTAAAGCCATTAGCCCAGTAGCTAGATGCTATTTTTCCTTTTGAAATAATTATATCAACGATTTCATTGAAATATTCATCTGTCCAATTCTTTCAATTATTATGTCTTTGGTGTAATGAATTATAATTGAATATTCTTTATAGTTTTGAGTAGATGGGCAACGTATATGAGCCGATTTGCTTGAATCCTTTGAACTACATACTAAATTTGAATTGTTTTTTCAGTTGTCAGTGCTGATCAAATGAAAACGTAAAGAATGCAAATTATTATCGCCCCGGTTATAATTTCTACTGACTTAGTTTATGGTGAATTTGGAAATGTGACTTTAAGCAGCTAAAATCAGGATTTGACAGTTCTTTCTTTTACAAATATAAAAATAAAAATAAGGACAAGAACAAAAAAACCTTTGCCCAAACGATGGTAATAAACTCTCCCTAATTTGTCAGTTCACTTGCTTTGAAGCAAACCAATATATGAAACAAAATGTCCCTGTTTTCAATGGTCTGGAATCCAAACCAAGTGATCAGCAACAAGGTCTCTGACTGACTGAACTAAAATGACGCGTTTTACAAATTTTTAGGTATATGCTAGAAATACTTAAGGTCTTATTTAATTCGAAGTAATTGTTTCATTCCCAATATGTTGTTGGTTAAAATATTTGTCGAGATTGAAATAGGATTGGAATTTGACCCAGTAGAAGCCAAGCTAATTAAGCTTTTCAATTGTAAATTTTACATTTTCCCCATTACACAGTTTTTTCTCATTTTTTAAAATCCCATATGAGAATTTCTCATTACAAAAATTCATTTGCAGAAGAAAGCACCAAAGCAATAAAAACTGTGTTTTATTAACTATCAGTGTTTGGGATTAATATTTAGGGTTGACGTTATTTAAGGCAATTACAAAACGAATGAAATCAGCAGAACTTTCATTTTGCAATCAATGAGATACTTTGATGCCGTCCATATGCTTGGAATTTGTTGTGGAAAAGGTAAAAATCGTCTGTTTCTGATAAATTTGCCTTATACTGCAATATGCTGAATGGCTGGGAATGGTGTTTATAAGAACACATCGAGTCTGCGAAATTGACCTACTGGCATAGAAATCTTGCATTCACAACCTTGGTCACTGGGTCGGGTCTCAAGAAGTGCCATGCTGGAGAGAGTCAAAAACAGACTGTGGATCGAAAGTACTTTGGATAGTCATCAAACTCACAGTACCTAGTTCCGATCAGTACCGTGTAGAACATTCTTATAAAGAATGGCTGCTATAATGTGAATCACCACGATAGATTACCCGAAAGAAAAACTAATGACAATTTGAACGCAATAAATAAATGGGGATCTGAGCAACAGCATTGCATCATCAATCCTCTTTCCTATATATATATATATATATATATATATATATATATATATATATATATAGATAGATAGATAGATATATACATATATATATATATATTCATATGTATATATACATATATGTATATATATACACACACACATGCACACACACACACACACACACACACACATATATATATATATATATATATATATATATATATATTGCTTCTAGTTAAATCATATCATTTTTATAAGATGCAGTAGGCCAAGTACTTTAAAACATACAATTCGATATAGAAAGTAGCAACAGAAAAACTACTCATATCTCAAATCTTGATTCAAATTCGAAAGTGATTTCATTTACAAAGAGGAAAATATTTCAAAATGATCAAAGCAGAAAATGAAGTCTTATAAAGTCTGTCGAATACAGATCAGAATAAAGAAATGCATTGACGTTGGTGACACTTGACGTAAAGCCTGTGTACTCAAGCTGAGACCTACTAACAATAGACGCCAAAAATGACAGCATCAAACGCAAGAAAGATGAAAGGGAATCGGACAAGGAAGAAAATTTGCGTAAGTACACATTTTTTTTCAGAAATTGGATATGCTTATATAATGCCTGTTCTGAGCTTGGCTGCTGCAAGGCTGAACTCTATTCCTATATATATCGTGACGGGAATGTCGTCTTATACATATAATTTTTTCAAACAACCTTCTTTCCTGATGCTAAGAGGACATCTGACCAATAACTTGGTTTTGATTTCAAATCCTGGCAGGGTGGATATTTTTCTTACAATGATATTGTATGATTCTATCATTTATTTTGGAAGATCGGTAAGAATTTCCAGTTTATTTCAGTTAATGAGAGACTTGGTCAGAGAGAAAATCGTCAAGTAAACAAGCTGTTTATTCTCCAAGACACGGTTACGATTATCCTTACTGTTATTGCTATGGACTTGGACAAGACTTTAAAAACAATGATTGTGATGCAAAACACAACTCATTGTAGTGGGAAACAGACATTTTAAGCATCAAATACGGTTATATGAAGTTGACTATGTTTTAAAGGGATATTCAAATGTATCTATTTTTCAATTTTATGATGACAATGACAATTATAGTGATGATGATGATGTTGATAACACTTGTTGGCATTTGATGTGATTCTTGAAAATATTGAAGGTGTTTAAAAAGAATACAACTGTTTTTGACAATCATTTTCAAAACACTCTTTTTTAAGATGACAAAGTGTTTTAGACGTTTGAATGCAATGTCAACTAAGGTGAAATAAGATACTCAACGATAACTGTCCGTCAAGAGAAAATTCTGTTGTTCTGTGGATTCATTCAAAAATAAAATAGCTGATAAAGATAGGATTCAAGAGAAATTATATAATGTGATACTTACTCAACTGGGTCATGAAAAGAGCATCACTTATTTTCCACTAAAATATGATGGAAATATTCTTACAACAATTTTCTTCACATGTTTTTACGATTCAAAGTCAAATAGCTGTTGAGTGAACCCTCCCCCAAAACAGGTAATGAAAGACCGCTCAAAATAAAGAGTGTTCCAAAGATGTGTTGGATGACAAAAGATGACAACAACATGTTTTCTTCATGCGTACTAAATGCCTGCAACCCAAAAGCTTTCAAAGGGGAAGGTTTTATGAAATTATAACCCCAAAAAGTAACACATAACTTTAACTGTAAACATCTCTGTGCTCTTGAACCCCCCGCCCTCAAATTGAGCAATTTAATATCGGCTCAAAAATGGACAATGCTTATCTTCTCTGTCAAAAGAGTTGGAATATTCATTGCAACGTAGCTATGTTTTTGGATCCAAGTGCAAAATTAAAGCAGATCTGCAATTCATAAATGCTTATCGTTTTTCAAACAAAACGAACGAAATCCGTTTTCATTGATATCATATCATTTCCATGCAAATTTGCAAAATTCCAATTCAGTAAGTATCTCTAACAGAACCCCTTTCACTGAATTGTTCTCTTTTTAATGCAATACGTTCATTACGGCACACTTATCATCCATAAAGTACCTCGACTGCAACGATAATGTGATGTTCATGTAATAAAACACATACGTACAATGTATGACTGTGCCTTCAAATTGTCTTCTATACATAAAATATGTATAAATTTAAGGTAATACAACTTTCTGATGTACTGTTAAATTTCAGTGCTGAGCGCAGGTGATTTTCTGTAGCAGCCAACAGTTGGGAAAAAAAATCATATTCAACTATCGATGACACATTTGTAACAATCAGATCTGCAAAATAAAAACCTGTCAAATCACGGTAATTTCTTTCATTTTTTAAAATGAACTGATTTATACGGCCAGTACATCTCAAAGATGATTTCATGTCCTTTGTATATTATGTTTGAAAAGGTAAAAGGAAAGGGCCATTGAACCCGTCTCATTTCTTTATTTACTATTGAGCTGTTTCCTTGAATATGTGAGGGAAAAATAGTTCATTTTTAAAGGTGTTTTTGCCATCTACGAGAAGAATGATTTACAAAAATCGTGGTATAGAAATTGTTTTTAATGTTTAAAACTGGAGATATAATAGATATAATGTTCGGTCACCTCAGACAACCCCTGGGGTTCACCTCATATAGCATATCGTCTGATTGAATTTTTGCAAGTGTACATGTCAAATATAACATCTATAAGACTCATATCTTTAGTATGCATAATGCACGGACAGACAAACATAAAGCTCACATATTTGTATATATCATTATACTTTTATGTCTCAAAGAGACATGGTATATTTCGAGCAAAGAATAAGGTTAACAGGTCACACTACTTCCCAATTGATTGCCTCTGGTTTTACAAGAAAAAGCATAAATTCAATATTCTCACAAGAATAGCCTGGCAGGTGTAAAAAAATATCGTAGGAAACATTTTAAAATCTCTCAGAGCAAGAGAAAATTAAACAGAGAAAATACAAATAGAATTACAGAGGTCAGATGTCTTGTTTTGTACCAGTGAAGGTTATTTCCTGAAAAAAAATAGTGGTATGAATTCAAGAATGCAGTGAAAAAAACAAAATATAAAAGAGAAGAACGAGAAACAAAGCTGACCCGGAAAAAATAAGATTGAATGTGCATAAGAAAGAGGTGAATCGAGTGAAGACCGGAAGTGAAATTGATTTAGTGGAAGTAAAGTAGGGAATTGACTATTAACATTTTAACAAATACAAAATGAATGGCAGTAAATACTGACATGAATCTACGTACGTTTTAGGTATACATTCGTTAGAGAAGATATATAAAGTTATTTGTAGAAAAGGATAGACAAAAAATAATGTAACAATGAAGGTCGGCATAAGGAGCGAAAGAAATCAAGATTGAACCAAGAGAAAGCAAAGAAAAAGAATGAAAAGTGAGTAGGCAAAACAGACGTTCTCATTGTACCTGAAACCAACTTGTTTGATATCAATTAATTGCGTCATCAAGCCAGCTTTAGTTTTGGTTGGGTGGGAGTTAATACAAAAATTGTTTTTTTGTTTTGACCGAATATCAGAATGAACATTATTTGAAAGAAATGTGTATATTTCCGAATGTTACCTGTTGAACTCTTCTGATTATTTGGTGTATTCACAAATCTCGCTTTAACAGCCATGTGAATTGCATATCTTCACATACTCAGTTATATCACTAGATATCCGAGCATATATTGTTACTGATATGCAATGCGTGTTGATGGAGAGTAGTCCCCGGAAGGCATCAATGCTACTATCTACTTATAAGATGAGCTAATAATATTGCCACCATATGTCAATTTTAAAGTCAAGTGAAAGCTAAGACTTAAACAGCTGACCCTCCCCAGTTTTAAAATTTTTATACAAACAACCCATCTTGTTAATGATGTGCAGTACAAAGCTTGACCTAATAAATATAATGGAAACATATCTGGAAACTTGGCAAAACAAATGAGAATGAACAGCAAGAGAATGTAAGTAAATCAGAGGGAAAAAGGACAAACCTGGCTGAGGCAAGGTCAAACTTCAATCTTACTTATAATCAAACTGAAGATTATTACTGCAACTTTCGTATCGTGTATACAATAAAGAAATATATAATGTGTTTTACTGAAATTGTATTTATTTATCAAAATTAAATAAAACCCTGTGTATTAGTGAGATAAATTTCTCAGATATATATGACATGTAAGTAAATCAGACAAAAAAAAACGACAAAAAAGATAAACATTGATGCATTAAAATCATGTTCAATAAGTTACAACTCATGTGTCAAAACTTTGCAATCATCGCTTGGAATTATTCAGAAAAAGTGTGTGAAATGCTTCAGGCAAAGCATTCAAGTAATCAACACCCATTTTCAGAGAGAAGTTTCACGAGTTATTCACCAAAATGGCGTTGAGCTTCAATAATAAAAAAAGAAAAGTGTATCATTGAGTTACATAATTACTTGAAATGAATTAATATGATTCTTTTAAATCAGGTGTTTTTTTTTTTGCAAGTTGAAGTTTCAACTTTAAAAGTAGCAGGTTTCACACATCATATTCCAAATAACCAAAAGAAATGATATGTCAGAAAATTAGGTTAATTGAAAAATGTCCCGAAGCAGCAGAAATAAGAAGGGAAAGGGTTACTTTGTAAAAGCCAAAATGAAATCCTTTCATTTGAGATTTGAGTTATGGCGAATATTTTACTCTATCTCATCATGCTATGGAATAAGTAAACTGCAAATAACCTTTGCACGACTTTTGTGTTCTGAAAACTCACTGTCTTGCACATTCCCACTTGTTTTTGTACTTCTTCTTCTTGTTCTTCCTCATGTTTTTCTTGTTCTTTTTCTTCTTTTTCTCCACCTCTCACAATTTTTGTTTTTTGTTTCTCCCTTCAAACTCTGTCTCTCTCTCTCTCTCTCTTTCTCTCTCTCTCTCTCTCTCTCTCTCTCTCTCTCTCTATATATATATATATATATATATATATATATATATATATATATATCTGTCTGCCTGTCTCTCTCTCTCTCTCTATCACATTATCTTTCCTCCACCTTGATGTGGTATATCAGTTTTTCCCATAATGATTATCGCCTGGTGTTAAACCAAATTCAAATCTAGTCTTCTGGTCTTATGACATCATTCTCCATGATTCCTCACCATAGTTATGCCATTTGAGAATAATTTGGTCCAAGTTAAAATATTTCCACATACAAACATGCACACTTAAATGTACACCACATTAATTGCATTCACCTCGAAAATCAGTTGAGCAATAGGCCTGCTTTGTGATCAAAGTGATCATGTATTTTTCTATGGCGGCATTAATCAGTAATCAATTGTATTGTTATGCTTTCTTTAATCCTTCTTACAGACTTTCAATGGCGGGATGCAAGAATTCGTAGGCTGTCAAATCTGAACTGCATTGGGTGAGGTATGGAATACTTGAGACTTATTCGCCCATCGAACATAATGTGCTGTAATCTCTCCATGTGATGACGAGCAATTTGACCATCAATATTTTTGTTGAGTTCTATTTCTCAGCTCTAGAATTGGCTCTTAGGATGGAAAAGATGAAGCACTAATCGTAAACCTTGAAACAATATTCCCAATGTTAAAGTTTAGCATGAAAAAATCACTGACCTTAAAAATCAAGGGCTCATCCTTCCAGTGTAGGTAATAACAGGCAAAAAAGCATATAGTTATTAAAACGATATTTTTGAAGTAGACCTAGATCAAACAAATTACTGGGGAGTTGATTTTCTAAAAAACATTCCTCTCTTCAGACTATTTTTAAAGAATAGTATTTTATCTGTTTAAGTCACGACTGCAGTGTGCAAACCACTGTGTTCACCCTATTAATCAGACAACTGAAATGGAAATAAGTCATACATGTTTCACATTTTGAACATGACTATTCAAATGTATCAGTCAGTGGAGATGGGCATTTTTAAGTGCATTATTCCGGTATTTATCATTGTTTCATCAGCAATTCAGAGCGTAGAAGAGAATTGGTCCTTTGAAGCAAAGAACAACGCGTAGTCATTTTCTATATCATGACGTCTGAAAACGTCATTCTCTTCCAAACAGAGAACAATACACTGATTGATCATGTGAAATAGATGCATAGATAGATATATTGATGCAAGCTGCAATAGATAGTTTGATGCATATATGGAAGCAGACTGAGATAGATATATTCCTATTACAATACTTGCTTGCTGGGAGAATATTGGTTTCGATCTTCCAATCAGTGAATAATGCTTATTTTAAAATGCATTATTCAGAATCCAATCTATAAACATCAAAATAGACTATGCGTCAGCATCACAAAATACTTATGCAATCCCTTTTCAGCCTTTTACATTTGTATTCTTTTGTACTGAGAAATAGAAATTTTGGAAGAGATTGATAGAGTAAACTTTAACTATTCCCTGTCAAGCTATAATGTGAGGCAAACCAAGATAAAAAAATATGGTCAACAAATTTAAAACAAAAACAAAGAAAAACACAGTTTAATGGGACACAGAGTGAGGTTTGAACTCATTAGATTAGCGAACGCATCGGCAAAATTCGTGGATGGTCATTGCGGACGCTCATACAATTATTATCTGTAATACATTTCACACTTAGAGAGCACCGTAGAATTAATCGATGAAAACGTTATGCCTTCGTCAAAGACCGGAAAAGGAGTTCAAATTGGTGCATTATCTTAAAGTTAAATATCTAATCCAGTCAAATAATCTCAAAAGCTTCTCTGTGAAGACAATTTCAAAAGTGACTCATATTCAGTCAAATATAACCCATGATATTTCTGAATTCCTTGTATGAATACTTGGAAACATGTAACTTCGAATTGGCTTTATGGACATGTGATTTTGGAAGCTAGGATAGATGCCAAAAATCTGACGTAAGCCCGATAGAAACTAATTCTTCTTAAGTTTTGAAGTTCTTATTTTCCATTAGTCTGTTAGATATTTTGAGGTGGATGGCCGGTGGTATTCCCTTTTTTGTCATTTACTGTCAATAATATTAGAAAAAATCCCTTGTCTCCTTTCCCGTTATTTCAAATATATCATTGATTTAAAAAGTACAGAGATATGAAAAGAACTTACCCAATGCCTTTAAGTACTAAAATCAAATAGTTTTAGGAATATAATGACCCGAAAATATGAATTGAAATAATTGACGCACCACCTCATGAATACTTAATTGTACAATAAAGCGATATCTTTCTTTGGAAAGTTGCAATCATGGATGATTGTAAGGGAAGCATATGCCCTTTTTAAGAGATTTAATTCAATAACCATTATCATATGTACCCCTGGATAGCAGAATCAGAAGAGTTTTGATGTGGAAATAGTGATTATTTATTTATACAAAAAGCGGTAAAAAAATTTGGGAATAAATTCTGGAAGCTGTTAACAAAAAGATGTGATGATAAAGCAAAATATGAATTTCATGAATTATTTTTTCACTGCAATTGATCAAAAGATAAAATTAAAAAGCAGAATGTGGATATAAGAGAAAAAACGATCAAAAAGTTGTTAGCTTGCTTTAGGGTCCTTGAGCAGAAATACGATTAAAGAAATACTATCAGTGCCACTTTTTTGATGATAAAGAAAAACTCTTTACGTAATCATACCAGGTGATTCATACTCCAAGTTGCAAAATTTGTAGACTCGTATCGTGTAGCGAAAGATTCATGAATATCCAAACTTAACGCCCATGCAAGCTCTGTGTCCCTCTGAGTCTCAGGGTATTCATAAATGCTGACCCCAGAGACACCTTGGGAGTCACGTTTGGAGACACAGTGTAAAAAGGATAATGCGATGAGCCATATTGCCTATCACTCGGTTCATTGAATTGCTAAAGCCGTATCGAAGCTATCATTACAGGAACTGATCGTTTGAAAGAGACAAACAAACGCCAAAGGTTTCAGCATTCATTCAGTCACCACAGGTATCTCTTCCTGCTTTATCAGTGTGATCTTCAACATGCCTTCTTTGGTTCGATCCTTGGCATGACCGCAGCATGTGAACAACTATTCATTTGGACAAATTTCTATGCACACTCAGAAACTGATTGAGTACACTCTGAGCAGATGGTATCCCTCAGCTGGGCGTTCATCCTGCCAAGAGTTTGGTCATAATAGCTTGTACGAATAAGTACTCGTCTCAATCTCACTTGCAAGGATCAAAAAGCAGATGCAGGCTGCAGAAACTGGGACTTCGCCAACGGCAACCATGCTCTTGGAGTTGTCTTTTAAGAGACGGACGTTTTCACCTTACATGAATCCCTTGAATAAAACGAAGTATTCATTAAGCACTCACTTTAGTTAATATTACTCTATTCTCTTACAAAGAGCAGGACTCCCTTCCAATCATCTTCGTATACGTTAGTCATTTACTTAGTTTTCTTTCACTTCCTTCATTTTGCTCATAACGCAGAATCCAGATCCTTTGATCCCCCCCACCTCAATTGTCTTCTCCCTCCTCATTCCTCTTTCTTTCTTTCTTTATCTTTTTCTTCTCTTATCTTTCTGCTGACTCTGTGGATTACCGTAGATACAAATATGAACAGATATTTACTGAGGTTAGCTTAGTCTAGTAAAAAAAAGATGATGATGAAAGAAACTCAAATATGAATAGCAAGATTGGCTTGATAATCCTCGCCCCATGACATGGTATAGTCAGACTGAGTAGGGGTGAGAGCTAAGTAGTAAAATACATAGACAAATAAGTGCTCCGAGATGTGCGTGGATGTGTGCGTGTGTTAGTGTGTGCGTGTGTGTGTGTATGCATGCATGCATGCATTTGTGTGTGTACACTGAAGTCGATCAGTAGATTCATAACCTGACACTTTGTTATCTGTTGAATTTTGATCTCAAGTTTTCCCTCAACTAAGGAGAAAGGACGTATATGCAGAGGGAAATAGTTAAGGTTGCTTACCCGATCACAAGGTGGGGAGTGATACCCAAGCAGTTGCAGACAAATTGAAAATTCTACTCAGCTGCACATCTATTTATGAGAATGACTTTTGCTTTCGTCACAAAAATACTTCTTTCACCGTTGCTCAGCAACAATATTTGCTCAAAACCCTAAGCCAGACAAATCAAAAAGGACAAATAGATGAATATACCTTGCTTTTAAAGACTATCAACGTAAATTATCGATACATATATCAATATAAAATGGTCTCATTCATAAATTAATGTCAATCGTTCTTTAACGATGAGCAAGGTCCCATAAATAAAAATATTCAACGTAAGGAAGGAATGTATGTCGTCATCCGTAAGGACATCGTGGATGGCAATAAAGATCATTTTATGACATTTATTGTTATTTTCAGTTATATAATTGTTCAAGTTAGAAACAACAAGTGTAAACATGGAGAATGAATGAACAAGCCACAAAAAGTAAGAGATACAACAATTTTTAGGAGCATAAGCCTTTCCGCCGTACTGTTTATCTCAATGGTCAAATAGGGATTCTGGTAATACAGAAGCCCCTAATATCATAGCAGGTAGCTAATCATAGATATTTCGTGAAAATTAATTTCTGTTAAAGCATGCCAGCAAAAATGATGTATTATCGAAGAGAACGAATCAACCGTAATTATTTCATTAATACTCTCTTAATAAGATTAATTAATTAATAAGACTCTAATACACTTGATACTATACACATTGATTATAATTTGATATTCTTAAAAAGTTGATCATTATATCATATTTGAACTATATGTAATACTGAGTAGCTTGAAAATATATCTATTGCTTTTATCCCGTTTCTCTGACTAGTTTCCGATTATTTCGTTTCAATAGTTTCATCTTGTAATTAAAAACATACGTTTGATGCAACTGAATATGTCTGAAAATGCTGCAATTTGTCAAGTAATTACTAAAAGAGGAAAATCCTACCCATCCCCATCTGGAATAACCCCAATACTTGATTATGCTGTAGTCAGCACATAATAAGTATTACATATTCCTCTAACAGTTCACTTCTGATGAGTTATTAACGATTGTTTAAGATGAATTTCGGAGAACAAGTTCTATGAAGTAGTCTTGGGTCATTGGAGACGTATTATTTTAGAGCCTTTTGTGTAAATCAAAACATCCGTGATTATTCAGAAACTTTGTGAATTTCAGCATATATTTACTGCAATATTTACTCATGCGTCCCAGTTAAAAACACCTGTGCCCACATTTTGTAGAGCTAAATGAAGATTTCGATTCATTTAAGCAAAACTCTATGATGAACAACTTTATCTTGCAGTTCATCCCCAGAATTATGACTTTAGTTCTTTTTCTTAAACACTTCTGGCCTTTTATTTCTATAATGCTGCCAACTGAATTCACAGAGAATTGATTCTACATCACTTAGTTTGTCGTGGGACTCACACAAATGCTATATATATATGTATATGTGTGTGTGTGTGTGTGTGTGTGTGTGTGTGTGTGTGTGTGTGTTTGGATCCTTGGCACCTCAATGGGATTTATCCTGAGTGTATATGCATTTACGTGTGTGTCACTGAAAAAAACTTCTTCGTTTCGACGAATTGAAACATAGAACCTCGCTAAAATTCAATTAATTGATTAGTAGACATATATGATCATCTAAATAATTTCGATGAAAGGAAGAAAATTCATTTTTAAAGGAAATTGAATCGATTCAAAGAAGAAATTTGTTTGACTTTATCTTTTCGGGTAAGGTTGCCAGTTCCTCACATCTGTCCAGCACCAATAAGTCTGGGCTATGTGAATATCAAGTGAATGAAACAGTACGGTAGGTCATTGGCTGAGGGATAATGTGTCTTTATTAGATGCCAAAACTATCAAGCTTTATCTGCATTAGTGACTTTCAATGGAGTTAGAAGCTTCAAATAGCACTTAATTACGAAAGCAACTCAGAATTGATAAAGATAATTCATTCAATAATTACATGAGGTTGAGAAAACAATTTGTTGAAAATTGATATGAGGAGAAAAAAAAGTGTTTTAATTTCTATGTAAAGTTTAAATAGCCAAAGTGAAATATGCTGTGATTTCACTCATTCCTATATATTATTTATGAACTGATATACATGATCAGAATAATTATGAATGCATTGCATTATTTGAACTCTCTTCAAATATTATTACACAGAGAATGTAAAAACGAGATGTCATTTTAAAATTGAATTTCAAATTATATGACGCATTCATGAATTTATGTGAAGTATATTTTGTTAATGGTCATGCAGGAGAGGTGCACAGCGAACTGATTTCAAAAAGTCGATATATATCTAATCTTTATAACTACTTAGCTTGCAGTATATTTTGTTTTGGTTACCTCAGAAAATAACTTCAAAAATACCAGAATATCATGTATGAAGTGCATTACAGACACCAGAAATTGTAATGTAAAAGAAATGAAAAAAAAAAAGACCCCGAGAGAATGAAATCATGTAAAAGTGTGAGAAGAACGCCACATTTATTGAATTATTACTAATATAGTTTGAATCGTAGATTTATTGCTGGACACTGAGTAAAGAAAACTTGGCAAAAACTCACATTGTAAGGTGCTCCTTTCAGGGAAATTCTTTAGTGTTGAGTTCAATATGCAGGGGGGCGGTACACACCTAATTGATTCTTCATTCTGTGTCCAGTGGCATTCAATTTATTTTCTTCAATAGTCCATACTTTCTTTGTAATCACTGCCCAACGGAAGGGGAGACTGAGAGAGGGGGAAAGGAAGAGAGAGAGAGAGAGAGAGAGAGAGAGAGAGAGAGAGAGAGAGAGATAAAACAACAACAACAAAAAACACATTTATTGATCACACCCTTTTACCAACTGTCTTTGAGCACCCCCACCCGCAACATGGCATGTGGCAAAAAAGAGCTAGGTCATCTGTCAGTTTTTATTGAGTGAATAACTAATCTCTTGGTGCAGATATAATTTATAGGGCGCTTTTTAATGAGTTTCTAATTGAATCAAGCAATGTCACAGTGAATTTTTGTTAATAAGCGGGCACTAACGACTGAAGTATTTGCACTCATCATCCCGGCAGAACATCTGACCGTGTCGTATGAATCTCTAACTTATAATTGTGAAGTTCATCTAATATTTTTAGATAAGCATCGATGTCAATGATTCTTTCTATCCGATACCAGATCCCGTTTCTTAATGTAGAATCCAATACCTTGAAATTAACTTTTTGATGTTCAATCGTTTTTATACTTGGATGTAGTTCACTTCATATACGTTTCTCGTATAACTCCAACCATCGGACCAAAATATCTTAGTTTCCTCAATCGATGTCAATTGAGATTTTTTTCTAAAATTTGAATTTTTACGCTCATTGCTGGATTGAATGTGCGTCCACATACTCTTCAGAAGAATTTTTTTTTTGCTGGCAACACGTCATTCGGGCCCAAATTGATTCGACTATGCTTTAACAGTCATCGGTTTCCTGTCACCGGAGTGATTCCACTGATAATTTGCAGAACCTTCAATACCGTCACCTTTGAATTAAAATGTGAACCTTCCAATAAGCAGACAAGTTACCATTTCTTATGGTTGAATAAACTGATTAATAAATGAATATGATATGACGCTGGGGAAATAAAATATATGATAGTTGATACATGAAAGTTATAAATTCCATAAAATACCAGTACGTTGTATTTGAATTTCTTTCCCTTAGTTAAAATCTTAGCAAATTTAAAAACGTTTTTCAACCACTTTTATCTCCTTACAATATTGTCTGAATGAATAATTTGATGTCCATAATTTTTTACAATCAAAGTTTGTATCATTAGCCAAAGGTTATTACAATGAAACTTATAGATTACAAATTTGAGACGTTTTTGTCAACACATATTACTATTCTTCAGCGTCTATTGCAGTTGATATATCATAAATATTGATGCATTTAACTATTTTTTTTAGATATTTATGGTTTTTATGCAGTATATCGTACTTTATGTGATGCAGGTTATATGTACTATACTGTGAAAAACCCAGAAATTATTTTTGCAGGATAAAAAAAAAAACACTTATGGTAAGTAGGAAACTTCAGTTACAAACAATGCATTTTCTCTGCACAGTTTCCCTTCATGTTTAATACAGAAAATACTATTAATCACTTATTTCTTTTCATCCGCAAATAAAGAACTAAAATAATTCCCGGCAGTGTCCTCAAACTGAGTGTCAATGATTTTTCTGACACAACGTAAGTTTAAAATTGTGTTTAAAAATAAAATGAAGATGCATTCAAAATTTATGTATACATATTTTCGACTAAAATGACACCAAACACACACACGCACACACACACACACACACACACACACACACACACACACACACACACACACACACATGTTGTGTAGTTCATATGCAGTTGAATGATTTCATTTCTATGCTCCAGACACAAAACTATCATGCAGTATGTACATTAATGTGTTTATAAAAGCCACTATAGCAAAGTGGGCTGAATATTGCAGGGAATATAAACTCTGAAGCACGTGCACTGATCAATTTCTGCTTCCAGATAGAATTGACGATATTTTTGCAAGTTGCCACTAAGTTGCCGGTTTGCCTAAAAGGTGTGACGTAAAATGCAAACCAAGAAAACCGCAATTTTTTTCTTCGTCTTTCCATTGGGAGTCAGATGCATTTATTGATTGCAGCACTGAAGTCTATGTAAGAAGAGATTCCAGACTCACTCTGTTTAGAGAGAAAGAAACGGTTTCAAAAAAGACGTTCACTAGAAGCAGTTATTCGATTCTCATTATTTTCAAAAAAATGTCCGTTGAAGATTTCCGGAAGAAATGTAAAGAGAAAATGTTGAAGATGGTGTGCATGTATATATTTACAAAAGGGACTCAACACAAATTGCGTAAAATGAAAATTAAACAGGAGTTGTTAAGAGTACTCAATGTCGTATTTAGTCATTTTTTACTCTAATAATTTCATTTGCCTGAAATGGAATGAACTCTGTGTAGATGTGTCTACGTCTTTGGATATCTTTAAGATCTTGTTCATTTGAGTTTGTTTACGATAAAAATCGGATTGGAAATTGAACTCCATCCGTAGTTTCATTTACTCGTCATTTAAGAAATATATTTTTATTTCCTTCTTACTAGAATCTATATAGATGAGAGTATGTCATCGATTTTTCATCCGAGATGTTTTGTATAATTAACTTCGTTTTGGACTTGTCACTTCTTCAGGTATATCTAACTTATGAATAGTATCATGCCTACGGTTATTTATATTTACTAAATTATAACTTTAAAACGTTTCAGAATGATACCATATAGAATATCATCACAATTGTCATCAGCCACATGTCCATTGCTACACAAAGGCCTCTCGTATGTCTATCTCTGTTTTTGATCAAGTCATCTCTTCAGGTGTGCCAACAATGGAATTAATCATATAAAAGACGGTTGCTATATGAATGTTTTTGAAAGAAAATAATAGCAGATGTATTTATTTTTCCACGATGAAAAGAAACTATAGACATATATCCGTAAAATTACGTACCTTACCAAATAAAAATTTAAATCAAATACTGCCAATATTGGTAAATGGGGAAAGGGGAAAAATTCCAACTGGAATATAAGATAAGCTAAGAAGTGGCAAAAATTGTTTGTTAATGATTGAATCGAATGAGCACAAATGATGAAAAATTAATAATAGACCTGAATGGATATATATTTTTTCGGAAATGTGAGACATAGAAATTTGACCAACTATGATGTTATTTCAGAGTCGGTCAAATTTCTATGTCTCAGACATTCCATTCAACTTGCAGCTCGAGGGATCGAATCTGAACCCAAATAATTTTTTAAAATCTTCTTAAAATAAGCATTTTTTTCCCCGATGCTTTTTGGAGGGTAGAGAGATTTTACAACGATTAGAGTCTTTCAGTGAGTGTCTTCAAGAATGCATTTGACCCTGAAAAAATTCCCATGGTTATGAAAGTCATCACTATAAAAGGTTCAAACCCAAACTCTTCACAGCCTGCCTCGAAATGATCTTCCGGGACCTGGACTGGGAGAATAGAGGAATCAAAGTTAGCATTCGACATCGTCCTATTCACAGAGAACCTACAAGACCGCCAACGAATGCCAGGTGAACTAAATGAAGAAAGCAAAAGGGTTGGCTTACACATGAACTCCGATGAAATAAAAATCATGTACTTTTCCACATTTCGAATAAGGACATGACTGTCAAAATCAAAGATGCAAAACTAAGGAGAGTAGACCATTACATCTACCTTGGACAACTACCCTCTTGGAAACCCATGAAAGAAAATGTCAAGTAAAGAATCATCCTAGGATTTCAAACCTTTGGCAGAGCAAAGTCAACCTTCAGAAACAAATTGACTTCAATAATCCCAAAGAGAAGAGTATTGAACTAATACATTCTTACAATAGCCTGTTATGGAGTTGGAACAGGGAACCTAACCAAGAGACAGACTCGTAAACTGAGAAGCATGCAAGATGAACATGAGAGAATCCTGTTAAACTTTCAACGGAGAGGTCACAAGACGGCACAGTATATTAGGGAGAAATCGGAAGTCAGAGACATCATAGAATCTATTAAGAAACTTGAATGGCTATGGGCAGGCCATGATGCAAGAAGGACAGACAATTGATGGATATCACGAATCGACCCAAGGATACCCAGGGATTACATTCGAAAACCAAGGCCGATAGAATACAAATTGGTGAGATGAACTAGACAAATTTATAAAATACTGGATTTGCGATGCCTACTATAGAAAAATGTGGCAAATCCTAAGGGAGGTCTGGAGAAAGACGTTGAAAGAATGATGATGATGATGATGATGATGATGATGATGATGATGATGATGATGATGATGATGATGATGATTGTTTCGAAAGATATTTGAATTAAATGAAGCCGTTAAAATCCAGGCCTTAAGAATTTATACATATAAATCTATATGAACATGTCTGTAAATGAGTAGGTTTACAACTGATCATTATGATACCCCCATAAAATTATTATTCAATATAAAAGGGAATGATAGATTTAACCGAAAAATACATTCCAACACCAAGAGGGTGGGGAATGGTAGAATCAAGAAGGATTAACCCATTACCTTGGATTATTTATTGGATGATAAGTATCATTATTAGTAAAAAGTTTTGCATTACATCACAATTCGCTCAAACCCTTTTTAGGAAGATATCAATGACTTCCATTCTGTCTCAACAGACAGTGTCCCAAGTGTTTATACATGGTAGGAGCATGAATACTTGGCTGCAAAAACGAATTGTGCATCAAACTATTTTGAGTGGGCTTCACTCAATGGATCTAAAATCTGGTCACCTTCTTAATGCGACCGAGCAAATACAAAATAGCAATTAGAAATTTGACAGGGGAAGTACTTCCAATCATATAACAGATTTTAACACAATAGATATAAGTGGAACATTTACCAGGTATTCAAGCAGTCAGAGACTAAGGGAACAACGATGACGCAGCACATTGTAATCAACCCGCTGGCAGCGTTGGTAGACAGCATAGTTCTCTGAAGAAATACCAAAAGAAAAGCTACCCTATACGATGATATTCTGAACATCAACATGCGGGTAGGAAACTTTCTATGGAGCATTCAGTAATTTGAATCTTTCAAGAAAGGTCACTGAATACCTTTGCACACACTCAATAAAAACACAATTTTGTCACCAAAATATCTGGAATCTTTCGCATTCATTCCATAATTACTTTACTCCAAAGACATTAGTTATGCACAACTTGTAATCAGCTGGAGGTGTATCTAATTTCTTCCTCGGTATCTCTTTTTTTTTAAATCTATTTGAAAGTGTCTTTAGAACAGTCCCTATTCGTACTAAGATAATAATGCTCCTTGGGTAGATTCCCCATTTGTGTTTCACTTTTTCAGTTTTTCTTCGTTGTATATATATTTTTTTAGATACCGAACAATCTGTATAACTTTTTGATTATCTAAAAACAAGGAATCTAGAGCTGAAAAAAACGAACCTAATTTTGAGAGGTACGTTCCTTTCTCCCTTTTGAATACAAACAAGACAAACAACAAGCAATAGTAACAAGAACACATTACAACAATGGCTGAGTCTAGCAGATAAAACATAATAGAGACTCTAGCTGCACTAAAATGAATCGGAAAGAAGAAATGAGAGCCTCTGCCTGCCTACCCGAACTTCTCTCTCCATATATATACATGTGTGTGTGTGTTTGTGTGTATCTAATCTTTTGAATATATGTGCTTTTATGCCTTTGAAATCACTTCTAACACCAACATGAAATTCGTTAAAATGATAACGATATTGCTTTTCTCCAGAGATCACTTACTCAAATTCACAATTCGAATTGGCTCCTTTCAGTCATAAGTTTTCCTTTAGAAATTCATCAATATACTCTCCTTTCTAACTTTTTCAGGTGATGATTATTCCAAAAAATTAAAATCACTCTAGGAATGCCATTTATCAAATGGTTTCTATAGCGCTATGATGAATTCGCCTTGACTTCAATCGAGATGTGCAATTACAATATTCAATATATTCGGATTCTTTGATAGATATACCGAAGTGAAGTCAATATTGGTACCAATACTTCTTGTTTTTTTCGGAACGCTTGTGATTTGATGCCTTGCCCTCAGCTTCATCCTCAATAGTCATAATTTTTTTGGTTCCGTTGTTAAGAAACCTTAAACCAAAACTGTCCACATCTGTTTCTTCTGGTTTACAGTTGATCCACCTGGCTGGCTATCTGGCGATGAACGTATGTACCACGTGTAGAGGACGGGTCAATGGAGCAAAAAGGATGGAAACTCCAATATTTATCCTTCATTGTGTCAAGAGGAAATCACTCGTTGTACGTTCTACCGGTTGGCTCTTTTCTGCTTAGCTTCACTTTTTTTTCTTATATTCAGTATTTCCTGACAATAGTCATTCTTGATGAGATTGCAAAAAAAAAAAAAAATACCACAACGACGGGGGAGAATATGAAATCGAATCATGAAAGACCGTTGGTTTTGGAAATAAAGATTCTAAATACTCCCGTGAGCAACCCTCAGATATACTTTTGATGAAATTCGTTGGGCAGAAAGGGAAAAAAAGACGAAAAATATATTCTGTTTTGATGTAAGATCACTCTGTCTTGTGTATCTGGCAAATCTATCATTGATTGTCTTTAGCCATTCCTCTCACCGGGAAGGATTTTTAGCATCAATTTTTCGATTTATATATATATATTAAATATATATATATATATATATATATATATATATATATATATATATATATATATATATATATATAATTCATATGTGTGTGTGTGTATGTGTGTGTGTGAACGTAACTATAATAATCAGAGAAAATAGTGCAGCTTCAAAAATCGAACTCCTAACCGATAAGATATTTACTTCCACGTCCCTTGCACTTACCATTGGGTTTAACAGCCGCCGATGATGCAAAAGCCAAGATAATTGTTTTCATCTTGAATTCTCGTCTCAATTATTCTCTGTCTATTCGTTTCTTATTAATGCTACAGTTATGTATTGAGAAAAATATTTTTATGATCAGACAAAATGATTATAAATAGGGTTTTATTATCTATTATTATATAAAGAAACTTTGCAATGATTCCTCCTCTTTACACAGAAAATGTATCGCACGATCAGGGAGAATTGAGCCGCTCCAGGAATCAAACGTGGTATGGTGACTGCTTCAAGGTAAGTAGTCAAGCGGTGGCATTGCTCAAACCATTGAGCTGAACAGCAACCGGTTAATGCAAAAGACAAAATAATTTTCCCTTCAGATTCTCTCCTCGTGGGTGTGTGCGTGTGTGTGTGTGTGTGTGTGTGTGTATACTTATATATATGACCACAATTTTGCCACTGATGCTAGCTTCACCATCATAGAAAAAATAGTAAAAAACTACTCCAATTGACATAACTAAAGTTCTAGAAAAACACGAAGACATGTGGATCAACAAACTTAAAACCCTATACCCTAATGGATTAAATACTAAACTGAACAACGCGCACCACACAGAACACTAATACACACAACTCCTACCATTAATATCCTCACACCCACATCTTAGACACACTCAATAATGGAAGCTTCAAAGTCACCTAGACCCATAGGAAAAACTTCACCTTAGCCTGTTATAACCCCTGTCCAAATCATAGCCAAAACACTTTCAGCAACATTTTCAGTAACTTTTAAGGTTGATACCTATGTAGCTCCTTGACCCCACCACCCCTCCTTCTACACTATCCAAAACATACCAAAAAATCCACCTCCCCAACACTACCCCCTACCTTGACACACTCTGCCCTCCCCAAGTCCAACTGCTGCTGCTTTACCAAAATCCCAATACCTGCTGGTCATTCTTACATTCAGCATGAGGCCTCTTGTAGCCCTGACAACAAAACTTACCCACAATGCATAGCCGCTGGCAGTGGACTCTGGTTCCACATGGTACATTTTAATTCACACTCACACAACACGCACCACTGATGATGGGAGAAATCCCGAAACATGTATGGACTATTGACATATAAGGATTAATAAACCTTACCACCAAAAACTTCACTCCCGAGTCTGTCTCACTCTCTAAAGTACACATTATATATACATATATATATATATATATATATATATATATATATATATATATATATATATATATATATATATATATGTGTGTGTGTGTGTGTGTATAATCGTTTGGCATGATAATAGTTTGTGTTAATATATATATATATATATATATATATATATATATATTCCCATTTGAAATGATCTGCTACTCTTATGTGGTTGGTTTATCATTCAAACTAGACAACATAAATAGAATACACAGTTTAAAAATAGGGCTGCAGTAGAAAACGAAACAAAACTGTTACTGATACATTTACTCAACGGTAACAGTAATGCTATGTTAAAGCAGTGAAGGCTGGACAAATGAAATCAGTGTTTTCCCAGTGAACAAGATGTCTGATCAGCAATCGTTGAAAAGACAAAAGAGAATCTTGTGAGGACTTTACTTTCTTAAACGCGCGCACTCCCGGTTCTCCACGTTGACAACAATCTTGGTTGAATTCTGATAAGCTGAGAGTTTGTGGGTATTTTCAAAGTGTCCTGAATATGCATGCACAATTACGTGAAACTAACACACACACACACACACACATTCATCATCATACATACATAATTACGCCTGCCATTTCGATTTTACACGTGACCAGAGGAAATTTAGCCACTTGGCTTGAAGGGAAGAGACAGATGAAAGATCATTAAAGAATACAGACTTCAATATTCTAATACCAGAATAAATGAGATGAATTCATGTAATTCTATGGCATTGATATCGTCCACATACGCTGATTGTCTTGTGCCATTCATAAAGTCACTGATTATAATAGTGAGATGGTAAGACATGTTTCAATTTCAGGAGAAATGCTGTATTTTGTTAGGTACAGTAATAAGCGTATACCACAGAAAACAAATAATCCAAAATGAAACAGGGGGCTAAGAACGAGGAAAAGAAAAGTTTTGAAGGCAATGCTTAGAAAGCGAAGAAAATTATATATATATATATATATATATATATATATATATATATATATATATATATATATATATATATATATATATATACCGGTGAATGTAAACTGTTGGTCAAAATAGCGGATTTAGGTGAATAGATGGGAGCAGATGGGAATATTTTAGCAAATATGAATAGACTCATATAGATAGATAGATAGATAGAAAGATAGATAGATAGAGAAATAGATGGATGGATACGAGCATAAAAACGCGTAGATAATCCAGTGAAGTGGAATCATATAGACTGCTAAAGCGAGATTGCACCTCAAATTTAATGCCTACATCGAACCTTTTCTTCCTATTTATCTCATCAACCAGGTCTGAATCTTTGCTTATTGAATCATTTACCCCTCTATTCCGTGTTGGCCACACAACAAAGACGACCTTATCAACCAGGAAATCCCCAATTGTTGCAATTGGGAAACTTGAAATACACAAAACTTCATACTTATCGAAAGCTAATTGATTTTACAGAAGCTCA
>OY735198.1:16617816-16627816 GCA_963457665.1 Thysanoteuthis rhombus | reverse complement strand
GACCGTCGAATTTGAACCTATTCCTCCATATAATCCAATGTATTGTTTACATCATTGATTTTGAAGTTCTGATGGTAATATACACCTTCAGCAAAACTGTCATCAGAACAATTCACATAGGTTTTTCCAATATTCTAACTTGGTCTGGCAAGCAATATATATATATATATATGTATATATATATATATATATATATATATATATATATATATATATATATATATATATATATATATATATATACATATATATACATACATATATATATATATATTTATATATATATATATATATATATATATATATTATATATATATATATATATATATATATATATATATATATATATATATATATATATATATATATATATATATATATATATATATATATCACGCATACAAGCCACACAAATATTATATCAAGGAAAAGGTTTTCTTTTTAATACCCACTTTCAAAATTTTTTTTGGGGGGGGCATTATCAATGCAAGGTTTTACGAAATTGAACCCTCTGATTGTATTTGACAGCATTACTGTTATCTTAGTGATCCCTGCCCGGCAGAAGAAGTAACGTATTCATTGAACAAGGCCTTTTCCCAATTTTTCCCATTTGGGACCTAGACACGGTATGTAGTTAAAAGATATTGGTCATGTGAACGTTTCTTTTGAGTGACTAAGTGGAGTTGTTATTGTTTCGTTTGATCGCAGTGAAGTATTTAGCTTTTTATGGACAGCTATCTCCACGCATAATCGGTGCTTGTTAGATCTTCAGCCGTCAAATCTTCGGATATATACTGACACATATCCACCCAATTACAAACAAATAATATATGTTTCCTTGTCGAATGAATATAGGCAACTATTGATTAATCAATTGTTGCTATTGTCTTTTGTTTAAACAGCATATCTTCTACAAACGGAATAGAATTATGTTTAATTATCCGTGTATCCGTGTGAATGAATGAATATTTTGTGTACTCATTTTCTGTTTACATATATTACTAGAAGCTGAGGTTTGAGAATGAGTTATATATCAATAACCAGGGTATATACTTCTGAGGGCCATCAGGCTGTTTTACAAGGTTACCAAAATTTACGAGAGAAAAGGAGGCTTCCTTAAAAATTATTCAAACTACAGGGATTATATCTCTAGATTTTGCGACATTCAACTTATTCCAGTCTTGTGCAAGGACTAATCAGACTATCAACGAAACAAGCTTGGTTTTCCAATCTTTGCTTCCGGATAGTGGTCAAGATATTTAGTGGCTCATATTTAAGTCCATTTTGAACTTTTCTAAAATCTTTTACTCAGTATTTATACAATTTAAAAGGTAAAATCGAAAAAAAGGTTTGTGCATTTTGATATATGTAAGTGAAGAGTGGTCCTAAAAAGGACCAACCATGCTGTCAAGAGCACTTAAAAATTGAAATGAAATATAAACTATTATTCCTTCAAAGGGTTAAGAGTTTCAGGAATCAAATTCGACCTCAATATTCAAATGTCCGCAAGTATGCTGGTTTGATCATACAATACATCATTCGTGAAGTTTATGAACCGTTTGAAAAGTTTATCTTCTCGCGTTGTTGTTTTGAAAGGCTGCAAAATATACAGCACTCATCTGTGGTTTAGCAGTATTTAGCTTTGAGATCAGAATACTAGCGTTATCTCACCGTAAAATAAGATAATGATATTTTACCCTCTTGAGGAGTAGAGGGCCAGAGTCATTCTGTTATTTTTACTGCTGTTTGATGTCCGTTTAATTCGGATAAGGTAACAATGACCTTTTAAAGTCATATAGTTCCATCTCAAGAGAACGTAGTTTATCTCTGCTTCGCCTATGGTGTGCACTTTTGATCATTAGCCAACATGTCTTTTGTCATGAAATTATAAAATATCCATTCAATTGACTCTTTTAAACCCGATTATCCGATACAACTACTGCCCAAGTCCAAAAAGGTGCATAATATGTTTTTTCTATTGCAAAATTATCTGTTTAGTCAAAGTCACGTCCTCAATCTGCCATGTTTTATTTCAAAGCTCATTTCTTTTTTTATTAAGAGACAAAGAACTCTACCACCTGAACTTTCATTTCATGGCATAAGAAGTCTCCTTTCAAGTATTTTATAATTACTGCCAACGTATTACAGGATATTTGTCAATTGTTTTCCTCTATTGATATATGAACAAAGTAGATGAAGAAATGAGTTATATGAGCAGTTTTTGGTGGGATCTTCGGTTGGCAGTTTTAATCCATACACAAAATATAGAAGCATATACGTATGCTCATATAGGTTTCTTTAATTATCCATAAGTAATGTGTTCTCATTGATAGGAAAACACTATTGGGATATATAGATTAAATTGATCGATTAGAGATGGAAGAGGATTAATGTTTATGCTATAATGACTCTTAAGTTTCCGGCCCCAAAAGAAAACATCGGCAGTGAATGTGTTAAAGCGATTTAATTGTGATTTTTGCGAATATTTCATCTATAAATTATCATAAAATGTTTAGAAACTAAATTGGTATAAGTGATATATACATCATTATATACAATACAAGATATATATCGTTGCACACATTATTGAATGTCTTTAAGTAAGTCTGTCCTAGTCAGTTCTCACTTAACTTGGGAAAAGACGGATATAACTTTGAGTTAGTGAAGTTTCTTGAGGAAAATCAGCTTTATCCAACCAGGAACGTAATACGTATGCGTATTTTTCTGTGTTTGTTTTGGTGGTCTTCCGTATGAGTGGGCTTGTTGGCGTTTACAACCATGTGGACATGTGTATGCTTACGTGTAAAGAGCCTGTATATATGTATATATATATATATATGACGTATGTATGTGCATGCATGTGCATATGTGTATGTGTGTTTTTACATGTGTGTGTTTGTGTATTCATGTGTATCATACAGGCCTCTGTATGTATATATGTATGTGTTCATGAGAGAGGGAGAGAGAGGAAAACAGAGAGTTATCAATTTGGTGGGGAAATAAGATAATCTCAAGATATGCTCTCCCTAGTCCGTGGCAAGACAACTAAGATCTTTAGTCGATAAATATTTCTATTTTTTCTAGATTGTGTCATTTCTTAATTTTGGATAAAAGCCTAAATCAAAATCTCTTGTTTAATTTTGAAGATATCTAATCAGTAAAAAAAAGCAAGAGATATAGAAAGAAAGGACATATACAATCATTTAAACGAGGATTTAAGATTCCAAATGTACAGAACTAATAGTGAAATTTGTTTAAAACAACTCACCTCCATGAGTAAAATGTTGTATGTATCGACAACTCTATGGAATGAATCCATTGCATTTCAGAAGTGAATTTATATTATTGATATATTATTATTATGTTATACTGCTAGCACGATTTGTACCACACACACACACACACACACACACACACATACATATATACATATATATATATATATATATATATATATATATATATATATATATATATATATATATATATATATATACATAATTGCGAGTGACAGATAACTTTGAAACACAGAAACTTGAATGGAACGAACTACAGCAGTCAAATAATTGGAACAGATTCTTCTGTTCGTTTCTTTATATTTGTTACGTTATGTACTATAAAAAAGTGTGTTGCGATTTGAATTCGGTAAAGAAGGTGATATGAGAAAACTACCTTATTATGGGAATTCAAGACCATTTCAAGTCAGAAATGCATTTGATAAAAGGACAGGAGGTGAGTAGAGGTGAGAAAGGTAAGAAGTTTACAGAAGAAACCAGCGTTGACCGTTTTTGATGACAGTTTTGGTTGACTGTTTCTAACAGATATCAAATACATGCTTCTGTGACAGCAACACCGTTCAAATATTTCTCCATTTCGTGCCATACATCTCAACTGTAAAGCGCCAATTTATTCCCTAAAACTCTATATATGCACAGGCATTTTGATCATAGACGATTTAGCCAAAGTTAAAATTGACATACACCCAGACTTGCCTATATAAATATCTATAATCAAAAAAATTCTTCTCTTTTCACCAGCCATTGTTTGGATAATGACGAATGAGTTTTTTTACCTCGAGTCTACACGTCTATTTCCATGAAGTTTAGTACAAACTATGAGACATTTCCAATGGTAATAACAGAATGGTTTTATTTATTTTGTGAATGATAAATAAAACGTACATTCGTGAGTGAGTCTCTACCTTCTGGATTTCTAGATGTCACTGACCTTTATCTTTGTTTTCTTATTGATATCTGATTGCTTTTGTGGTATCAACTTTTTACGGTAAGTCCGTAGGGAAATATGGTGGAGAAAGTCGTTGTTTTTTATAATTCTTTCAAATCTAAGGAGCAGACGGGTGGAAAGTCTGATGCTAAAAAGAGAAAAAAAGAACACAGAAAAAAAAAGCCATAAGACAAATTAGGAGATTGGTAAATAAAGGATAAACGAAAATGAATCGAATCTAATCAATCCCCAAAAATGGCAATGATGGAATATAGAGAGCAAGAAAAAAAAGGAGAAAAAAAAGAATGAAGAAGTTGGGAAAAAAAAGAAAAACATAAACGTCTTTGTGTAGCAATTCTATTACTTCACTATCTATAAAACACTACACAGATCACCTCAGGAAATGTTCTCATGTATACATAAAATATTAAATCACCGATTATACATATATATATATATATATATATATATATATATATATATATATATATATGTATATATATATATATATATATATATATATATATATATATATATATATATATATATATATATATATATATATCCAACCATTATAAGAATATTGCAGCTCCAAAACCCTTCTTATATATATATATATATATATATATATATATATATATATATATATATATATATATATATATATATATATATATAACTGTATGCATGTATGCATGCGTGCATGCGTCTGAACTTGATATATCTGTATCTTAATATCGTTTTTTTTCTGATATAATGCACTGTCTCATGTTTTGTCAAGTACAATCCTCTTTTGCACACGTTGTGTTACTTATTTTAAGTACCTCTCTCCAGCCAAGCCCTATATTTCAGCTCCATTGGTGAATATTCGGAGGATTCAGCGGCTGACCCACAATTGACCTCTTGGAAATAAGCTACACTTAATGTATATCTACGTGCATCCATACCACACGTATAAGCAGACATGGACGCCTACAATGGAACAATATTTAACTTGGCTCTCTTACGAAGGAATTCGCTAGTTCTCAGATCTTTATAGGTGCTTTGTGTCAAACTAGGCCGGGAAATAAGGAACCTGGCATAATTCATTGGTAAACAGTAGGATCCAATTGAAAATAGCTCCCAAATTGAAACCAAATAAATAAGATGAATAGTATATCATACACAAAACAGAAACTTGATGATTACTTATACCTGACACCTGCTATCGTGTCAGTAGATAAAAGAGGCAGATTACAATGATTACAGGAGTACATACTAGTGCATTTTGGTTTGAACTTTATTGGCAATTTTGCCGTAGATACTAATAAGTGTTCGAAATCTGGCTAGATGATGAATGTGGATACTTATTTACCAAACTTGTAATATGTGCGCATTGGGATTTCACACTGTGGAATTTTTCGATGATTGTTTTACTGCATTATGTGCCAAATTTTCATACTCCAAAATGATGAGCATTCTATTCAATTTTATCGACATTTGAAGTCTGAATGAATATATTAGATTCAACCTTCCCACTTTAGCAATTGAAAAGAAGTTAGTTTTTTTTTTTTGGATCGAAGCTATAACTTATTCCTAAGTCGTAGCTCAGTACCAATAAAATATTTCTGAAAAACTCCTCGCTCTATCACCTAAGCTGTACCCATTCGCGTCTATACCAATATTGATGGAATCGAGCAGGAACAATCGATGAAATCTCACTGAATATTTTCTGATACACTGTGGCTTACTTTGAACGTCAAGTTTATCAATACTGAGCTTTTTTTTAATTAAAAACAAATCATTTATTCTGTTCTAATAACTGACCGTAACGCGTGATATGCACTTTGAGCAATGTGCTCTTTAGAATGACGCTACACATAGCAAGATCTTAGTAAATATACTGGACGGAATGGATATTATTGAAAAACGCCATACAATGGGCTTTTTCGTTGTCGTAATCAACAGGGCTTAACGTTGCAGAAGAATTGGACGATTGTTTTTTTTTAGTTTCACTTTATAGTGACCTGTTAAAATAATGTTTTTATGGAAGAGAGATTACAAGGAAATATTTTTTTAACCAGTACCTCACTTCAGATGTGTTGAAGATTGGAAACAAATATGTGTACTTTGAAAAAAGTGTAAATCATGCAAATATCATAATATAGTATTATTGTGAGCTAAATCCTTCTTTTTTGGAGATATATGTGCACACGCACGTGCACGTCTCTGTGGTGTATGTATGTATGTGTGTGTGTGTGTGTGTGTGTGTGTGTGTGTGTGTGTGTGCATTTGCGAGTTGGTTGTTTAGATACTTCTGGAAAATTATTCACATGTTTACCAATGAACGATTGTAGAAACAAATACAGGATAAACAGATGCACAAACCAGCAGCTTCACCTTAACACTTCTGATTTCAGTTAAACGGATACATCAACATGTCTGAAAACATATCCATAAATACAAACACTCGTAAGAATTCAGCGTTAAATCAATCCATGAGTGTGCATAGAGAAAATGTATTAATTTCTTCTAACTTCGTACACACTCAAAGACAAGATGATACAAGATTGTAACCATGAGCACGCTTGAATGCAAACTAAGATTGGCAGTCTTGTTTTTGATCCTGCTACCGACTCAACCTTAGCTACCCAGATGTTTCTATATAATTAAAACTTCATACTTATTACATTGATTGAACAATTGCAAAGAAAGACGGATACTGAATGATGGAATGGAGACACAAAAGTGAACTATCATTCCAAGGGAAATAATGAATCAGGGCCATTCATGTACTGCCTCGTAAATAGAGCAGAAACAGTAGTTTACCTTGATGAAAATGATACCAATAAGGTCCTAACAATTATTCGAGGGTGAAAAATGTGAAGCAGCTTGATAATGGTTTCAAGTAACTAATCCTGCCTTTGAGATGTGATCACTAAAAAGTACAAACAAAAACAAAAAGCAAAAAAAAAAAAAAACTAACAACGAATGCAAAAGCTACCAGAAAAAAATTAATGGACCGATTTACGATGAACTCACGCAGCAAACAAAATCCCTTCCACTAAACATTGTTTAGATGGAAGGGACTCCTTTATCAGTGAAGGGGTCTATGTGTGAAATTAAGTTTATTTTAAGAACAGTTTACGTCGGGCAGAGTCTGAATACAGAAATACATATATACATAGACTAAATATAAATGTCTGAAAAAATATTGAGTCTGAAACTATACTAAGCAACAGTGTATAAATTGGTCTGTTTTTTTTTTATTCATGGAGATTAACAGATGGTGATAAGAAAAGAGAAACTCCGAAAAGCAAGAGATGGCAATAACAACTCAAATAAGAAATACGTAAACAATGAGGATAGAAAAATAGACCAGGGAAGAATGATGAAAAAGGTTTGATGGAAAGGACAAAGGAAAATATCACCTTTACAGAGAAGAATAAAGTATAGAATATAGGAACAGAAGGAGTATGTTTGAAAAAGGAGGTACAAAATTGATAAAGAGAAGTTACGATAGACATAGTGAGAGAATAAAAAAGTGAAAAGAAAATAGGAAAAAAAAAAGGAATTGGAGGATAGTAAACCAGAAATAAAATTGATGAGGAAGAGAAAGAGGAATGTTAATGAAGGAACATGGAGAAGGAAAAGAGAAAAGGAGACGAATTCAGATGAAACAAAAGTTAAAGGTGCAATGAAGATTAGGGAAAAAAGTATGGATGAATGAACAGGAGAAGAAAATAACACAGGTTTGAAAGTAGAAAGGGATCAAGAAAGAATGTCAGGTGATGAAAGTAGAATGGGAGAAAGAAAGAAAAGGATGTGGTGGATATGAAAAAAAGAGTAAGAAAAGGACTGGCAGCTGCAGAGTCAAACTCCCCTCACTTCTATGCCGGCTTGAGATAATTACTGCAATATTTGTATCACTCACACACACACACACACACACACACACACACACACACATATATATATATATATATATATATGTATATATATATATATTTATATATATATACATATATATATATATATATATATATATATATATATATATATATATATATATATATATATATATATATATATATATATATAGATATATCAGTATGAATGTATTTATTCATCATGATAAAAAAGGATCTTGCCTATGCGTTGGATAAAATGTGTAGAGATATCAGATTGGACAATTCCTATCAGTCGGTAAAAGGCCAGCCTGCAAATCAATTGCTCGTGGTAAGTATTGTTCCTGGACAGGAATTGGAAAACAAAACGAAGGGCTTAGAAGTACACAATTTGTAAAAAAAAAACGATGGACTGAGAAGTTGACAAATGTAGGATAATAAAGAGAGGAATAAATTCACTGAGGAAATTACGCAACAAAGGGTTCGAAACGAACGGATGTTAGATTCAACGAAATAAAAACAAAGGGAAGAAAACTGATTTTATCGATATTCTTGGCGTTGAAAAAGACAGATTTGGTTGGTGTTCTACATAGACTGAAAAAGATTATTGTCTGCTTTCACTCCTGTCTGTATTTAAACCAACCAGTTGGTTCACCTGAAGAACAAGTGCGTGTGTGCCCCCTTCCGTGTATATTTATGTATCTGCCCTGCGTAGTCAATATAAGAAAATCAATGAGTATCCGTCTTTCCCTCTATGCACTTTTTATGTTTTTTCTTTTTATATAATCATTCTGATTCACTTCTTTCCTCTGTCTTGTACTGTGAAATGCTATAGACAAAAAGTATTTTCTGCCTTGTAATCCGAAAAACTAAGTGTCGCCCAATGAAATTACTTTCTAGGTTCAGGGATATTTATATCTCTGCAAGAACATAGAAAAAGAAGTGATTTTAAATTGCTTTGGGACTATGCTCCCTGTAATCAACATTTCTGTGATAGAATTTCAGACCTACATATTATCTGCTTGTTGTGTAATCTTCAATTAGGAAAAATGGAATCCTGATACGTTTGATTAAAACTAATTTCGGTACAAAATGATTGAGGATTGCCCATCCATGGTTGACACTGTATATACCTAACAACAGTAAAGAGAGATTTTTAAAAAGATTATTCACTGATGTTTTGTTATGTCTGGTGCAGGACCAAAAATTGCATAACACATATGTTGGCATTCAAAGGGCCTGCAACAATGAACTGATCAGATTTGACGCCGCTTAAAATATTGAAATTTTTTTCACTGTTAAAAAAAATACTGGCAGCCTCACTATGGGAAAAAGAGATCAAGACTGGATGAGTAAAACTAAACTTTTGCATTTTTTCCTCATTTATTTCACTCATTTGTCCCCTAATTCAGCTTTTGTTTGAAATGTGTTGCTTGATTGTTGAAATGCCAAACCTCCCATCCCCCAATGTCTAACCACTTCTAATTTCTTTCAAAAGTGTTCACAAATCAAGGGCTCTAAAATATTCCCCTAAACACCAAAAACGAAGATAGATCCCCTTCCAGAAAATAAAACAAAAATATATATAAAAAGAATAGAGAGAAAATGGTATTATAGGGAGTCACCTTCCTAGCTAAACAGGTATTTTGCTGTGGCGGAAAAGTAGATATATTTACTTAGCAACTAAGGTCGCATCAGTTGGACCTATTTTTTCCCCTATGACTGAATAAATAGATGCTCAATCTCACATGGAGAAATCACTAGACAGCACAGTATATAAGGGAGAAAACAGGAGTCAGAGACATCATAAAATCTATAAAAAAACTCAAATTGCATTGGACAGGCCATGTTGCAAGATTGACAGACAACCGATGGACATTCTGGAGATC
>OY735198.1:16370316-16612816 GCA_963457665.1 Thysanoteuthis rhombus | reverse complement strand
AAATATCAAGCAGATGAATACATATCAGATCCATCATAATTGCTCTCACAAGAAAAAAAATATTCCATTCATTATATATTTTGTATAAATGTTTCCTAACCATTTGTTTACGTGCCAAGTCTCTCCAAATATATATATTGAATGAATTTATGTTCTCTTATCAATGGAGAGCGTTCAATTGTTCCTAGCTTCTTAATATTGAAAGAAAAGTCACCGACTATTCAATAGTATTATTGTGAATGAAAAATGAAACAGGTAGAAGTGTTCTCTGGCAAATCTTGGTGTTCAGACTGAAACAGTAATAAGCAGAAACAAAGATGTAAATAAGGAAAATTTGAAAGTCATTTTCCCTCCAGTCTCAGATTCATGTGTTTCTATGTTTTTTTAATTCCTCAATCACTTTAATTTTCTAATGTTCCTAACATCGAGATGCACATGGCCATATTTATTTTGATAATTGAATGCATTTTTCCAAAAGTGATAATGATTTCCTCATCTCAGTTATACAAAATATCCAAATTTTAGACGTCCACTAAATCAAAATTAGTACGATAAATCGACAAATGGGGCAAGAGTCTTTATGGGAGCATTACGCTTATTTCATTTTCGATGTGTACAGGATATGTCTGCTGTGAAAAATCAGTATTACCTAGGCTTGAATATTAAGTACTGGCGTCGGTGAGAAATATCCGCGCCACAAGGCTTGCCCATATGAATATACTAACATAGCAGGGTACATCTGCTATGGTAGAATATTCCTATAAAAAGAAAGACTTTTTTCAGCCAAAATGGCATGAAGCTAACAACTTACTCCAGAACAATCGCTTTTTCGATATTTGATTCTTTTAGTCACTCAGTTGAAACTGAGATGTGACGAGCGTGTTTTGATTGCTTTTCATCATTGCTTTATTATACAATATACGAATAAATCTTTACATAGGCCCTGAATCTTGTCTCTCAGATGGACACAAGGCCTCTGTTTAAACAAAAGAACCTTCAACGCAATAAAACTAATTTGTGTCAAATCCACCAATATGTTTCGGCATATCAGAACCCCATCATTTTACTCACCTGTTGTGGGAAAAATGGCACGAATTTGCAAGCACTGAAAAAGCCTTTATCCCTGATTTTTGATCAGCAACAAAAGAATTAACAAACAAATTTTAGGATTAAGTAATCAAACTTATTCCTGGTGCCAATGTTATCATCTTGTTAATGCATAGTCTTGTGATGGACGTTCATATGTTGCTTTGGTTGTACAACGTAATAATTACTTAAATATAACATTCCCAGATTAATATTACATTAGCTGTGCACCAGACCAGCATTCATCAAGTGGGCTGTTACAAAATATCCTATGGAGGTTTGTATGCTGTAAGAATTTTTTTTTTACCGTCCAAGCATGCCACTTAGGTTGTTTTCCTACACTCCATTCGTGTGTCATCTCTTCCCCAGGCTGAGGACGTTCACGTTTTTACGTAGGACAGATATACATAAAGAGAGAATGTGTGTGTGTGTGTGTGTGTGTGTACGTGTGTGTGTGAAAATTAGCGTCACATTTTTTTTATCAAAGTGCTATACGTGTATAAGTCGAGCATTCAAGTGTGCAAAAATGACTGGAGGAGTGCATACACTCATTTATTTTTTTTAGGACTGTGAACACTGAGATTTTTCTCTTTAGATATTAAAAGCATTATATATTTTTAGCAAATAGTTACAAAATAAACCAGAAACAATTTTCATTTTAATCAATTCAGCTATTCCAAATTTTGATATTTTCTGCATGTTAAAATAAGGTTATCCGCACGCAAAATGAATTGTGGATATACTGCAACTCACAATTTCCCAATTTCTCTAGATTTGTTAACATAACAGGCGAATTGAGCGAAATCTGGCAAGATTTGAAAAAATTTTTCTCAATTGTAATCGGAAACAACTTGTTTTTCTTTTAGATGCAGTCGGCCTTACCTCACCAGCCTCAGGCATAATCTCTCAACCAGCCTACTTATAGAATGTCCTCTGAATATATCAAAGAATAACGAAGTAATTCAATTGAGGGAAAGGAAACGACGTTAAAACGAGTCATGAATTCTGGAATTTCCTTTCAGAATTTAGACAGTTTCGGTACTGAAACATTCTGAGTGAATGACAGCCATGAGTTTATTGAATCCTAATACAGCAATAGAGCAGTGACTTAAAATGATACCGTCTTTGATGCAAGTGCTCACAAACGCACACACACACAGGCATATACTTATACACGCGTGTAATGCACTCATGCAATCACACTCCTGTATAAAAAAACAAAACAAACACTCATGCACACATGTTAACAATGCAGAAAAATGAATATACAAACATACGCACAGGGACATACATACGCACATACTCACAAAAAAAGTTTCAACTGCCTCATAAACTCCCGATGAAAACATTTGCATATCTTAATTGTTATTTCAATGGATCTGATATGATTTTTATTTGATCATAAAATGAGCAAACAAACAGGTTTTTGAAATAATTCGATTTTTAATTTCCCTGAATTCAATTATTTTAACAATTATCATTATTATTGATTTTCTATTAGGAATTTAATTTGATTTTATGCATGAGGAGCGTTATCGTTGTGTACAACATCAAATGATGCTCAGACGCAGATGACCATTTAATGGACCACATCATATACTACTACTCGTTCAATTATTTTAGAAACAAAACAACTTAACTCATCTTTTCATTTTTCATTACCAAAATTGCTGATTACAAAGATAGATGAGTCTATGTTTACGGAAAGAAAAATACAGAAATCACTCTGTGGTCGAATTGATTGGAAATATTTTCATTCATTTCCCTACATTTGTTTACTCGGTGTATAATATAATGATTTTTCCTGATAGTGTCCTCAAATTTATTGTTATTATGGCCTTGTTGCAGCTGTTATACCCTCGATCCTTTCAAAAAAAGTTGCATTCAAATATGTTCTCAGAAATAAAAACCAAAATCTTTATTCAATCGACGGGATTGCGTTGTCCGTGATAGTGACCCCTCAATTGATCCAGGCTCAAATTCTGAAGGTCCATGGATCCTTTGACCGGCCCACCTTACTAAAGCCTCATATACAATACAAATCAATATACCTGTTCCTAAAACATTCTTTTTTCCACTTAGTTCCAAGCTACTAACAATGTATGCCACAGGGTTTGTTAGTAGCTGGCATGGAAACTTCCAATCTCTTGTTGCATTGATTTCTTGCCAGTGAAATACCTTGTCGCTGGTTGGTGGGTGTATCTACCAGACCTGAATGTGAACACTCAACAAGCTGATCGTTTTGGAATTTTTAACAATAAAAAGATGGATTTCATCAAAGTCACTTTTTTCATTTGGATCAGACTTTTACTATCATGATGAGAATATTCTTAAATAAATTGATAGATGAAATCAGATCATACTTATTTCGATGACCCCGCCTATATTTTCCTAATTTGCAAGATGTAAACATGCTTTGGGTCTTATTAGTACGCCAAGAAAAAAATTAGGGCATAAATAAATAAGATGCGTGGTTTCTGAGTTACGTTGCCACGCACAGACTAACACTTTCTGAATAATAGTTCGCCAATTTCACCATGTCTCAGCCTAAAAAATCCCACCATCCTTACTGAAAATTACTGACTCTCTCAGCGTTTGACAAAGTCTATCATTTGTCTATCAAAAAACGATGGTTCAACTCACTCTGAAAACTAACTTTTTCCTTGTTCGGGCTGCTGACTAACAGACAATGAGTTCAGCTCCAAAATATCTTTTCCAAATGACATTTTCACTAACTAATGGAATCAGGTCAAGAGAAATTACTGGTCTAAATCATTGATGAATAATGACATCAGGGGGATTCGGGCTGGACGTGATGTCTGACTGTGGATAACGATAGTTTATTCTTTTTTTTTTCGAATACTTTAGGGTATAGAGCAAAGTGTACTCTCAAATAAAAACGTACCAAAGAAAAGAACAGGAATGATCAAGGAAGAGTGAGAAAAACCAAGAGGGGAATGAAGGGAAATAAAGAGGGAAGAAACTCAAGAAAAACAGAATGATGTGGGAGAATATTAATAAAGAAAAAACAGAGAAAGTTTTTGGATTAGGAAGTTTGGTGTTGTATATTACAAATACTACTACTGTTAAAACTAATAGCAATGGTCAAATGTGGCTGAATATGTTCCAGTAGCTGCAGAAGACAAAGGAGTCTACCAAGGTGTCTTAGTTTACCACCTCATGTTGACATTACTAAATGAGTTGAGAGAGAAAACTTTCACTAGTCGGCATGACACTGCTGAAATGATGGTGTCTGTGGCGATTCCTTTTTTTTCAAAAGCATGAGTTCTATGCACCATGTTTGAATATGATGGAAAGGATTAAACAAAAGGTTCATATTTGAAATAAAAACAAATGTGAAAGTTTAAACAAAGAAATGACACAGGATGTACATTTGATGAATCGATAGACATATAGCACATTTATAAAGATCAAAATGAACCCTGAAAAGGAAAACATACAGACATTAGACATACTGACCGTGTGAGAGGGGAAATAATTTTCCAGTGATGTGCAAGACAGCGTTTATTGTGAGTCTAAGTAGCATGAATAGTAAATACGTTGGGTTTATGAAATGTTCGGGCCAAAATGAAATATATGAGTTGTATTTAGTTGTCGTGATAACTCAAATAAACGGATAAACTAAAAGATGTTGCTTCCATAAATGTTGATTGCTTTATAAATCTGCATGATCGGTGGAACCGGGATATTCAGTGAATGTCAGCGACCAAATTTTGTTGTGATAAGTTACACAAAATTATGATCGCCAAAATGAAAGTTGAGGGCCATTCTCCACGCTTAACAGAAAGATTATTTAAATCCCTTGAAACACATCGATGTTTCAACCCACGTACACTTCCTGCAACCAAAGAATTCAGAGAAAAAAGGAGCTGAGTGACTGGCTGAGAATGCTAGGATAACAAAAGCCATAGACGGTAGCTGAAGGAAGTGAAGAATTACATAAGTAGCAAGATTTAATGTTCTGTATTCAAGGCTAAACTCATATTTATTTCAATATCTAAATAAACTGGAAATGGAATCGGATAAAGAAAAAAAACCCAGAAGATGCAAACTAAAAACAACCAAAAAAAATAGGACATCACAAATAAATGAAAAAGACAGAAATGGACGAAAAACCCTGCAAATTCAGTAGACAAAAGAAAAAAAAAATGATAAATCAATGCGAAGAACAATAGTTAAATTGAGTAAAAGTACAAATCTGGACAGTAATAAAAAAAAAAAACAGCTGGTGACCAACAGCATATTGTGTTCGGAGAGATCGATAGAAGATTTGGGAAGAAATTTAATCTATGAATAAGTTACTTCCATCATCATTTGTTAGATCAGTAGTCAGTCAGATTTTTCAAAACGATCTGCTAACACAAACTGGGACCAGTTTAGCGATGGCCCTCATTGCATGTCCCACAGTGAACCTCTTAAGTTTTTTTTCCCCCTAGACGTAATAAGGAGTAAATGACCAAATGCCAAGCTCTTTTGCTCCATTAGTGGGGTTGGTATGCATAATACACACGTATATGCATATATACGTACGTACATACATGCATACATATCTGCATGTATACATACATACATACATACATACATACATACATACATACATACATACATACATACATAGCCCACTGGAACATCTTGAAAACTGTTTTAGCAACAGCTTTAGTTGAGAGTTCCAAGTAAAAAAGGAGATTGACTAACATGTAAACAAAAAGAAAGAAGCATAAGTGAATGGCAAAGTATATACTTACCACGAACATTTCAGATAGAGTAACTAACATTTGCACGTTCGCTAAATCATGCAGTTTAGGTTTTTTAATGTTTTTTCAGGGATAGCCCAAGCCTGTAGGCGACTTTTTGAACGGATGCAGTGCATATACAGAACAGTCAATCACATCTCTTTGAAGATACTGACAAAAGTTCTTACTTAGATATTTTTTCTATTTTTTTTTTTTTTGACAATCTAATTCCAGGGCTAACAAAGAAAAGAAACCGGGATCTGATAAGGAGGGAAAGAGAAACATTCAAATCCTACGACATGAACTTTGCTACATCTTCTGTTTTACCTTAAATATAAGATTACACTAAAGTTTCTTGATAGGTTGCTTGTTCAAGGTGATTTATTCCCGGGATTATTTCTTTGTAGATCGTATTAGAATGCTGACAATCTCTCCAGGGAGTTCAGTACAAATATCATACCTCCTGCAACTCATTTACAAAAGGTAGAATAAGAATTTTAGGATTGAGTCAACCAGTGCCAGAAAAGAAATAGTGCTGCCTTTACAACAAGTACCCTGTTATGGAACATATCGTATTTATCTATGTATCTGTCGATTGGTGATATGTCATCACACCATATACTTGGTATATATATATATCTATTTGGGCTTGTGTTGTGTTGAAGCATATTATCTTCTTCAACTGCGTATCTATATGAGAGAGTTGTCGTCTAGCAGTACCTCCGTATGGAATCATTGGATATTATTTATCTTGCATTACCGATTTTGTTTGCATATATCTTAATGATTTACCTATTTGTTTACTCAGTAGATTTAAAAACAAAAGTCAAACGGAAACGTTATAAACTCAACTATATAAACTTCGGTCAAAAATGCAGAAAGGCAATAAAAGCAAACAGTTGAATCTGAAAAGCAAGTCTAAATTCTTCTTTCACAGATTTCCCGAGAGATGTTTCTCTCCATGATATAATAAGAAGATAAAAATGAGGAATGCAAATCATCATGATAACATTTCCTGCTGCCATGTTGACAAAACAGACTCTGCTGCTGCAGAGAAAATATTATCTTTGTGTGCAGATGAAAATTTCGTTGTTGCTGTTTCTCAGTAGAGAATCCTATACTTGAAACCAGTCTCAACTTTATAGGCTTTCTTTTTTATAATTCCATCAATCGGAAATAAATTATGTAAGCAACTGATGGGATATGCAAAGAGGATCTCGAGAAACTTTCTGAGAATGGGTTAAAAGTGAAAAAAATATATAAAGATCGATATTTATAACAAAGCACGTATTTATTCAGCACCGAAGTAGGGTACAGTATTACATATATCATTGGTATATTATACTGCGCGAAAATTCAAAATAAAGTTGTCGCTTTTACCAACTGAGCTGAACGGACAATTCTTATATACCTACGTATATATCTATCTTATATGAAATACAGAATTTATGCTTTTGAACATTCGACTTAGTAAACATTGGTCAATAAATAAAGTTTTCTCAATAGTTGGGAATGTAACATGTCTTCCAATCAAAGGGGAATTACAACAGAGCTCTATCAATTCTTGTTACTCCCAGATATAATAGCAAGGCCCTTACAAATGTTGCTTGCGATATCTGACACAATTAATGAATCGTTGATCTATAATATACTCAATCTTTAATGTCCAGGAAAAATTATTAACCCATAAATATCTAATAGGATAAATGTTGTATCAATGCATTCAAAAGTGTGCTCCAAATAAAACACCTAGCCAAATGCGATTTCAAATAAATATACAGTGGCTTATAGGGGTTGCCAGTTTTCATTTATTCCTCAGTTTGCTGTGTTATATATATATATATATATATATATATATATATATATATATATATATATATATATATATATATATGAGAAAGTACAATTCCTGCAAAAAGAACAAATTGGAAACTTGCGATAAAAATCCATATTAAGAGGATAAGGAATTTTTTTTGCGATACTACAGTTTACAAATGTGCTGCTGATGTTGGAAGAAAGATGCAAATATAAAGTCATGATATAGAGTTTTTGAGTGATCGGATCGTGCTCTGCACTGATACGGTTTCTAAACGTAGCAGTAGTAGTAATAGTAGTGGAAGCAGCAGTAGTAGTAGTAGTGAGAGGAAGAAGAGGAAGAGGAAGAGATAGACGTTAAGGAGGAATAGCAGCAATATAATGGATATGGTTCCACCAAATGCGTGAACTCATTTAAAATAAATGCAGGAAGAAATCAAAATCAAAACTTTTAATTTGCTCAATCTTACGCTGCCTCTTCTTTCTTTCATTCTCCAATATTTTTATTTGTCTTTTTTTTTTCCTTCTGATCATTCCCTATATTTCACTTCGTCTTTCATTCTTCCATGGAATGATTATCAAATTGAGCCACTCTTTGCTCACAAGAAATTTCATCGAGCTTTCAGTTAGGAGAAAAATCCAATATGCCCATCTTGCGACCGTAGGCGTCCGTTGTCACTCTTCTATAGAACGGGGTTGGTCAAAATCAAAAAGTAATGCTTCGATCAGTGTTAGTTTGGATATCATACGATTAAAACATTGCTGTAGAAACTTATGTTACTGAGTAAAAGCTGGAAAAAGACATTAAATGGTAATGAGACATTGAACGGTTCGTTTATGTATTTTGTTGAGCATTTTGTAATGTATTATCTTCGTTAATTAAGGCACACTTGTGTATCTTTTGGGCAATGCTGCTACAAGCTAATAATGATATCGCCTGTTTATATCAGTGTATTGAGTTGAATTACATAAAACAATTGAACAGCAATATTCTCTGTGATTGAATATAAAGTTCTAAATATCATCCTAATCCACGGCTGAGTCCTGCTGTGAGGGGCTGTAAAAATGTGCAGCTATTTCCCATTTTAGGTGCCCATGCTTGCAATACTATTTGAATAACAATACTAAGTATAACTTGGAGGAATATCGTGTAATCTTTCTATATTGAACTTACTCCAAAAAACGCACTCTTTTGGGCTTAAAGAATGTTCCTATTCTCTGCATATATATGGTGAAATCAATCAATATCTCTCAAAAAGTATTTGAATTTCTTTATCCAATCAAAAACAATTGTCTCCAAGAATATGTGGCTGTTAAACTATCAAACTAGCTTACTGTTTTGATACAGTGTCTTATCTTTCTGATTGGAGACATAGATTCGAACAGAGTTGCATGTGATTGGAATAATTCTAAAAGTAATTTCATTTAAGGCTACAGATCGTGAATATTGACCTTTTCTCTCGTTACAGAGATTTGGATTTTTGATCGATTCCCAAATGGTACACGTGTTAAGTGATGATTGTTAACATCTTGATGAGGTAGGACCATGTTTTCTTTATTTAGCTTTTGTTTGATTTTTCCTTTTCCAGGTGGATGTGTGAGCTAATTAGGAGGTGTGCCATCCTATTAGAGCATATTCTGACAGTATGGGTGACCTGAATTACTTACTTAAGTTCAGATCCTGGGAGCCCCGTGATATATATATATATATATATATATATATATATATATATATATATATATATATATATATATATATATATATATATATATATATATATATATATATATATATATAAACGTATGTTGGCGTCTGTACATTTGTGTTTTTTTGTGTGTGTGGAGAGAGCAGGATATACACAAGTTACACATCATCGTATGTTTATTTTAGATACACAGCTTTGTTGTAATTGATCTTGTACGTTTCCAAATCATCGGAGCAGCTGATCTTTGTGCCCCATAAAATATCCATTCTTCTCCAGGACAGATTGTAATTACTAAAAAAGGCTATAAAGCTGGCAAATTATGCAAGTAGTTATTGTGGAGAGGTTAACACATACTTTATTTTAGAGAAGAAATGATTATTACAACTCAAACCATGATTTTTTGATAAATGAGGGGTAACTACGTTTTATTCCTAAATACATATTTTCCAAGCAAGTATCTTACTGCACAGTGTGTCAAAAGATGAGACTGATGTTTTCAGCATGTTCCGATATTAGCCCATCTCTTCAAATTTAAGGATGCTTCGTTGGTAATTATACATGAAAAAGTGATAGCTGTTACAGATTCGATTCCTCTAACAGTAAAAACTAGCAAGTTTGCACAAGTATGGGTTATGACACAAGACAGTGTGGAATCTTTTGCTTCCAATCCTTTTCCATTTGATGCAATGAATATTGGTAAATATCAAAACTGAGTGTAACATGAGGGCTGCCTTACAGTGCTGAAAATGTTCAAAATTTAGTCATGATGAGTTTTAACCGCCCATATCTGCTTTATCGTTTCTCAAAGTGGCCAATTCATTTTATAAGAAAAAGAATATATAAGCCGACAGGAATGATTATGAACGTGTTTGTTTTTCGAAACTACATCAGAAATTCTCATTTGGGGAAGAAAACTGATGTAGCAGATATTTGGGCCTCTGCCTCTCTGCCATGCATTTTATCTCAATGGAAAGTGCTACACTAGGTTGGAACTGTCACCTATCAGTCACAGATTTAATCTTTGCAGCAGCCCATTCTCTTTATTTGTCTGTTTTATTTTCTTTATCCAGGCCAAATGATACATTCATCATGAATTAACGGGGACACATTTCAAATAGTTTCAAAATAATACAAAGGATTTTCCGTCGGATTATATATCCTTCTAAATAATAATAATAATAATGATAATAATAATAATGATAATGATAATAATAATAATAATAATAATAATAATAATAATAATAATATTTATAATAATAATAATAATAATAATAATAATAATAATAATAATAATAATAAGTTGAGAGTGGTCTGTTGTTTCTTGGAGCTGCACGTGGGTAAGTGGAATTAAATTTAAAATTTATAGCTTAATGCCTAGCTACCCCCGAGTATGAATGAATGGAGTCTGTCCACCACTGACCGTTAGGACCCCTTACTGCTAAGTAGATATAGGGGGAAATCCACCATTGGGAAAGAACACAGATTGCGAGATAGCCGGTAGAAGAAGCATTTTATTTTTTGGCAAAGAGGTAAATTTCTTTCTTTGAATGATTTCTGGTGATTGACTTTGAAAACTAACTCAGACTAAATTCTTATATGTATATTGTCTCAATTATGATAATAATAATAATAATAATAATAATAATAATAATAATAATAATAATAATAATAATAATAATAATAATAATAATAATAATAATAATTATAGTAATTTTAATTATAATTATAAGTGGTAGTTGTAACATTTGGACCGTAGGCCCCTCCCCTGAATGAACCCAGTGATGATTTTCGAAGGTTTAAAAGATATTTTACTATAGGCTTTAAGAGTGATTGATTATTCTTGATATTTTGATGATTTTCGAAGGTTTAAAAGATATTTTACTTTAGGCTTTAGGAATGATTATTCTTGACATATTGATGATATTTCTACTTCTGAGATGGTTTTCTTTGCGATTCTGAGAAATGTTCACCTAGATGAATTGTCCACTGCCAAATTCTGCCTAATGAAAAGAAAAAAAAAAGTTGAGAGTGGTCTGTTGTTTCTTGGAGCTGCACGTGGGTAAGTGGAATTAAATTTAAAATTTATAGCTTAATGCCTAGCTACCCCCGAGTATGAATGAATGGAGTCTGTCCACCACTGACCGTTAGGACCCCTTACTGCTAAGTAGATATAGGGGGAAATCCACCATTGGGAAAGAACACAGATTGCGAGACTTATACTAAGTCAAGACTTGGAAGATTTAAGGGAGACGTATGACCTTCAAGGTTGTTAATTTCACCCAGATGAAGCTTAATGTGTTAATTTTTAGGTCTGAATGTAGGAGGGGATGGTCATACCACCAAATAGATATATCTGTGCAGCAGAATGGCCTATCCATGTAAGGTTATACCATGGGTTGTAAGAGCTGGTGGGACTCCGAGAGTGTCACTGAGCTAATTGCCCACAACGAACCCATCAAGGTCTGGTGCTACCTTAAAAGAACCAAAAAGAGCTGGTGGGGCTCTTCGGTTATTTCTGAACCACATCGGTCTTAACCAACCCACCAAGGTCTGGCGCTACCTCAAAGAACCAAAAACCCCTATCATGACAGTACAACCAAACCATTTTACCGCAAAAAACGGGGCACAAATCCGAGATTTGTGTGTCGTAACCGGCAGGTGTTCCCTTGTTAGCCACCAAGAGGGACCCGGTCGTCATCCTGTGACTGCTGGCCAAAACTCCGGCTCGTGTACCCTTAATAGCCTTCAGGAGGGACACAGTCGTCACATAGCTACTGTTGGCCAAGACTCATATGCCACTAATGACACCCAGGGAAGGCGCGGTCCTCACGGAGTGACTGCTATAAAGAACAAGAGAAAGAGATGGACAAGGGAGGAGAATAGACTAGTTATGTATTGTTACTTTAAAAGCAAGCCTTCAGTGCGATCTTATAGGGAGCGTATGCTCCAGATATGGAGGGAAAAATCTGATGTGGAAGTATCGAACCAACGCCTTGCTGACCAAGTAAAACAAATCCAAAAGAGGAAATGGCTGTCTGAGACAGAACTACTAGAGATTCGCATTAATGTAGAGAGAGACTCAGGTGACACATCAGTAGAATGCCCCCCCAGCACAACTAGTATCAATAACAAAACTATAAGAATTCCCCATGAGACCCCCACAGTAAACTATGCACCAGAGGGTGACGACGAGGCACCAACAGAAGAAGAGAAAACCAAAATACAAGCTTTGAAAGAGATCATGCGAGGAGAGAAACAACACTCCCCTCCCTAAAAGACAAAGACAGAAAGAAAGTTGGAGAAGTGACCGAACAGGTCAACTGCCTCTTACAGCACATAGAAACGAACACCCTCCTAGAACTCAACAACCTAATTTACGCTGGGGCGAAAATAGTAGCACAAAGCTTCACAACACAAGATAGGAACCTGAGCAATAATAGGGAAGGGAAACCCAACTGGGAGAGAAGGTTACAAAGGCAGATCTCCCAACTACAGAGAGATGAAGTACTACTTAGATATACACCACACACAGACAGACCACGAGTAAGACTTTATAACAAATACAAAGTAACGCAAAAAGGCATCACAACTGTAGTCGAAGAGTTACACCAGAAAAGACTAGCCAAAGAGGCAAGACTAAAAAGATACAGACTAAGAACGGCCCAATACACACAAAACCGCACATTCCAAAACAACGAGAAAAAGTTTTACCAAGATTTAAATGGGGAAAGAAGGCAGGACATGAAACCTGATGCCACAGAGGCCAAGAACTATTGGAATAGCATATGGGGGCACCCAAAAAGACACAACGTAACACCGCAATGGTTAGGAAACATGAGAAATGAACTAGAAGATATAGACAAGGGGGAACCGATAGTACTGAATGAAAACACATTGAAACATACTCTTAGGAAAGTAGCCAACTGGAAAGCACTGGGTCCCGACGGGATCCATGGGTATTGGTTCAAAAATTCACCACGTTACACGGCAGACTCACTCACCTACTCCAAAATTGTCTAAATGAAGGCAAAGCACCAGAATGGATGACTAAAGGCAGAACAACCCTCATCCAAAAAGACCCGGGAAAGGGGAACATAGCAAGCAACTATAGACCAATCACGTGCCTACCACTTATGTGGAAAATCCTGACCGGGCAAATAGCAGAGAGAATATACATGTCAATGGATAGAAGGGGACTACTACCAGAAGAACAGAAAGGGTGTAGGATAGGAACCAAAGGGGCAAACGATTTACTCTACATAGACCAGATGATCTTAAAAGAAGTAAGGAAAAGGAGAAAGAATATCGCAATGGGATGGATAGATTACAAAAAGGCATACGATATGATTCCACATAGCTGGATACTCGAATGCCTTAGAATGTTCAAAATTAGCGAACCGGTGGTTAAATTCATTGGTAATTCGATGGAAGACTGGAAAGTAGATTTGACAGCCGGAGGGGACAAACTAGCCGAGGTAGGGATAAAAAGGGGAATCTTCCAAGGAGACCCGTTGTCCCCACTATTATTTGTTCTAACAATGATACCACTTAACAGAATCCTGAAAAACAGCAAAGGATACCACTTCTCTAAAACAAAAGGAAAGGTCAACTACTTAATGTACATGGACGATATTAAATTGTTTGCAAAAAACAGGGGAGAGCTTGAGACTCTGTTCAACGAAGTAAGGGAATATAGTGAGGACATAGGAATGGAGTTTGGGATAGAAAAATGTGCAATCATGGTGATGCACAAAGGAAGGCTTTCAATGACTGAGGGAATTGAACTTCCGGACAACAACAAGATTAGGGCATTGACTGCACAAGACCGATACAAGTACCTAGGTGTCCTTGAATGTGACACGATAAAACGGGAAGAGATGAAGGAGAAAATTAAGAGAGAATACCTCAGAAGGATAAGGAAAATATTAGAAACCAAATTAAATAGCAGAAATCTAATAAAAGGAATGAACACCTGGGCTGTGTCAGTAGTTAGGTATACAGGACCATTCCTAGGATGGACAAAGGAAGAGCTCCAATCAATGGATAGGCGAACAAGGAAACTTATGACGATGCATAAAGCATCACACCCTAGGGATGATACAGATAGACTATACGTTAAGAGAAAAGAAAGTGGTAGAGGGCTCATCAGCATAGAAGATTGTGTCCAGAGAGCTAAAGTAGTCCTAGATAGATATGTGCAAACAAATAGTGAAGAAATCATAAAGAGCGCGAGGGATAGTGCAACAAACAATAAAGTAGAAAACAATGGAACAGTACAGCAAACTAGAAAAGAAAAGTGGGAAGGGAAAAAATTGTACGGTGAGTTTAAAAGACAGATAAAAGATATAGCAGACGAGAAATCATGGACGTGGTTACGAAAGGGAAACCTTAAGAGAGAAACAGAATCGCTCATCATGGCAGCCCAAAACAAAAGCATAAGGACAAACTACATAAAAGCAAAAATCGACAGAACACAGACAAACAGCAAATGCCGCATGTGCGGTGAAAGAGATGAGACAGTAAACCACATAACTAGTGAATGTAGTCAGCTCGCCCAGAAGGAGTATAAGCATAGACACGATAGAGTAGCAACGATGATACACTGGGAACTAAGTAAACAAATGGGATTCAACCATGGGGGAAAGTGGTATCAGCACAAGCCAGAGGCAGTTTTGGAGAATGACAACCACAAACTACTCTGGGACTTTGACATCCAAACTGACCACCTCATCCAGGCAAGAAGGCCAGACTTAGTAATAGTAGACAAAAAAAGGAAGGCCTGCCAAATAGTAGACGTTGCTGTACCTGCAGACCATAGAGTAAAAAAGAAGGAGGGTGAAAAAGGGAAAAATACCAGGACCTAGCAAGGGAGTTAAGGAAAATGTGGAACATGAAAACCAGGGTAGTACCGGTCATAGTGGGAGCACTAGGAACTGTCCCCAAAACGCTGAGTGAGAGACTGGAGGAGATCGGGATTAGGGGGAGGATAGAGACCGTACAGACCACAGCACTACTGGGAACTGCACGGATACTGAGGAAGGTGCTAGAGATATAAGGACTGCAACGAATCGTAGCTCTGTCATGATATGCGAAAGAGGGAGGAGACGTTAGCTGAAGACCTGAGGAGACTTATTGTCACTCAGCCTTCAGCGATAACCACTGGGCAACCGGCGTGAAACTGTATATCGTAGAATTACTGCGACCTATGAGTACTAGGAGAGGAGGGCTGGAGACTTGAGGAGACTTGCTGTCACTCAAACTCCAGCGGTTACCACCAGGCAACTGGTGTGAGATTCCAAATAATAATAATAATAATAATAATAATAATAATAATAATAATAATAATGTGTGTATATATATATATATATATATATATATATATATATATATATATATATATATGGCATTTCTTTACCACAAACATGTTTCATAAAACGTGACGAATAGTATTTGTTGATTCTACATTTTTATTATTTTCTTTTTTGAAAATATCACATTTGGACAGTCCTGTGACATATTGAAAAAAGAAATCTCTACTTATACATGTCAAGTATACACACATACACACATACACACATACAGCCCCCATATATATATATATATATATATATATATATATATATATATATATATATATATATATATATATATATATATATATATATTGAACCATTAGATTCATGAGATTAATGTTTGATTGCAAAAAAATTGGTGAATCTTTTCTGCAATTGTAATAATCGTTATCTGTCCACAACATCCTTTGAATTACGCTTCCAGTTCATTAGGTTTTGCTTAGATATCTGATAAATGCTCATTGATCAAATGCTTTGTTTCTATTCAGTCTTTTTGCTGCAACAATTCATTCAACGTTTATCAAAACATTTCGGCCATCTTCCTCGTAATCGTGAACATGTTCTATCTATTTAGTGTTTCGATTTAATGATATCAGATTCAATCTAATATTATCCAGCTGCTATTATTTGTTCACCATTAGCTGTAGCAATATGACCATTGTCTTTCATATTGAATTACTCTTATCTGTTTTAATTAAGGCCATTAGGTAGATGCTATTTTTCCTTTTGAAATAATAATATCGGCGATTTCATTGAAATATTCATCCGTACAATTTTTTCAATTATTATTTCTCTGATGTAATGAATCAAAGTTGGATATTCTTTATAGTTTTGAAAAGTAGATGGGCAACGTATATGAGCCGATTTCCTTGAATTCTTTGAACAACATACTAAGTTTGAATAGGGTTTTTAGTTGCCAGTGCTGATCAAATGAAAACCTAAAGAATGCGAATGATTATCGCCCCTGTTATAATTTCTACTGACTTAGTTTATAGTGAATTTTGAAATGTGACTTCAAACAGCTAAAATTAGAATTTGACTGTTTTTTCTTTTACAATAAGAATAAAAATAAAGACAAGAACAACAAACTTTTGCTGAAACGATGGTAATGAACACTCCCTAATTCGTCAGTTCAATCACTTTGAATCAAACCAATATATGACACAAATATGTCCCTGTTTTCAATGGTCTGGATTCCCAACCAAGTAATCAGCAACTAGGACTCTGACTGACTGAACTAAAATGACGAGTTTTACAAATTTTTAGGTATATGCTAGAAATACTTAAGGGCTTATTCAATTTGAAATAATATTTCCCAATATGTTCTTTGTTAAAATATTTGTCGAGATTGAAATAGGATTGGAATTTGACCCAGTAGAAGCCAAGCTGATTAAGCTTTTCAATTGTTTTAAATTTTACGATTTCCCTATTACACAGTTTTTTCCCATTTTTAAAAATCCCATATGAGAATTTCTCATTACAAAAATTCATTTGCAGAAGAAAGCACCAAAGCTATAAAAACTATGTTTTATTAACTATAAGTGTTTGGGATTAATATGTAGGGCTGACGTTATTTAAAGCAATTACGAAAAAAATGAAATCTGCAAAACTTTCATTTTGCAATCAATGAGATAGTTTAATGCCGTCCATATTCTTAGAATTTGTTATGGAAAAAGTAAAAATTGTCTGTTTCTGTTAAATTAGCCTTATATATGCTGAATGGCAGCGAATGGTGTTTATGAGAACACATCGAGTTTGTGAAGCTGACCTGCTGGCATAGAAATCTTGCATTCACAACCATAGTCCCTGGGTCAGGTCTCAAGAAGTGCCATGCTGCAGGAAGTCAAAAATAGACCGTGGATCAAAGTACTTTGAATTGTCATCAAACACACAGTACTTAGTTCCGATTGGTATCATGTAGAACAATCTTATAAGGAATGGCTGCTCTAATGTGAATCGCCACGATAGATTACATGAAAGAAAAACTAATGACAATTTGAACGCAACAAATAAATGGGGATCTGAGCAACAGCATTGCCTCATCAATCCTCTTTCCTATATATATAATATATATATATATATATATATATATATATATATATATAAATATATATATATATATAAATATATATATATATATATGTATATATATATATATACACACACACACACACACACACACACACACATATATATATATATATATATATATATATATATATATATATATATATATATATATTGCTTCTAGTTAAATCATATCATTTTTATAAGATGCAGTAGGCCAAGTACTTTAAAACTAACAATTTGATATAGAAAGTAGCAACAGAAAACTACTCATATTACAAATCTGGATTGAAATTTGAAAGTGAATTCATTTACAAAGAGGAAAATATCTCGAAATGATCAAAGCATAAAATGAAGTCTGATAAAGTCTGTCGAATACAGAGCTGGAATAAAGAAATGCATTGACGTCGGTGACACTTGACGTGTAGCCCTAGTATTCATGCTTAGACCTACTAACAATAGACGCCAAAAATGACAGCGTCAAACTCAAGAAAGAGCAAAGGAAATTGGACAGGGACAAAATTTGCGTTAGTCCACAAATTTTTTCAGAAATTGGATATGCTTGTATAATAACTGTTCTGAGCATGGCTACTTCAAGGCCGAACTCTATTCCTATATATATCCTTACGGAAATGTCGTCTTATACATATAATTTTTTCGAACAACCTTCTCTCCAGATGTCAAGAGGACATCCCACCAATAACTCTGTTTTGATTTTAAATCATGGCAAGGAGGTTAAATTTGATAATTTTTTGAGATTGATATTGTATGATTCTATCATTCATTTCGGAAGATCGGTAAAAATTGTCTGTTTATTTTAGTTAATGAGAGACTTGGTCGGAGAAAAGATTGCCGAGTAAACGAACAGGTAATTCTCCTGAATACGGTGACAATTATCTATGCTGCTATTGCATTGGACTTGGGCAAGACTTCGAAAACAATGATTGTGATGCAAAGAACAACTCATTGTATTTAGAAGCAGACATTTTAAGCACCAAACACGGTTATATGGAGTTGACTGTGTTTTAAAGGGATATTCAAATGTATTTATTTTTCAATTTCATGATGACAACGACAATCATAGTGATGATGATGATGATGATGTTGATAACACTCGTTGGCATTTGATGTGGTTTTTGAACATATTGAGGGCGTTTAAAAAGAATACAACTGTGTTTTTGACAGATTTTAAAAACACTCTTTTTTGAGATGACAAAGGGTTTTAGACGTTTGAATGCAATGTCAACTAAGGTGAAATAAGATACTCAACGATGTCTGTCCGTCAAGAGACAATTCTTTTGTTCTGTGGATTGATTCAAAAATAAAATGGCTGATAAGGATAGGATTCAAGGGAAATTATATAATGTAATGCTTACTTAACTTGGCTATGAAAAGAGAATTACATATTTTCCACTAAAATATGGTGGAAATATTTCTTACAACAATTTTCTCTACATGTTTTTACGATTCAAAGTCAAATAGCCGTTTAGTCAACTCTCCCTCAAAAAGGGTAATGAAAGACCGCTCAAAATTGTGAGTGTTTCAAGGATGTGTTGGATAACAAAAAATGACAACCGCGCGTTTTTTATGCGTACTAAATGCCAGCAACACGAAAGCTTTCAAGGTGAAAGGTTCTAAGAAATTACAACCTGAAAAAGTAACACATAACTTTAACTGTAGACTTCTCTGTGCTCTTGAACACCCTCCCTCAAATTGAGCAATTTAATTTTGGCTCAATAATGGACAATGCTTATCTTCTCTGTCAAAAGAATTTGAATATTCATGCAACGCAGCAATGTTTTTGGATCCAAGTGCAAAATCAAAGCAGTTCTGCAATTCATAAACGCTTATCATTTTTTTAAACAAAACGAACAAAATCTGTTTTCATTGATATCGTATCATTTTCATGCAAATTTGCAAAATTCCAATTTAGCAAGTATCTCTAACTGAACACTTGTCACTGTATCGTTCTCTTTTTAATGCAATACGTTCATTACGGCACAGTAATCATACATAAAATATCTCAACTGCAACAAAAATGTGATTTTCATGAAATAAAACACAAACGTAAAATGTATGACAGTACCTTCAAATCCTTTTTTTATGTATAAAATATGTATAAATTTAAGTTAATACAAAATTCTGCTGTACTGTTAAACTTCAGTTCTGTGCACAGGTGGTTTTCTGAAGTGGCCAGCAATTTGTAAAGAAAAATCATATTCAACTATCGATGACACAATTGTAACAATGAAACCGCAAGATAAAAACCTGCCAAATCATAGTAATTAATTTTATTTTAAAAAATGAACTGATTTATACGGCCAGTACATCTTAAGGATGATTACACGTCCTTTGTATATTAAGTTTGAAAAGGTAAAAGGAAAGGGCCATTGAACCTGTCTTACTTTTTTTTTCATATTGTTGAGCTGTTTCCTTGAATACGTGCGGGAAAAATTGTTTATTTTGAAAAGATGTTTCTACAATTTGCAATAATGATGATTTACAGAAATCTTGGTATAGAAATTATTTGTTTCTAATGTTTAAAACTGGAGATAAAATAGATATAATCTTCGGTTATCTCAGACGACCTCTGGGGTTCACCTCACTTGGCATATGGTGTAAGTTGAATTTTCGCAAGTGTTCATGTCAAAAATAACATTTATAAGACTCATATGTTTAGTATGGAGGATGCACTGACAGACAAACATATAGTTCATTTATTTGTATATATAATTATACATTTATGTCTCAAAGAGACATGATATATTTCCAGCTAGAATAAAGTTAACAGGTAAGACTACTTTCCAATCGCTTGCCTCTGGTTTTACAAGAAAAAGTATTAATTCTATATTCTCACAAAAATAGCCTGGCAGGTGTAGAAAATATTGGAGGAAATATATTATAATCTCCTGGAGCAAGAGAGAATTAAAGAGAAAAAAATGAAAATAGAATTTTAAAGGTCAGATGCTTTGTCTTGTACCATTAAAGGTTATTTCTTTAGAAAACTAGGGATATTAATTTAGGAATGCAGTAAAAAAGTAAAAAATATAAAACGAAGAACTAGAAACAAAAGTGACGGCGAAGAGAATGAAATAAAACGTGTAGAACAAAGAAGAACATCCAGTGGACGCCAAAAGTGAAATGGATTTGGTAGAAGTAAAGTGGGGAATTGACAATTAACTTTTTAACAAATACAGAATGAATGGCAGTAAATAATGACCTGAATCTACGTACGTTTTACGCATACATTCATCAAAAACGATATATAAAGTTATTTGTAGAATAATGTAATGATGAAAGTCAAAATAGGGAGGGAAAGAAATCAAGATTGAATTGAGAAAAAGAAAAGAAGGAAAAAAAAGAAAAGTGAGTAAACAAAACATATGTTCTTATTGTGCCCGAAACTAATTTGATTGATATCAATTAATTGTGTTATTAAGCCAGCTTCAGTTTTGATTGGGTGGGAATTAATACAAAAATTGGTATTTGAATTTGCTCTAACCAAATATCAGAATAAATTATTTGAAAGAAATGTGTATATTGCCAGATATGATCTGTTGAACTCTTCCAATTATTTGGTCCATTTATGAATTTTGCTCTAATGCTCATGTGGATATCATGAATCCAATCTTCAGACACTGAGTTGCATCTGTAGATATCTGAGCATATATTGTTACCAACATGCAATGCGTGTTGATGGAGAATAATCCCCAGAAGGCGTCAATGCTACAGTCAACTCATGAGATGATCTAATTGCATTTCCACCATATGTCGACAACAGCTGACTGTCGAGGAAGACAGGCCCTCCCCAGTTTTTAAATTTTCATACTAACAACCCATCTTGCTAATGATGTGCAGTACAAAATATGACCTAATAAATATAATGTAAACGTATCTTGAAACTGGGCAAAGGATATAAGAATGAACAGCAAGAGAATGTCAGTAAATCAGGGGAAAAAAGAACAAACCTGGCTGAAGCAGGGTCAAGCTTCAATCTTACTCATAATCAAAATTATTCCTGCAACTTTTGTATCGTGTATATAATAAAGAAATATAAAATGTGTTCCACTAAAATTGTATTTATTTATCAACATGAAATAAAACCCTGTGTATAAGGGAGATGAATTTCTCAGATATGTAAGACATATATGTAAATCAGAGAAAAAAAAACGAGAAGAAAGATAAACATTGATGCATTAAAATCATTTTCAATAAGTTACAACTCATGTGTCAGTACTTGGCAACCATTGTTGGGAATTATTCAGAAAAAGTGTGTGAAATACTTCAGGCAAAGCATTCGAATCATCAACAACCATTTTTGAAGAAAGGTTTCTCGAGTTATTCATCAAAAAGGCGTTGAGCTTCAATAGAATGATAGAAAACCGAATCATTGAGTTGCAGAATTACTTGAGATGAATAAATATGAATCTTTTAAATCAGGTGTTTTTTTTTGCAAGTTGGAGTTTCAACTTTAAAAGTAGCAGGTTTCACACATCATATTCCAAATAAGCCAAAAAAATTATATGTTAGAAAATTACACTAATTGGAAAATGTCTCGGAGCAGCAGAATTAAGAAGGGAAAGAATTACTTTGTAAAAGCCAAAATGAAATTCTTTCATTTGAGAAAAAAGTTAGGGCGAATATTTTACTCTATTTCATCCGGCTTTGGAATGAGTAGACAGCAAATAACCTTTGAACGACTTGTTGTTGTTGTTGTTGTTGTTGTTGTTGTTGTTGTTGTTGTTGTTGTTCTTCTTCTTCTTCTTCTTCTTCTTCTTCTTCTTCTTCTTTTTCTTCTTCTTCTTTTTCTTCTTCTTCTTCTTCTTCACCTCTCTCAATTGTTGTTTCTCCCTACCCCCGCTCTCTCTCTCTCTTTCTCTCTTTCTGTCTATCACATAATCATTCCTCAACCTTGATGTACTAGATCATTTTTTCCATAATGATTATCACCTCGTATCAGACCAAATTCAAGGCTAATCTTCTGGTTTTAAGACATCATTTTCCATGATTCCTCATCAGAGTTAAGCCATTTGAGAATAATTTGGCGCTAGTTAAATATTTCCACATACATACATGCACACTTGAATGAACACTACATGAATTGCATTCGCTTCGAAAATCAGTTGAGCAATAGGTCTGCTTTGTGGTCAAAGTGATCATGTTTTTTTCTCTAGCGGTATCAGTCAGTAATCAATTGTATTGTTATGCTTTCTTTAATCATTCTTGCAGACTTTTAATGGCGGGATGCAAGAAGTCGTAGGCTGTCAAATCTGAACTGCATTGGGCGAGCCATGGAATACTCAAGACTTATTTGCCCATCAAACATAATGCGCAGTGATCTCTCCATCTGATGTCGAGAACGTTGTATAGTTTTCAATTTGATCATCAATATTTTTGTTAGGTTCTATTTATCAGCTCCAGAATTGGCTCTTAGGATGGAGAGGACGAAGCACTAATCGTAAACCTTTTTTGAAACAATATTTTCAATGTTATAGTTTTGCAAGAAAAAATCACTGACCTTAAAAATCAAGGGCTCATCCTTCCAGTGTAGGTAATAACAGGCAAAAAGGCATACCGTTATAAAATCGATATTTTTGAAGTAGACCTAGATCAAACAAATTCCTGGGGATTTGATTTTTTTAAAACCACTCCTCTCTCCAGGCTAATTATTTTTTATAGTATTTTATCCGTTTAAGTCACGACTGCAGTATGCAAACCACTGTGTTCATCCTATAAATCAGACAACTGGAATGGAAAAGTTATACATGCTTCACATTTTGAACATGACTTTTCAAATGTATCTGTCTGTGGAGATGGGCATTTTTAAGTGCATTATTCTGGTATTTATCATCGTTTTATCTGCGATTTGGAGCGTAGAAGAGAATTGTTCCTCTGAGGCAAAGAACAACGCGTAGTCATTTTCTATATTATGACGTCCGAAAACATTCTCTTCCAAACAGAGAAAGATACACTGAATGATAATGTCGAAAAGATGCATAGATAGATATATAGATGCAAGATGCAAGCTGCAATAGATAGATAGATGCATATATGGAAGCAGACTGAGATAGATATATTCCTATTACGCTGCTTGCTCGCTTAGAGAATATTGGTTTCAATCTTTTAATCAGTGAAAGATACTTGTTCTGGAATGCATCATTCAGAATCCCATCTAAAAGCATCAAAATAGACACTGTGTCCACGTTAGTCAATCTCTTTTCAGCGTTGTACATTCGTATTCTTTTGTACTGAGAGACAGAGAGTTTGGAAGAGATTGATAGAGTAAACTTTACCTTTTCCCTGTCAAGCTATAATGTGGGGCAAGCAGAGAGAAAAAATAAGAAGAACACATTTAAAACAGAAACGAAATCAAAACTCTTTAATGGGTCACAGAGTGAGGTTCGAACTTATTAGATTAGCGGATGCATCGGCAAAACTTGTGGATGGTCATTGTGGACGCTCATACAATCATTATTTATATTCATTTTACACTTGGAGAGAACCATAAAATTAACCGATTAAAACGTTGTGCCTTCGTCGAAGACTGGAAAAAGAGTTCAAATTGGTGCCTTATCTTAACGTCAAATATTGAATCCAGTTAAATAATCTCAAAAACTTCTTTGTAAAGACCATTTCAAAAGTGACTCAAATTCAGTCAAATATAACCCATAATATTTCTAAATTCGTTGTATAAATACTTGGAAACATATAACTGCGCATTGGCTCTATGGACGTGTAATTTTTGAGGCTAAGATAAATGCAAAAAATCCGACGTAAGATCAATAGAAACTAATTTTTCTAAAGTTCTTATTTTCCATTAGTTTGTTAGATATTTTGAGGTGGATGCCCTGTGGTATCATCCTCTTTGTCATTTACCGTCAATAGTATTAGCAAAAAAATCCTCCGTGTCCTTTCCCATTATTCAAACTATATTATTGATTTAAAAAGTCGAAAGTCATAAAAAGAACTTACCCGTACTAAAATCAAATAGTTTTAGGAATATAATGACCCAAAAATATGAATGGGAATAATTGACGCATCACCTCATGAATACTTAATTGTAGAATAAAACGATATCTTTCTTTTGAAAGTAACAAGTATGGATGGTTGTAAGGGAAGCATATGCGTTCTTAAAGAGATTTAATTCAATAACCATTATAATATGTGCCCCTGGATAGCAGAATCTGAGGAGTTTTGATGTGGAAATAGGGATTATTTATTTTTACCAAAAAAAAAAAAAATCGGGAATCAATTTTGGAAGCTGTTAACGAAAACATGTGATGATAAAGCAAAATATGAATTTCATGAATTACTTTTTCGCTGCAATCGTTCAAAAGATAAAATTCAAAAGCAAAATGTCGATATCAGAAAAAAATGATCAGAAAGTTGTTAGCTTGCTTTGGAGTCCTTAAACGGAAATACGATTAAAGAAATACTATCAGTGCCACTTTTTTGATGATAAAGAAAAACTATTTACGTAATCAAACCAGGTGATTCATACTCGTAGTTGCCAAATTCGTAGACTCTTATCAAGTAGCAATAGATTCATGAATATCCAAACTTAACGCCCATACAAGCTCCGTGTCCCTCATAGTCTCAGGATATTCACGAATGCTTGCCCCAGAGACACATTCGGAGACACGCTTGTAAACATGCTGTAAAAAGGGTAATGCAATGAGCCATATTGCCTATCACATGGTTCAGTGAATTGCTGAAGCGGTATTAAAACTATCATTACAGAAACTGATCGTTCGAAAGAGATTTAAACAAGCACCAAAGGTTTTAGCATTCATTCCGTCACCAAATGTATCTCTTCCCTACTAGATCAGTGTGATAATTAACATGCCTACTTGGGTTCGATCCTTGGTATGACCGCAGCGTGTGAACAACTAATCATTAGGACAAAATTCTATGCACACTCAGCGACTAATTGAGTTCACTCTGAGCAGTTGGTATCCCTCAGCCAGGCGTTCAACCTGCCAAAAGATTGGTCATAATAACTTGTAGGAATAAGTACTCGTCTCAATCACACTTGCAAGGATCACTAAGCAGATGCAGGCTGAAGAAACTGGGACTTCGTCACCAACAACCTTGTTCTTGGAGTTGTCTTTTAAGAGACAGGCTTTTTTACCTTATATAAATCCCTTGAAAAAAAAAACGAACTATTCATTAAGCACTCACGTTAGTTATTTTTTATCTTTTACTTTATTTTCTTAAAAAGAGCAGGACTCCCTCTCAATCATCTTCGTATACTTTAGTCATCTATACAGTTTCATTAATTGAGAAAAGATACCCAAGCAGTTGCAGACAGATGGAAAATTCTACTCAGTCGCACATCTATTCATGAAAATGACTTTTGTCTATGTCACAAAAATACTTCTTTCATCATTGCTCAGCGACAATATTTGCTCAATACCCTTAGTCAGACAAATCAAAAAGGACAAGTAGATGTATATGTTCTGCTTATAGAGACTATCAGCGTAAATTATCAACTTATTTTAATTTACATATATAGAGTAGTCTCATTCACAGATTAATCTCAATTGATATTTGATGACAAGCAACGTCTCATGAATAGAAGTATTCAACGTAACGGAAGAATGTATTCTGTCATCCGTAAGGACGTAAGGGTGGCAATAGAGATCATTTTTTGATATTTGTAAGCTTTTAAATTATATAATTGTTCACATTAGAAACAACAAGTGCAGACATGGAGAGTGAATGAACAAACCGCAAAAAGTCAAGATTAGATAATTTCATCGGCTTAAGCCTCTCTGTCGTGCTGTTTATCTCAGTGGTTGAATAGGAATTTGATTAACACAGAAGCCCGTAACATCATAACAGGCAGCTAATCATAAATACTCCGTCAAAATTAATTTTGCTTAAAACATGCTAACAAATACGATGCCATATCAGAGGAAACGAATCGACTGTTACTATTTCATCGCAAGGACTCCCATACTCTTGATACTATACACATCAATTTATAATTGCATAATTCTAAAAACTTGATCATTACATCTTATTGGAACAATTTGTAATACTGAATAGCTTAAAAATATTTTTATTGCTTTTATCCTATTTCTCTGACTAGTTTTAAATTTTTCATTTAAATAGTTTCATTTTGTGAGTGCAATTGAAAACGTACTCCAGATGCAACTGGATATATCTGAAACTGCAGAAATTTTTAAAACAGGAAAATCTTACCCATTCCCATCTGAAATACCCACAATACATGATTATGCTGTAACCAACATGTAATAACTATAACATATAACTCTAACAGTTCGCCTCTGATGAGTTAATATCGATTGTTCAAAGACACCAGAGAACAATTTCCGTGTCTGTGCCAAATAAAGTAGTTTCGGGCAATTCGAGACATACTATTTTGATGCCTTATGTGTGAATCAAAACATTCGTGATTATTAAAAAAAATTAATGAATACCAGGATTTTCGTATCTACTTTATATACTACAATATTTACTTATGCACCCAATCAGTAACATTTATGACCACATATTTTAAAGTTAGATCTAGATTTCAATTCATTAAAGCAAAACTCTAGGAAAGGGTTCAAGATTGAACAACTTTAACTTGCATTACATTCCTGGAATTATGACTTCCGTGTTTTTTCTTAAACACTTCTGGCCTTTTACTTTCTACGTTGCTACCAACTGAATTTACCTCAAGTTGATTCTACATCAATTATTCCGTCCTAAGACTCACAAAATAAATATATTTTTGTTTAAAGGCGAACATATGATTGAAACTCAAATTTGAAAAAAAATCCAGCTTGGGGATTGTTTGAGGTTTTGGAAGTCAATTTGGGTGCAGACTGTTGAAAGTCGAGGAAACAGTGTTCAAAAATTATCCAAGTGTATAAACAGCCACTTTTTACATCAGATGCACTACTTAAAACTTTATATATCGTCTAGAAGAAGTAAATCTAAAGATATATATATATATATATATATATATATATATACATATATAAATATATATATATATATATATATATACACATATATATATATATATATATATATATATATATATATATATATATATATATATATATATATATATATATATATATATATATATATTCACGTGGAAAAGACCCTATAGCCATAATCATGTTCCCGACCATTTTTGACGTCATTATTACGTAAAAAAAAGGGAAAAACGTCGTTCAAAAACTCGATTGAGATTGATACAGCAACCCGAAAGATATGTATGCATTCATGATTGCTAATCTGAGAAAATTTAGACAGAAATTAATCATAATTTGTTCGTCGTAGAAAATCGTCCTCATTTCCTTCAATATAAGAGATTGTGAAAAGTTAGCCCATTCATTACAAGTGATTTCTGGTTGGTAGATATATATTTCTGAGTTATAAATATATATATATATATGTATACATGCATATATATATGTATACATATATATATATATATATATATATATATATATATATATATATGTGTGTGTGTGTGTGTGTGTGTGTGTGCGTGTGTGTGTGCGTGTGTATGATTGATAGCGTGGCATCCAGTGTATATGCATTTACACTGCATTTGTCACTGAATAAACAGGATCTCCATCGTTTCTACAAAGAAAATTACTAATATTCAATCGATTGATAAGAGAACAGATATGATCATCGAAGTACTTTCAATAAAAGGAAGAAAACTTATACTTTGAGGAATTTGAATCGATTTAAAGAATAAATTTACTTGGCTATACCGTTTCAGGTACGGTTGAAAGTTACTCACATTTGTCCAGCACAAATAAGCCTGGGTCGTGTAAATATCAAGCGAATGAAACGGTATGGTAGGTCATCAACTGGAAGACAATAAAAGCTATTAGATGTCAAGATATTGAGTTTTATTTACGTTAGTGACACCCCCTGGAGTAAGGGGCTTCGATGGCATTGATAATAAAAGTGACTCAGAACCAATGAAGATAATCGATTCAATCCAAACATGTGGTCAAGAAAAATAAATTGTTAAAGATTGATATGAGTTAGAAAAAAGAAAAAAGCGTTTAAATTCCTATGCTGATTTTAAATAACCAAAGTGAAACAAGTAGTGATGTTACTCATTTATATGTATTATTGAGGAATCAATATACATAATTTGACATTAAAATAATATGAATGGATTGTATTATTTGAACTCTTTTTAAATAACCTTATTTATAAGACAGGGGCTTCAAAAAAGGAGATATCATTTCAAATTGAGTTCTAGATAAAATAACGCATTTACTCATTCATGCGAAGTATCTTTTGTGAATAGTCGGGCATGAAAGGTACACATAAAACTCTTTTAAAAAAATTGATATATTCGTAATCTTTATAACTACACAGCCCACGGTATATTCTATTCTGGTTAATTTCTGAAAATAGTTTTCAATAAAGCAGAAAATCATGTACGAGATCCATTGCAAACACCGGAGAAATTTATGTAAAAGGAATAACAACCCAGAGAGAATAGATTAATGCAAAAGTTTAAGAAAGACGCCCCAAATACACGAGAGTAAGTGGGAAATCAAGACTATCAAAGAGAATTTACAAATCATCCATAAAATTCATCTCATTGAATTATATTTCAAATGATAAATCCATTCCCGGGTACTGAATAAGAGAAAATAGCAAAAGCTTACTTTCTAAGGTGCCCCTTCTTCGAAGTTCATTAGTGTTGACTTTAATATGCAGTAGGGGTTCATACAAAATTGATTCTTCATTGTGTGTCCAGTGGTATTAATTTTTTTTTCAATACTCTTTGGTGATCAATTTCCAACGGAAGGCGAGAGAAAGAACACATTCATTGATCACAACCTCTGACCAATTCTATTCTAATTGATCGCCCCCACACTCAACATGACATGCAGCGAAAAAGGAATTGGTCACATGTCAGTTTCTATTGAGTGACTAACCAGCCTCTTAGCGTAAAGATCATTCTGTTTGTGCTTTTTTCCTTAGGAATTCTCGATTGAATCAAGTTATTCCGATATTAATTCATTCTGTAGAGTGCATGCTGCCTACTGAAATAGATGCAGTCATTATTGGACCAAAATCTTACCATGTCTTTTGAATTCCTTACTTAATACGGTGGAGCTTATCTAATGTTTACATAAACATCGCTATCACTGATTCTTTTAATCTGAAGAAAATATCCCTTTACTTGATGTCGAATCCAATACCTTGGAATTAACTTTTCGATGTTCAGTTGTTTTTATACCTGGATGTAGTTCACTCTGTCTGCGCTTCTCGTATAGTTCCAACCATCAGACGTAAAGATGTTAATTTCAATTTCGTCAATTGATGTCTATTGAGATTATTTTTACAAATTCCAATCCTTACGCTAATTGTTGAATTGATTTTGCGTCGGCGCATTCTTAAATAAAAATTCTGTTTTTTGCCAGCTCCACGTTATTTGAGCACAAATTGATTTGCCTTTTTTCCTACAATCACCCCTTACTTCTCACAGGGATGATTCCACTGAAAATTTTGCAGAACCTTCAATACCACCACCCTTAAACTAAAATTTGAACCTTCCAATAAACAAACAAGTTACTGTTTCTTATGGTTGAATAAACTGATTAATAAATGAAGATGGTTCAACGTTCGACAGAGAAAATATATGATAGTTGATTAATGGAAACTATAAATTCCTTAAAATACCAGTCAGTCTATTTGAATTTCATTTCCGTGGTTAAAAATTTAGCAAATGTGAACACGTTTCCAACCACTTTTATCTCCTGACCACATTGTCAAAATGAATAATTTGTTATTGATAACTTTTTACAATCAATGTTCGTATCATTAGCCAAAAGGTTATTAGAATGAAACTTATTGATAATAAGTTTGAGGCGTTTGTGTCAACACATATCACTATTCTTCAGCGTTTATTGCAGTTGATATATCATGAATATTGATGAATCTATATTTTTTATGACCTATTTATGGTTCTTATACTGTACATTGTACTTTATATGATTCAGGTTATATGCAGCATCCTGTGGAAACCCCCAAATTATTCTTGCAGAATAAGAAACCCACTTACGGTAAGTGGGAAACTTTAGTTACAAGCGACGTATTATCTCTGCACAATTTCTTTTCAAGTTTCATAGAGAAAATATTATGAATCATTCATTTCTTTTCAACCTGCAAATAAAGTGCCAGCAGTGTCCTCAAACTGATTATCAATGATTTTTCCGAAATAACGTAAGTTTAAAATTACCTAGGAAAATAAAATGAAGATGCATTAAAAATCTATGTTTACATATTTTCAAATCAAATGACACTAAACCCACACACACGCGCATACACATATATACACATAGTCCATATATTAAACGATTCAATTTCCGTGCTTTGGACGCAAAACTATCCAGCAATATGTACATTAACGCGTTTATAAAAGCCACCATACCGAAGTGGGCTCGATGTCGCCGGGAATATAGACTCTGAAGCACATGCATCGATCAATTTTTGCTTCCAGACAGAATTGACGATATTTTAGCAACTTGCCAAAAAGTTGCTGGTTTGCCCAAAAGGTGTGACGTAAAATGCAAATCAAGAAAGCCACAATTTTTTTTCTTCGTCCCACCATCGGGAGTCAGATGCATTTATTGATCGCTGCTCTGAAGTCTACGTAAGAAGAAGATTCTGGACTGACTCTGTTTAGAGGGAAAAAAATGGTTTTCAAAAAAGACGTTCACTAGAAGCAGGTATCCAATTCTCATTATTTTTTAAAAAATGGCAGTCGATGATATTCAAAAGAAATCTAAAGAGAAAACGTTGGTGATGGTGTGCGTGTGTATATAAAAATTTTGTTAGCGCAGCAGTCGGTGTTAGCAAGTAAAGTAAAAAGGAGAAAAAATGCCGGGAGGAAGCCAGATGGTAACAGTAAAAACAGGGAGAAAAAGATGGCTGCATGATTCTTCTTAAAGGAGTATGCTCTTTTATCTAGCGACCAGACTTACACGGAAAACACAAAATCTTAAACGACAGAAAACCAATGTTTCAACACCGGAATCATCAATGGACACGAAAATAAAACTTCCAAGGTTGCACGCATATCCTTTGAGATCAAATACAGAGGTCTAGCAGTTCATGAAAATAGTAAAGCGAATTTTACAAGAACGGATATAGATAGTTAGATGGATGTCAATAAACAATGATGGATAGATGGTTGTAAGATGGAATTGCTGCTAAAGGACCCCATAAACTACCAGATATGTAATATGCAGATACAATTACAACAACCTCGTTAACCACAGTTTAAGGAAGGAAAAAGCAAAATATTTACTAAAGGGACTCGACATAAATTGCATAAAATGAAAATAAAACTGAGTTGTTAAGAGTACTAGATGTCGTATTTAGTCATTTTTTACTCTTATAATTTCTTTTGCCTGAAATCGAATAAACTCTGTGTAGATGTGTCTACGTCTTTTGATATTTTTAAGGTCCCACTTAATATCTTTCTATTTTAAATCAATTTGGAAAGGGAAATGTTTATGATTATTTCGTCGACATCGTTGCCTAGTTTTATTCATTTGAGTTTGTTAACGATAAAAATCGAATTGGAAAATTAACTCCTCCACCTGTTGTTTTATTTACTTGTCATTTAATATTTTTATTTCCTTCTTGCTAGAATCTATATAGATGAGAGTATGTCACCAATTGTTTCATCCTTGATGCTTTGTATGATTAACCTCGTTTCGGATTCGTCACTTCTTCAGGAATATCTAACTTATGAATAGTATCATGCCTATGCTTATTGATACCTACTAAATTATCCCTTTAAGAAGTTTCAGAATGATACCACATAGAATATCATCACAATTGTCATCAGCCACATGTCCATTGCTACACGAAGGCCTTTCATATATCTATCTCTGTTTTTGATCAAATCATTTTTTCAGGTGTGCCAACGATAGAATAAATCATATAAAAGACGGTTGCTATATGAATGTTTAAAAATATAATAGCAGATGTATTCATTTTTCTTCGAGAAAACGAAACTATCGACATACATCCACAAAATAACTTACCAAACCAAATGAAAATTCAAATCAAATACTGCCAATAGTGGTAAATGAGGAAAGGGAAAAAAGTTTCAACTGAAGTATGAAATAAGCTAAGAAATGGCAAAAAATTGTTTGCAAATGATTGAATTAAATAGGCACAAATAATGAAGAATCAATGAAAGACCTGAATGGATATATATCATTTCGGAAATGTGAGAGAGAAATTCGACCGACTGTGATGTTATGTCACGGTCGGTCAAATTTATATGTCTCACGCATTCTATTCAACTTGCAGCTCGAGGGATAGAATCTGAACCCAAATAATTTTTTAAAATCTTCTTAAAATAAGCATATTTTTCTCCGATGCTTTTTGATGGAGGATAGACAGATTTTATAACAATGATAGTCCTTCAGTGAGTGTCTCGAGGAAAGCATTTGACTCTGAAAAAATTCTCATGGTCATGAAAGTCATCACTATACAAGGTGCAGACCCAAACTCTTCTCAGCCTGCCTCAAGATGATCTTCCGGGACCTTGACTGGGAGAATAAAGGAATCAAAATTTGCATACGACATAGTCCTTTTCACGGAGAACCTACAAGACTTCCAACTGATGCAAAGTGAACTAAATAGAGAAAGAAAAAGAATTGGCTTACACATGAACTCCGATGAAATAAAAACCATGTACAGTGATCACATTGAGAATAAGGACATAACTGTCAAAATCAAAGATTCAAAACTAGGGAAAGTAGACCCCTACATCTACCTCTGCAACTAACCTCTAGGAAAAACATGAAAGAAGATATCAAGTGAACAATTATCCTAGGATTTCAAGCCTTTGGCAGAACAAACTCAACCTTCAGAAACAAATTGACCTCAATAATCCTAAAGAGAAGAGTATTCAACTAATACATTCTTCCGATAGTCTATTATGGAGGTGGAACATGGAACCGAACCAAGGGACAGACTCGTAAACTGAGAAGCATGCAAGGTGAACATGAGAGAATCATGTTCAATCTTAAATGGAGAGATCACAAGACAGCACAGTATATAAGGGAGAAATCGGAAGTCAGAAACTTCATAGAGTCTATTAAGAAACTTGAATTGCAATGGGCAGGCCATGTTGCAAGAATGACAGACAATTGATGAACATCATGACTCATTCAAAAAACCCGGGCCGATAAAATATAAATTGGTGAGACGAACTAGACAAATATATGAAATACTGGATTTGCGACGCCAACGATAGAAAAATGTGGCAAATCCTGGGGAAGGTCTGGGGAAGGACGTTGAAAGACCGATGATGATGATGATGATTATTATTATGATGATGATTGTTTCAAAAGATATTTGAATGAAATAAAGCCATTAAAATCCAAGCCTTTATTTATACATATATATCTATATGAACGTGTCTGTAAATGAGTAGGTTTACAACCGATCCTTATGATACCCCCATGGAAGTATTATTCTATATAAAAAGGAATCATAGTTTCAACCGAAAAATACATTCCGACACCAAGAGGGGTGGGAAGTAGTAAAATCAAGACGGATTAACCCATCAACTTGAATAATTTATTGACTGATAAGCATCATTATTAGTCAAAAGTTTTGCATTACATCACAATTTGCTTAAACCCTTTTTAAGAAGGTATCAATGACTTCCATTCTGTCTCAGCAGACAGTGTCTCGAGTGTTTATACATGGTCCGAGCATGAATACTTGGCTGCAAAAACGAATTGTGCATCGAACTGTTTTGAGTGGGCTTCACTCAATGGGTCTAAAATCTGGTCACCTTCTAAATGCTACAGAGTAAATACAAAATAGCAATTAGGAGTTTGACAGAGAGAGTACTTACAATCAAATAACAGATTTTAGCACAATAGAAATAAGCTTTCAGAGATTAAGGGAACAACAATGAAGCAGCAAACTGTAATTAACTATCTGGCAGCGTTACCAGAGTGCATAGTTCTCTGAAAAAATACCAAAAGAAAAGCTACCCAATATAATGATATTCTGAACATTGATATATGGGTAGGAAACTTTCAATTGAGCATTCGGTCATTTGAATCTTTCAGGAAAGGTCACTGAATACCTTTGCACACACTCAATAAATACACAATTTTGTCACCAAAATATTTGGAATCTCTCGCATCCATTCCATAATTACTTTACACCAAAGACATTAGTTATGCACCACTGGTAATCAGCTGGAAGTGTATCTAATTTCTTCCTCGGTATCTCTTTTTTCTTAATCTATTTGAATGTGTCTTTGGAACAGTCCCTATTGGTACTAAGATAATGTTCCCTTGGGCAGGTTCCCTATTTGTGTTTCACTTTCTTCAGTTTTTCTTCGTTGAATCTTTTTTCAGATACCTAGCAATCTGTATAACTTCTTGATTATCTAAAAAAGGGGAAACTAGAGCTGAAAAATTTGAACCCTTGCCCCCTTCTTACCGAGACAGCTTTTTAGTTTCCATTTTTCAATTATACGTTATCATACATACATAATTACGTCTGCAATTTCGATTTTACACGTGACCAGAGGAAATTCAGTTGCTTGGCTTGTAGGGGAGAAACATATCGCAAAACATAAAAAAACACAAACTTCATTATTTTACTTCCGGGATAATTGAGACAAAATTCATGTAATTCGATGGCATCAATATCGTCCACATACGCTGGTTGTCTCGTGCCATTCATAAAGTTAATGATTATAATAGTGAGGTTGTAAGACATTTTTCAATTTCAGGAAAAAAAATGCCGTCTTGTGAGGTACAGCGATAAGTGTATATCACAGAAAACAAAGGACCAAAAATGAAACAGCAGGTAAAGAAAGAGAATATATATATATATACTTACGAATGTAAACAGTTTGTCAAGATAGAGGATTTTAGTTAAAAGATGGGAGCAGATGGGAATATTTTAGCAAATATGAATGGACTCATATAGATAGATAGATAGATAGATAGATAGATAGATAGATAGATGGATAGATAGATAGATAGATGGATAGATAGATGGATCGATCGATGAATACAAACATGAAAATACGTAGATAATCCAGTGGAAGGAAACATATAGACTGCTACAGCGAGATTGCAGCTCAAATTTAATGCCTACATCCAACCTTTTCTTTCTATTTGTCTCATCAACCAGTTCTGAATCTTTGCTTATTGAATCATTCATCCTTTTATTCCGTGTTGGCCACACTACACAGAAGACCTTATCAACCAGGAAATCCCCAATTGTTGCAATTGGGAAACTTGAAATAAACAAAACTTCATACTTATCGAAAGCTAATTGATTTCACGGGAGCTCAATAACCTTAGCAACGGCTGCTCAGCCTCGTCCCCGTGTGACATTTGGCTGGGAAACAATAAACTACCACACCTTTGCCAAAATGCCGACCAATGTTACGATGAGTGGCAGATATTTGGTGTTCGACCTTCTCAATAGGAAGGATAAGCAGATCATTATTGAATGCTTCAGAAATCTATTAAACATCCGTCTGTTAATCATATGGAAGCAGGGTTGCATTGGCTACCGAGCTTTGAATTAAGAACTCGTGAGGATATTTGGATTCGGTACATTGGTTTTAAAAATGCATGCATTAAAGATAATCCTATCTATGTGGAGACGCTATATCATTTTTTTAAAAATATTTCGATATTCATTGCGATAAATAAATCTTTAAATTCGACAGAAAACTTATAGCTGTGCGAAGCTTGTATGCATGAAAATTAAAAAAAAAACATGTTTTTATTTTGACGTAATCAGATTTATCAACAAGATAAAAGAGTAAATTCTTAATCTCATTGATTGTATATTTTTTTACTCCTTCAAACAACGTCCTTTCCCTATTTAATTGCTTTCTACTTTCGTCTTACGAGTGTTCTGGAAGTAAAGTTCGAAATGATCAAGCCATTCCGTAGTTTTTTTTTTCCAGTGATTCAGGAAAAGCAATTTCACAGCTTATCTGTGTGAATTCTATAAATTGAAACTGGATGGTCTAATACAAATATGTAATTGAGTCTCAATGAATAGATAATATGAACATAACATTCTTGATTTTAACTTTTGATTCATGAAGTGATTTTACATATAAGTATCAGTGCTTCAGAATTTGTTGATATGCCGACATGCATATTTGTCTATTTAGAGAATCGGCACAGAGGGAAGACGTCAACTCTAAAAAGAGAAAACTGTGAATGTATGTAACTGATCGCCTATTTCAGGTAGTTGCAGTCCACAACAGTCCTTACTCTGCATCTATTGACATTTGCCCCCCCACACACACACACACAAAAAAAGATTTCAGATCGTGTACTAGATTAGGAGAACATCGCAACGCTCCTGATAGCAATCCCAACCAATTTCATAAAATTGGGAAGGATGCTGGAAAACGTGCTGAAGGACTCAAAAGGAAAGTTTGAAGGGTACCATGTCACCAAGCCCTAGATAGGCTAAATTCCCAGTAATATGAAACAACTGGAAACTTTCAAGTCTGAATATGTATTCATAATAATCACATGAATTGCTGTAAGAATATAGAATTGATTTTCCACATGTAAATTTTTTTGATAATATCTATTGTTTGGAATTACTCTTTAAATAAAACCTGAATATTCTTTCATATATATTGACAGAAAAGTTAATAATTTCTTTAAACAAAGTAGCCCCAAAGAGTAAGTGATTGGTCTGATTTTTGTACGTAGAAAAAGTTCAAGATGTTTTTTCAGGGAAAAGTATAACCTGATACAATTATGCAAACTTTCTAGATTCCTCTTGCCAAACTTGAAATAGGTAGAAATAGTACATTTCATGCCTATGATTTCCTACTTTAAAAAAAATTAACCAATTAATCCATTTTTCTTGTTTTTTCCTGATGAATGCTATTTGCTACATTGCTGTTCATTGTCTGTAAAGTATATCATCATATTGAAATGAAACCAGTCCTTTGTAGAACTCAAACTTATGTACGAAAATTTATTTCACCCTTTTTTTACTTCAATTATTCAAGAATGTTTAGCTTGAATCAGGAAATATTTTTGAATTACAGATAGAGTTGCTACTCTTTTACTGATATATTTTCTGTATCCGACAAAATACGATTTCAGCTTTAATTAAAGACTAGGCAAATGAATCATGCATATACGAACGTGTTTAGTGCATAGTTTACTTGGTTACAGACTAATTTTGAATATTTGAAACAACGGGCAAATGAGAAAGAGGATTGTCATAAAAATGCTGTTGCTTCAAGCAAAAAGAGAGCATTCAATAATAGAGGGTTTTCTAAAATTAACCTACGAATGCAAGGCTTTATTATTGAGCAACAAAACTTAGAGGTCCGGTTTATTTGCTTCAAGAAGTGATTGGTATTTATTGACATATGCAGATCAAAGCCGGGATTATAAACGAAGGTGAAAATTATATCTTAGGGAAGAATAAATGTGTGATACAATAGAAGGAATTTATGATGAACAACAAAATGTAAAATGGTTCTGGTAGTGAGTGTTCAAATAAGAGAAAATCAGTTTTTTTAGGCTTTGCAGAGGTAGGGAAATATTATACACAAATGCATTTACTTTGGTTCTATCATTGTATCATCGAACTTTACCAAACTGAGTTCAGTAGATATATATATATATATATATATATATATATATATATATATATATATATATATATATATATATATATATATATATATATATATATATATATATATTACGCCTCACCATAAAGCTGTGGTTCACAATATTTCAACGAAGTCAGATACTCCTGGGTGAGGTTGAAGCTCAGTCTGTACTCCACGTTCGTGAGGCTTTGTGTCGTATAGAATTCTGTTAAATAATTGTCAATCGTATATGAAGCAATATGTTATGTAGTTTTTATCAACTATAGCATGGCTATCCATAATATTAGATATCGATAAGATCACTCCTAAAATCATTTGTATATATACAAAGGCCTTTCAAAACAAGTCCAGACAGATAGTCAAGTTGGTGTATATGTTAATGAAGTCACAACTACGTATATATATATATATATATATATATATATATTAAGAAACAGCTTTGCAAGTGATTTAGATTTTTTCAATTAACATGACAATTATCTGACTTTGTTTGCTTCCACACTGTTCCGAGAACTGATTAAATCTTCGAAACGTTGATTGGATTTGGTGGCTTTCCCTAAACTAACTCTTCTTTGATAACATAGCTTTTGGTTTGATTTTACCCTGCCTGCAACCATCATATATATATATATATATGATAATTGTTATTGGATAACTGCAACTGTATTAGATTAGTTTGTTTAGGTTCAGAAATAAAACTAGTGTCCTGTAGATTGATACAAGTGTTTGTACATGGTGAATGCTACTTTTTTGAATGAAGGCATTTGAATGTTGTATGTTGTTCTTTGCAAAACCGAAGTATCTGATGTAATTAACCTTGCATGTCTATATTGTGTGTCCATTTTTCTTTTGTAACGTCTCATCTCCAATTTTCAGTCACCCAGTAGATATTCCTTTCTTCTCTCTTCATCTTACTTTTACTCTGTGCACCCCCGACCACATATAATTTATAAGTTATAAATCTACAGCTTAGGCCATTCCCACCTCCCTCTTTTGGAGGTTGATTACTGCCATGTGCTAATCTCCGACATGTCTTAACAATGAATTTTTCTATATCGTCTCTCAATCTTATCTATTTTACCAACGGGCACCAACTGATAAAACTTTTGCTCTATCATCCCTCTTCGTCACTGTATACCCACACCATCTACATTTGCATCGTTTACTTCTTAGACTGATCTTCCCAAAGATCCATATTGATCTGTCTTCAACCAGTAAATGTGATTCCCAACACACCAAGGATGCAGCGTGGAACGAGTTGCTAAGGTAAAAAAAGTCAGACAATATATATATATACACATACACATATGTGTGTGTATGTGTGTGTGTGTGTGTGTGTCTCTCTCTCTCTCTCTCTCTCTGTGTGCATGCGTCTTTACATATGTGTGGAAGTGTGTCACATGTACCCACTTTGTGATTTTTGTTACAAATTAAATAGACAGAAACCCACTCGTAAAACATGGAATATTGGAACGATCCAGTTGGCTTCTGTTTTGAAAGCCAAAAAATAATGACGGAAATATTGCAAATATCAAATTGAAATTAATGTTTAGGCCAAATTGTAATGTATCTGTGATAAAATCATATATATATATATATATATATATATATATATATATATATATATATATATATATATATATCGAAGAACTGCATGTAGTTGCTGATATGCAAAAACATTTTTCTGTGATTGATATCCTTGAAAACTGCTCCCTGAAACTCATTGTAGCTCACCGGCTATCTGTGCCCGACCACCTGTCCATGAAGACTGCACAGTTTTAGGAGCCAGTGAGTAATTTTGGTGGATCATGTACACGGTTTGCTAAATGCAGGCCTCCAGAAATATTCCGCCGTTGAATCAAAACTGATTTTGTGAAACAAGCTGCTTATTTGCACTTATCTCAGACACTACAGAGTGAGTGTAATTTCAGGAAAATTACTTGTACAAAGCATATCAAGTAATCTTCATGTACCACACTGTATAAGCCAGATGGACATTTGGCCAGCAATGGTCACAATTAATCCTATCTCGTGGTACTGGATGGAAAAAGGATAGTCTATAGCCACACTGAAGAGTTGTAATTCAACGAAACAGCTGTCAGTGGATGACACAATAATTAACGCTCCTCTATTCAGGGTTGAGCACTCTTTATGTGAGGTAACTCGTTCATTGTGAGCTTATGCAATGCTCTTCCATAGGAATAGATCACTCTGGTGGATAGGACAGTTTTTAATCCATACACAAAATATAGGAGCTTATATATATGCTTACATAGGTTTCTTTAATCATCCATAAGTAATGTGTTCTCATGGATAGGAAAACAATAATGGGATGGATTGATCTTGGTGAAAGACCATGTACATCTATATATATAGAGAGATTAGAGTCATAGATTAAAGCTTGGAAGAGGATTTATGTTTTATGCTATAATATCTCTTAAATTCCCGGCCCCCAAAGAAAACATCGGTAGTGAAGGTGTTAAAGTGATTTAATTGTCATTTTAGCGAATATTTCAATCTATAAATTGTCAAAAGATGTTTAGAAACTAAATTGGTGTAAGTAATATATATCTCATTATATATAATACAAGTTATACATTGTTGCACATAATTTTGAATGTCTTTAAGCAAGTCTGTCCTAGTCAGTTTTCACTTAACTTGGAAAAAGATGGATCTAAGTTTTGGTCAATGAACTCTTGATCAAAATCAACTTCATCCAACAGGGACGTAATACGTATGCGTATTTGCATGTATTTGTTTCGGTGGTTTTCCGTATGAGAGGGTTTGTTAGCGTTTACAACCATGTGGACGTGCGTATGCTTATGTGTAAAGAGCCTTTATGTATGTATATATGAACGTGTGTATGTGCATGCATGGACATATGTATATGTGTGTGTTTGTGTATTCATATGTGTCCATACAGGCTTCTGTATGTATATGTGTGTGTTCAAGAGAGAGAGAGAGAGAGGGGGGGGCAGAGAGTGATCAATTTGGTGGAGGATTAAGATAATCTCGAGATACGCTGTCCCTAGTCTGTGGCAAGATAACTAAGATCCTAAGTCAATAAATATTTCTATTTTTTCTAGATTGTGTCATTTCTTACTTTCAGATAAAAGCCTAAATTAAAATCTCTTGTTTTATCTTGAAGATATATAATTGGTAAAAACACAAAGAGATATAGAAAGAAAGAACATATACAATCATTTAGATGAATATCTAAGATTCCAAATGTACAGAACTAATAGCGAAAATTGAAGAAAACTACTCAACTCCTTGATTAAAATGTTGTATGTATCGAGCACTCTATGAAATGAATTAATTGCATTTCAGAAGTGACTTCATATTATTGATATATCATTATATTATGTTATGTTATACTGCCTGCCTGATTTGTATCACACACACACACACACACACACACACACACGCACACACACACACACATATATATATATATATATATATATATATATATATATATATATATATATATATATATATATATATATATATATATATATATATATATAATTGCGAGTGACAGATAACTTGGAAACACAGAAACTTGAATGGAACAAACTGCAGATGTCAAATCAGTGGAACAAGTTCTTCTGTTCGTTTCTTTCTATTTGTTACGTCATGAAATCTTTTAAAAAAAAGTGTGTTACAATTTGGATTTGGCAGAAAGGGGATAGGTGAAAATGAGTTTAATAATGAGATTTCAAGATAACAAGGAGGACAAGAAATGAATTCAATAAAGAGGGAGGAAGTGAGTAGAGATGACAAAGTTGAGAAGGTTACAGAAGAAACCAGCGTAGACAGTTTTTGATGACAGTTTTGTTTGACTGTTTCTAACAGATATCAAATACGTGCTTATGTGACAGCAACACCGTTCAAATATTTGTTCATTTCATATCATACATCACAACCGTAAAGCTCCAATTCTGAAGATATATATACATATTCCTCAAAACTCCTTATATGCACAGGCATTTTGATTGTAGACGATTTAGCCAAAGTTAAAATTGATATACACCCAGATTTGTCGATATAGATATCTAGAATCAAATAGATTCTTCTCTTCATCAACCATTGTTTTGATTATGGCTGATGAGTTTTATACCTCGAGTCTACACGACAATATCCATGCAGTTTACTTAACTTTAGACACTTCCAGTGATAATAAAAGAATAGTTTTATTTATTTTGCGAATAATGAATAAAACGTAGATACATGAATGAGTCTTCATCATCTAGATTTTTAGATGTCACTGACCTTCATCTTCGTTTTCTTATTGAGATCTGATTGCTTTTGTAGTATCGACTCTTTTGCAGTAGGTCCGTAGGGAAATATGGTGGGGGAAATCTTTCTTTTTACAATTTTTTCAAATCTAAGGAACAGGCGGGAGAAAAGTCTGTTGCTTAAAAAGAAAAAGAAGAACATAAATGAAAGGAAACCATAAGAGAGAGAGGAAATGGAAAAATGAAGGAAAAACAAAAATGAATCAAATCTAATTAATACGGAAGAACGGCAATGAAAGAACAGGAATAGAAGGGATGGTAATACGAATGAATGAAATCTAAAACATAATTGATTGAATGAATCCTGAAAAAAAAATTGGATGAAGAGATAAATAAAAGACGAAGGAGAGAAAGAAGAAAGGAGATAGGAATAAAAAAAAAAAAACAGCTGAGTAAAAAAAATATGAAAGAATAAAAGAAAAATATATTCATGAATATTGACCAGAGGAAGAAATAATCTTGATGAAAAGAGGAGGAAGATACAACAAAATGTGGGAAAGGGACACCGTCATGCAAAAAAAGTCAGAAGTGAAAAAAAAGACGATGAAAATGTCATATTAAGCCAACATGGCGATATTATCATTTGAACACGGAAGAAAAGCAAAGAATGACCTTTTTAGCAACTCAATAAAACTTTCATGTGACCGACGTCTTTTGGCTTGGGGATAATCAATCAAAAAATAAAAAATTCCGATCAATGAATATGTTATATGCCTATATATCATTGTGATTTCGACCAAGATATTCCTAATTTGTAAAGAACAAGCATCTATGCTACCAGACATGATTTAACAAACTATTGGCTTGCATAGCAAATTGAACACCTGAACTGAAGAAAAATAAGGACTTGTCATTTTTTCAAATACAATGAAGATATGTTCAAATCTCAGCGGTCAAACCCTATTGCTGCAGCTTATATGGCACATACATACGTAACCAGCGACCTTGACAAGCCTAGAAAATCGAATAATGAAATACTTTGACAGTTCAGGGTGATAGTTTATACCTAACAAAATATAAATAATGATCATTAAACCAGAACAGGAAAGATTTTTTCATCGAAGAGAAAAGCCAAAAAAAATTCGAAAGGTCTGGGCGAAGACGGAACACCCGACAGAAATAAGAAAGGGGGAGCAGGAAATGCAAAGACTTGGAAAAGTTAATTTGAACGAAGTGAATGGCCTCATCTCATTCGAACTCAAAACACCGGCGTTTTTTGCATTACTAACCCTCACCTTGAATCCTGTGACGAGATCTAATTGTTTTAAAACATGTTGCATACTTTCCAATTATCTTAGCAGACTGTTCTGTGTATTTGACTATCCTTGATGCCCGTTTCAAACTCTAACCAAATAACCTATAATTCTTTTGAAGTGACCCTTTTGAAACGGCAGAAATATTGTCCCTGTTGCTTGTAATTGATTCAGTTGGGAGTGGAAACCGATATTATCGGCTTATGAATGTCTTTCGGTTCAAAATAGTCAAGTCTTAGAATCTTTGGAATATATCCGATGACTGTTTCCCCAGGTCAACTACGAAAAAACCTTGGGATGATAAGAATGGTTAGGCTAAGCAAGGGATGAAAGGGAAGGATAACTTTGAATGATGTCTAAATACATTCTCAATTGAAAAATATCAATAATCATAATAATGACAATATTAAAAGAAATACTATAAAAGAAATCATTATCATTATTTAGATGTCTGCTTATTCATGCATTGGTCGATGAAGACTGAGTGATCCCAAATATCCTACTCCAACTTTCTGCCTGAAGTCCATGCAGTCACCAACAGTACAGAAAGTTGTTGGAATAGATCTCTCAGATGTCCAAATCTAAATTCAACATCTTCACGGATCACAACAGTGATGTAGTTTGTATTTTCCCGAATTTCAACTCTTCTGTAACATGTGTCATGGTCATTCTAGCTGTTAAGCCACTGTTGGTGCCTAAGAAGTTCCTAATCTCAGATTTCCCGTTTCTTCTTCAATATTCTTGCAGACTTCAGTGGTGCCGTTGTTTCCTAAGATTAAACCCCCCGTCTTTCCTCAAATCCTGTCTCAAATATTCTTGTCACAGTTTTCATTGCATGGTTACAATTGGATCACTCCGTAACCAAAGTCTATTTATTGTACTCAGTTTGAACTTACGTGCTGTACATGCTCTCCATACGATCAGAGGTTTCATTTCTTTTTATCTCAGTTGAGTCGACAGCTACTATTTGTTAGTGTCCTATCTTTTTTGTTCTATATATAATAAGATATTACAGCCATTCTTGTGAGAAAAAAATCGAGGGGAAATACAGAAGATAAAAGTTCTTGGGGAAAAACTATACAAGTCTTCATTTTAAATGAAATAAACGAGAAAATGGCCCATGCACATGAAAAAAAAAAGGAAGGAAAAAATAGGGATAGGATATTCAAAAACATTACACATCTTGGAAGTAAACTGAAATTGAATGAAATGCTTAAATGGAAACTAAAAACACATTGAATTCTTCCTGCAATACATCCCATTCAACCACTTCAAAACGTTATCAATAACTGATTGTGGCAAAATATCACAAAAAATATTTCTGTCTTTTTAAAATGGCTGCCAAGAGAACTGATACAATAGTAATTGTTTGCACTGTTCTGATTGTTAGGTTATTATGTTTGTTTATAAGTTTTCAGTCTCTAGTTATGATTTGATTTGAGCGACTGACAAAACTATACATTTTTCTTAAGTAGATTCTGCCTTGAGATGAGCTGTGGTCCTCAGGAGAGAAACTTTCCGCTATAAACGACAGGGAAATGATTTCATTGTAAATGTCAGGAGATAATATCACTACCATTTTGATTGCAAATTGAAATAAATAGCGCTCAAAAGGCGGATACTTTGGTCAGCACCATTTTCAGCAAAAATAATTATAAATGACTCCTTCTGTAGCCTATTCCACACTGCTCAACAAAATTAAATTGAAAAATTTTGTGGATATCATGTAAAAAGAGCACTAGTGGATGGAGACAAAAAACAGAAAAAAAAGTATCCTTTAATCCAAAAAAGAATTCGTCTTCATTAACCCCTTCCACTAGATTGCATTGATATCATGTGTATTTTCAGAACTATCTTTTGGACGGATTGGCTGGAAAACAGAGAGCTGAAGAAACATAATCGATTACGTATGATTTTCCAACTTTGTTCGCCGAGGTTATAACCGATTAATGCATCTTTTTTGCTTGATATGGATTTGTGAATCAGGCCAGTAATTCATTCAGAGATTTCATCATAAATACTCAGTAATTATTTGTTAAAATCATTAGCTATCAACAACATTCAAACCTAATTAGATGATAAAAATACAATGAAAATGGGCTTATTTCTTCCATGATTACAGGATAAATACATATCGTTGGTTGTTATGGATATATAGTTATGTGTGTGTATGAATATGAGTATTGTTCCTTCCAAAGGTTATCTAAAAAGTGAACGGAGAACCACATCACTAAAACAAGGGAGCAGGGAGTGATGCTGGCAAATGGTGTCAAAGCGAGAATACGGATGTATACCAAAAAAAGCGAAAAAATACGAACAACTAGCACAATCTCGGTCAATTTTGTACATTGAAAAGTGTAGAATTTCTCAATGCATGAAACCTAAAAATCCTTTTTTATAAATAAATCTATAGGTTGCTACGTATCGTTCATTTTCTTTGAAGAACGTCGAATTATCAACTTGACTGGATATGCACGCATCTACGATAGTCAGATTATCACTTTAGATCTCTGTTTGCTCAAGGAGTAGGATTAATACATTTGCAGATAAGGTATTAATGTTAATTCCATGGCAATCCCAACAGTTGATTGACGAATAACATTAACCACTTGAGAGTTGGATATTTTTGTGTGGTATCGTATTAGCGAAATCGGACTGATTCATCGCCAGAGTAATAAGTTAATTTCACACTTGATATATTATCAGCCGACACGTAATGTTTAAAATATATTTTCAATCTATCAACAAGAAATATACAAAGCATAACAGTGACAGAGTTTTGTTTTGCAAGTAAGTATTACTGAGATCAGTTTTATACCCGAAAGACACGAGATCAGTTTTTAGGACTCACGACAAATTGACTCCCGTAAGGTTGTTTTATTGACTGAGAGATTGACATAATGTTTCCAAAAAAGTTATTTCCTTTCATATATAACAGCTTATTCAAGTCTATTTCGGTTTCTTTATGTATATAATTCATGTTTGTTCATAACTTTGCATTGAAGTCTATGTTGATACGTGTGTTCATAATACTTGTCGATGTATCTGGATTCATACTTAACTTCTACTTCAGGCTTTAAAATCCATATCAATCATTCACTTTCTTTTCCTCTATCTAGAAATATATCACCATGCTTCATGATTATCAGTATTGTTGAATCATCAGTCACTATAAACAAGGTTCAATCGTTTAATATTTCTTGTCATAACTATCTAAAATAAATGAAAGGCATATTACCAAGAGTGTTGGATGAATTAAGCATGAACAGTTTAGGCAACGCATAAGTGAACCATCGAAAAGGTAGATAGATGATATTATAGGATGTATCATCTGTAACTTAGACGATCACACTAACCCAGTGAATCAACGACAAATTGATTAAAAAAGTGCCTGACACATTCCATGTACAGCTGACATAATTCGAAAACAACTGACCAAACTCTCACTTCCAATACAGGACTAATACAGAATTCGATAGAAAAAAAGTGGAAAATTATGAACAATTATGAGAAAAAATGAAACAGAGTTCTCCATCAACAGATTAGGAATACCTACGAATAAGGTTCTAAATAGAGACCCCAAAACGTCAAATCAATCGTCCAAATGAACAGATAAGAGATAAAAACATAAACGTCTTTGTGTAGCAATTCTATTATTTCAGTATCTATTAAACTCTACGCAGATCACTTCAGGAAATGTTCTCATGTACACATAAAATATTGAATTATAGATTTTATATATATATATATATATATATATATATATATATATATATATATATATATATATATATATATATATATATAACTGTATGCATGTATGTATGTGTGCTTGTGTGTGTCAATCTGAACTTGATATATGTATATCTTAATCCTGTCTTTTTTCTGATAAAATGCACTGTCTCGTGTTTTATCAAGTACAATCCTCTTCTGCACACGTTGTGTGACACTTATTTTAAGTGCTAATCTTCAGACAAGTCCCATATTTCAGCTCCATTGGTGAATATTGGAAATAAGCTACACTTAATGTATATCTACGTGCATCCATACCACACGTATAAGCAGACATAGACGCCTACTATGGAATGATATATTACTTGCCTCTCTTACAAAGGAATTCACTAGTTTTCAGATGTTTATAGGTGCCTTGTGCCAAAGTAGGCCAGGAAATAAGGAAGCTGGCATATTTCATTGGTTAACAGTAGGATCTAACTGAAAATAGCTCCCACATTGAAACCAAAGAAATAAGATAAGATATCATCCACAAAACAGAAACTTGATGATTACTTATACCTGACACCTGCTATCGTGTCAGTACATGAGAGGCAGATTACGTTGGTTACAGGAGTATATGTTAGTACATTTTGGTTTGAACTTGAATGGCAAGTTTGCCGTAGATACTAATGGGTCTTCGAAATCTAGCCAGATAATGAATACAAATACTAATTTACCAAACTTGGAACATGTGCACATTGGGATTTCACACTGTGGAATTTTTTGATCATTGTTTTACTGCATTATGTACCCAATTTTCTTACTCCAAAATGATGAGCATTCTATTCAATTTTATCGACATTTGAAGTCTGAATGAATATATTAGATTCAACCTTCCCACTTAAGCCAATTGGAAAGAAAGTTTTTTTTCCTTTTGGATCGAAGCTATAACTTATTCCAAAGTCGTAGCTCAGTACCAATAAAATATTTCTGAAAAACTCCTCGCTCGATCACCTAAGCTGTACCCATTTGTGTCTATACCAATATTGATGGAATCAAGCAGAAACAATCGATCAAATCTCACTGAATATTTTCTGATACAGTGTGCCTTACTTTGAAAGTCAAGTTTATCAATACTGAGCTTTTCTAAATTAAAAAAACAAATAATTTATTCTGTTCTAATAACTGACGGTAACGCGTTATATGCACCTTGAGCAATGTGCTCTTTAGAATCATGCTGCGCATAGCGAGATCTCTGTAAATATACTGGATGGAATGGATATTATTGAAAAACGCCATACGAAGGGCCTTTTTCGTTGTCGTAATGAACAGGGCTTAACGTTGAAGAAGAATTGGACGATTTTTTTTATTTGTTTCACTTATAGTAATCTGTGAAAATAATATTTTTGTGGAAGAGCAATTACAAAGGAATATTTTTAGCCTGTACATTAGTTCAGAAGTGTTGAAGATTGGAAAGAAATGTGTACTTGGAAAAAAGTGTAAATGTTGCAATATCATAATATATTATTATTGTGAGCTAAAGCCTTTTTATTCGGAGGTATAGGTGCAGACGCACGTCAACGTTTATGTGTGTGTGTGCGTGTGTGTGTGTATGTGTGTGTATGTGTGTGTGCGTGTGCATTTGCAAGTTGGTTGTTTAGATACTTCTGGAAATTTATTCACATGTTTACCAATAAACGATCGTAGGAACAAATACAGGATAAACAGATTCACAAACCAGCAGCTTCACCTTAACACTTCCAATTTCAGTTACACGGATACACGAACATGTCTGAAGACATATCCATAAATACAAACACTCGTAAGAATTCAGCGTTAGATTAATCCATGAATACCCATAGAGAAAATGTATCAATTTCTTCTAACTTCGTACACATTCAAAGATATGATGATACAAGATTGCAACGCTTGAATGCAAACTAAGATTGGCAGTTTTGTTTTTAATCAGGTTGCTGAATCAACCTTAGCTACACAGACATTTCTATATAATTAAAACTTCATACTTATTACATTGATTGAATAATTGCATAAATTCTGAAACAACTTTTCTGCTGTAAAGAATGACGGATGCTGAATGATAGAAGAGAGAAACAAAAGTAAACTATCATTCAAAGGGAAGTAATGAATCACAGCCATTCATGTACGACATTGTAAATTGAGCAGAAGCAGTGGGTTACTCTGATAAAAATAATACCAATAAGGTCCTAACAATGATTTCAGGGTCTGAAATGTGAAGCAGCTTGATAATGGGTAATAAGTATCTAATATTGCCTTTGAGATGTGATCACTAAAAGTATAAAGAAAAAAAACGACAAAAAAAAACTAACAACAAATGCGAAAGCTACCAGAAAAAAAATGATGGATTGATTTACGATAAACTTACATAGAAAAGAAAAACCCTTCCACTGAACATTTAGGGGTGAAAGGGACCGCCTCAGTGAGGTAGTTTATGTGTGAAATTGAGTTTCTACTAAGAACAGTTCACGTTGGGCAGAGTCTGAATACAGAAAAATATATATACACAGACTGAATATAAATGTCTGAAAAAATGTTGAGTCTGAAACTATACTAAGCAACAGTGTATAAACTGGTCTGTTTTTTTTCATTCATAGGGATTAACAGATGGTGATAAGAAAAGAGAAACTCCAAAAAGCAAGAGATGGCAATAACAACTCAAAAAGAAGGAAGGTTGAAATACGTAAACAAACAGGAAAGAAAAATAGACCAGGGAAGAATGATGAAAAAAGTTTGATGGAAAGGACAAAGGAAAATATCTTCAGAAAATGATAAAATAAAGAATAAAGGAACAAATGGAGTATGTTTGAAAAGGAAGTACAAAATTGATAAAGAGATGTTATGATAGACATAGTGAGAGGATAAAAAAGTGAAGAGAAAATAGAAGAAAAAAAAAGGAATTGGAGGATGGTAAACCGGAAATAAAATTGATGAGGAAGAGAAAGACAAATGCTAATGAAGGAGCATGGAGAAGGAAAAGAGAAAAGGAGACGAATTCAGATGAGAAAAAAAGTTAAAGATGCAATGAAGATTAGGGAAGAAAGTATGGATAAATAAACAGGAGAAGAAAAGAACACAGGAAAGAATGAAGAAAAAATGTCAGGTGATGAAAGTAGAACTGGAGGATGGAAGAAAAGGATGTGGTGGATATGAAGAAAAGAATAAGAAAAGGACTGGCAGCTGCAGAGTCAATTACTGCAATATTCGTATCACACACACACACACACACACACACAAACATATATATATATATATATATATATATATATATATATATATATATATATATATATATATATATATATGTGTGTGTGTGTGTGTATGTATTTATTTATCATGATAAAATAAGATCTTGCCTATGCGTCAGATTAAACGTGTGAAGAAATCAGACTAGATACTTCATTTCAGTCGGTAAAAGGCCAGCCTACAGATCAGTTACTTGTGATTGTTTTAACTCCCCTATATTTGGTAAGGATTGTTCCTGGACAGGAACTGGAAAACAAAACAAGGAGCTGAGAAGTACACAATTTGGAAAAAACGATGGGCTGAGAAGTAAACGAATGTAGGATAATAAAGAGAGAAATAAGTTCAGTGAGGAAATTACGAAAAAAAGGCTTCAAAACGAACAGAAGTTAGATTCAACGAAATAAAAACAAGAGGAAAAGGACTGAATTTATCGATAGTCTTGGCGTTGATATAGATAGATTTGGTTGGTTTTCTACATGGATTGAAAAAGATTTTTGTCCCTTTTCACTCCTGTCTGTATTCAAACCAACCAGTTGGTTCACCTGAAGAACAAGTGCATGTGTGCCCTTCCGTGTGTATTTATGTATCTGCCCTGCATGGTCAACATAAGAAAAGTGATAAGTATTTCTCCTTCCCTCTATAGTCTTTCTATTTCTTTTCTTGTTATGTTATCATTCTGATTCACTTCTTTCCTCCGTCTTGTACTATAAAGTACTATGGACAAAAAGTAATTTCTATCTTGTAATCCGAATTACAAAGTGTCGCCAAATCAAATTACTTTCTAGGCTCAGGGATATTTATATCTCTGCAACAATATAGAAAAAGTGATTTTGAATTGCTTTGGGATTATGCTCTCAGTGATCAACATTTTTGTGATGGAATTACAGACCTACACACCTATATGCTTGATTGTGTAATGTTCCATCAGAAAATATAGAATCCTGATAATCTTGGTTCAGATGAAAATTGATTTCGGTACAAAAGTGATTGCAGATTACTCATTCACAGATGACACTATATACCCTAAAAACAGCAAAGAAAGATTATTAAAAAGATTATTCGCTGAGCATTTGTTAAGTCTGGTGCAGGACCAAAAATTGCATAACACATCTGTTGGCATTCAAATGTCCCCCAACAACGAACTGATCAGATTTGACGTTGCTTAAACTCTTAAAATCTTTTTTCAAATGTTGAAAAAAAACCTACAGTCTCTCTATGGAAAGAAGTGATCACGAGTGGATTAGTAAAACTAAACTTCTGTATTTTTTTCTTACTTTATTTCACTCATTTGTCCACTAATTCAGCTAAGTTCTAACCTCTGCTAATTCATTTCAAAAGTGTATACAAATGTACGGGTCCAACATATTCCACTGAACACCCAAAACAAAGATTGATCCCTCCACTAGAAAGAATAAGATACAAATATAGATAATTAAATGTAGAGAGAATAAAATTAGAGGAAACCCCTCCCCCAAAGGACAGTCATTTAGCTCTTGCGGAAGAATGGATAAATAGGTGCTAAACCTCAAATTTTTTTCTGGCTTTTTTGTTATGGATTGTATCTGTTCCCCAGCAGGGACCGAGGAGCCAGGACTGACACTTATCTCCCTAATGGGTCGGAGATTGTGTTTTGGTGAGCATCAGACAGGAGCAGCACCGTCCCATTGCATTTAAAAGGGACGGGTCAGGATTGTCCTGACAATTTTTTAACTGCAGTCACTTAGCAACCCAAGTCTCATCAGCTGGAGCTATTTTTGATGGGATGCTCATTTTCCAATCACGGGAAGCCCAGACCTAGTGTTGCATTTTGTTCCGGTAGGAGACTGACTAAATAGATGCTCAATCTCACGTGGAGAAATCGCAGGACAGCACAGTATTTCAGGGAGGAACAGGTGTCAAATTCATCATAAAATCTATTAAAAACTCAAATGGCAATGGGCAGGCCATATTGCAAGAATGACAGACAACCGATGGACATCCAAGGAAACACATGTGAAACCGACGCAGACAGAAAATGGAGGGCTGATTTACACAAATTTGGGTAAAACTGGCCCTGCAAAACACACGATAGAGATGTATGGTGAATCTTGAGGAAAGCCTATGTCCAAAAAAGGACGTTAAAACACTGATGATTATGATTATTACGATAAAATAAGAACTAACAGTATTAGTGTAGTCTAAGCTGAGGGACGAGAGCTGGAAGATAAATGTGCCTCACTTTTGCTGGAGCTGCAAGTTCATTCTCATATCAAATATTGTGGTGTGTTGGCATAATCTGAGTAAGCACCTGCGTCAGGCAAAAATATTGAATTTTTTACATTTCTACACTGACTCTAGGTTATAAAAGTACATAAAAAATGCATGATTTGGGGGGTCCATCAAGGTGAGCCATAACTACCTTTATGAAGATGTTTTTCGATTTTTTTCCCCATCTAGAGACTTCGCTGTTTTGTGTTGTAGTTACATCAACTAATCTTTCTTTCATTTTCACGATTGAATTGTCTTAACTATATTTAAAAATCATATAAATTCAATTGACATCGAATGATAAAGAATCATTTGGTAAACAACGATTATCATTAAAAATTGAAATTGGACTTACAAGCCAACAAAACATGCGGTACTTAAATTTACTGTAAATACATAAAGGGTTGAATGTATCCAAAAATCTACCGAAACTTTGTCCATAAATATTTAATTTGGCTTTATGACCGATTTCTATGACTCTGTTATACATACGTGAGAGAACAATCTTTTTGGAAGTTATTTAAGGTACATATAAAGCAGGAAAATGTTATTTCAGAGGAAATGACCGGGATACCCAAGCGTGAGCAGACACGGTCGTGGGGACAGAAGGGGGCAGAATTGTTGTAGAAGTATCTCTTCGGTTGGCCGGATAATGTTTTTCGAAACAAAAGACTTCACATCGGGTAAACACCATTTGCCAAGAATTGTTCAACTCACTGACCCTGTATTCGTCCTGATTCTACTATCGAACACATTTCTGGTTGCTCAGCAATTTTTCCAACCGGCTCCTACCGACACCATCGCTTCTGTTGATAGGAATTGAAATTCCTTGTGGCTGAGGAAAAACTGCTGAGTCCCAGCAGTGGGTCACCATTACTAGTCAGTTTTTCTTGCCAATTTTTAAGATTCCCTGCTCACTGTATCGTATTAAAAAACTAACATAGCAGGCATATCTGCATGTAAAAATATACTTTTCTTTAGCATAAGACATTTGCATACAAATTCATAAATACCATGTATCACCAGTGCATTTAAGTACAAAAGCACGTACATCAACTCTTAAATACATTATGGTGTATATTTTAAAGCGTTTACACATTTACTGCGCACCCATACACACACACACAAGCATGCGTGCACACACACACACACACACACATATATATATATCAAAATATATATATATATATATATATATATATATATATATATAAGTTGAACAGGGGTTATAACAGGCTAAGGTGAAGTTTTTCCTATGGGTCTAGGTGACTTTGAAGCTTCCATTATTGAATGTGTCTAAGATGTGGGTGTGAGGATATTAATGGTAGGAGTTGTGTGTATTAGTGTTCTGTGTGGTGAGGGTTGTTCAGTTTAGTATTTTGATGGTGTGTAGTAGTGTTTTAGTAAGTTTTCTAAACTGCTTACTCGTGTTGGAATCAGGTTTTCTAACCCCCCTTCCATATTTAGTGGTAGGGGGCTTTCCTCATTTTTTGGTAGAGTATGTGTGTGGGTTGATGTAGGGGTTACCTGCTGGTCAGGGTGTTTGCCTGGGTCTTCAGGATGCTTTCCAAGGGTCAATGTGATGGGTTGAGGGAGGATGCTACTCTTAGGGCTTTCCTTTTGCAGAGTATGAGGGGTAGTAGGTCTGAGGACCTTATGGTGTCTAGTGTTCTTGTTCCTATTATCTGTATGCTGGTTTTTGTAGTTGTGTTTGTTCATATAGCTGTGTCTGTTCACAATATCGGTGTCAGTAATATTAGTATTTGTGTAGGTGTTCCTGTTATGTTTGTTCATATGTGTGTGTCTGTTATAGGTGTTAGTATTGTTAGTGCCAGTGTAGGTGTTTTTGTTTTGTTTGTTCGTATGCGTGTGTCTATTTCTATCGTTGTTCGTGTGGGTATGGATGATGTTTTTGTCAGTATTGGTGATTCTTGTTGGGTAGCCTGTGTCTGTGTGTCTAGTGTTAAATGTTAACAAAAATGACCAAAATCATCAATTTTAACATCATAGATTAATCATCGCATATCATGTGTTGTCAGTCATAAATCATTCAACTACGGTATGCAAATAGTCTTTCATACTATTATTACTGAGGTGAGTTCAGTTCTCAATAAGTGCCTTATACAAATGACCTGGAGTCGTTATTAGCTTGATGAGCAATAATCTATTTCAACGGAAGGGGTCCCTGTTTGAACCCAGATTTTGATCACTGATACCCAAGTCAGGAGAAAAAAATCTGATTGGAATTATTGACACAACACGATTTTCTGATCCTGTGTTGACCATGTGTCAATTCTTTTTAATATCGAGATCAGTTTCTCATATTTCAACAGTGATCAATCATAAGACTACGTTCCTATTGACTCTCCTTTCATTACCAATCGAGTGCAAGAAATATATTGAATTATATTCATATTGATTTGAGTATATTTGTGGCCTTAATCTCTTAGTAGCCATTTCCCTTCCAAGTTCTTTCTCTCTTGTTTATTTCAAACCATAAACCCTTTGAAATGGATCGATATGCAATGATCAAACGGTGATTATTAAAATCTGTCCAATCATGGGGAATGTATTGACTGGAAAGAACGTGAAATCAATGAGTTAAATGGTGAGAAACTATTTCAAACTTTAACTAACAAAGAAATTGAAATAAAAAATGAAACAAATTGAGCAAAATTGAATCTACTCGAGTCAGACATAATTGGATGCTTGTGATTTCCAGTCCGCCAACTGTGGTACCATTCCCCCGAAATCCAAACGCTCAGATGACTGCTCACATATTTGAACACTTGCACAAACACACATACTTTTTCTCATGTAAATAGATGTACAGATAAATGTATAGACAGTTTACTATCGCATGGATAGAATCGTAGAAACCAGAGCTTGAAATGAGTATGTTTTGTGACTCCTAAAATTAACCATTCAATCATGTAATGAGCTAACAAATACATTAGTAAATTTGTAGGTTCATTGACTGATTCCCCTCTCTATTCATGTACACACACACATATACACACACACATATATATATGTGTGCATGTGAGTATATATATATGTTAATCATATACATATATATATATATATATACATATATATATATATATATATATATATATATATATATATATATACAAACGAACACCTACACACACACACACACACACACACACACACACATATATATACATATATATATATATATATATAAATATATATATATATATCAACTGATACACAAGAAAATCAACTCGCTGACGTGCTGATATCGATAGATAAGGAGACCGAAAATAGAGGACATCCACTGTGAGCCAATACTTATTTGTCACAACATGCAAAAACTGTGATCACCTTCTAGAAAATCACTCTGTGAAGCAAATCCTCCATGACATTTCATAATCGTTTTTTCTTTTTGATTTCCTTTTTATTATTTTATCCCTGGATTTTTGAAAACTTTTAGAAATTGTTTTAAACTCATTTCGTTTTTTAGTAAGTCAAAGAGATTACGAATGTTAATTGGATCTTCGACAAGAAGTCACTGTCTTCAGTTGTCAGGAATAAAATTGTTAATTCATTTCGTCGATCATCCTCTGAGAATACTTTTAAAGCAACATAAGATTAGGTCAAATAAAATGAGATTAATCTAAATTAGACGTACCCAAAAAGAATTTAATCTGGACTGTCATTTTGAAAGTTTTATCTTTTTCATCCTCCACTTTTCAGTCATTGAATTTTAATGTCATTTTTGTTAGATTCTGAATATTTTGTTGTTACCGTGTAGTAGTCATGTTAACTAATCAAGAAATTTTGGTAATTTTTAATCAACGTCCAATTTGGAAATATGAAAAGTTTTACTCAACTTGTTCAGTTTTATTCTTTGTTGTCTTTTTTTTCTTTTCTTTTTCTGCTCTTTCTTTACCAACTTTTGAGATGGTATACTCTCTATCCCTTTTTTGTGAATATTCTCGTAAATCTTTTTTTTTTTTTTTTTTACCCCTGGTTTATAAAACTTCATTCGTGTAGGCCTGAGTGTGCTATTTTCCAAAATGTTTCATGTAAGTTATTGCCCAGAATTGCTTTGAACATGCTTTTGATGGCTGCCCAATTTGTTGTTAGTTCTACATGTTCTTTGAACACGATAATGATAATTTTTCTTATCTTTCTGAGAATGTTGTTGATATTTTTGAAGCCCTTCGAATAGCAAATCTCATAAAGTTTACAACATTTGGTGGATATTATCATTCGTAGCAAACGTTTCCGTAACAAGTTTTTGGAATTTTGTCATATGAGATTAACCTAATGTTATCAACCACAGGAGACACAACCTTAGCCACTTATATTATTCAACTTACATTTGTGTGCTTATAACCTATAAATGGAAAAAGAGAAAAAATATTACCGAATTCAATTTCCTTCGTTTGGTAGTCCATAAGGAAATGTAAGTTTGCGCTTATTTTATGAAAATGCTTCCCGTCCACGATTCGAAATCTGTGCATTGTGAAGATTCACGAATGCAGGAAAAAATATCGAGCAAATGAATACATAATTGCTCTCACAAAAAATATTTTATTCATCATATATTTTGTATAAATGTTTCCTAACCATCTGTTTACGTGCCAACTCCCTCTAAATATATATTGAATGAATTTATCTTCTTTTATCAATGGACAGCGTTCAATCGTTCCCAGCTTCTCAATATTAAATGAAAAGACACTGACAATTCAATAGTATTATTAATGGAATATCAAAGAGATAGAAGTGTTCTCAAGCAACTCTTGGTGTTCAGACTAGAACAGTAATAAGCAAAAACAAAGATGTAAATAAGGAAAATCTGAAAGTTATTTTCCCTCCAGTCTCAGATTCGTGTGTTTCTATGTTCTTTCTAATTCATCAATCACTTTGATTTTCTGATTTTCCTATCATCGACATGCGAATGGACATATTTATGTTGATGATTGAATACATTTTTCCAGAAATGATATTCGTTTCCTCATCTCAGTTATAGAAAATATCCAAATTTCAGACGTTCACTAAACCAAATTTAGTACAATAAATCGAAAAATAGGGCGATAGTCTTCATGGGGATTTTATGCTGGGTTCATTTTAGATGTGTACAGGATATGTCATCTTTGAAAAATCAACGTTCTAAAAATTGAAAGTGACACAAAAATACTCTGAAAGCTGTATCACAAGAACAGATCTACCTTTTTTTTTAGAATTACTTTCTGTTATATTCCTAAAAGTTTCTCCATCTTGTAGTCACATAAACGTAGAAGAATCTGCTTCGTTGAATCAACCTTTCTTGTTTTCTTCTCCAAAACCTACTCATTTGTTTGTTTCTTTGTCAGTCAATTTTTCTATTGATAAAAAAAAACCTAGTTGATAGATGAGGTCCATTCCGCCATCGAAACGGAGAAACAAAAAAAAAACAAAACTATTCTTTGAGTTACTATGTGGTAGCAATGATAGATATACCAGAGGAGATTGAGCACCCGTTTGAAACCTTTACAGGGTCCCATATCTCTTGCCTAAGATTTTACTTCTACACTTGTTTTTTTCTAAACTGAGGATTTATTACACTGGTCAAAATGTCCACTGGTAATTTCCCTCAAAACAGATAGCCTTGCAATGGCTCTTTCTCTCACCCTCTCTCTTCTTATCTCCCACTCATTCTCTGTTCCTCCCTCTTTGTCTCTCTCTGTCTCTGGCCATCTGTATGTCTGTCTATCGCTCCCTCTCTCTCTCTCTCTCTCTCTCTCTCTCTCTCTATATATATATATATATATATATATATATATATATATATATATATATATATACCGTTGTGAATGCAACGGTAAAAAAAGGACCCACTCAATTGCATCTTACTGCCGATAGGGTAAACTCATGGGAAAGAATATTCCTCCGTATGCACCGTAAGATAAAAACTGCGGGTTGTCAACTTACTGTGAAGGTTTTGCAACCGGCTATTGAGATATTCCAAATGTTTATTTACAATGTTGTTGTCAATAAAGTCTTCATATACTTTTACTCCTGAGTCCGTCTATGACCCACTCCCCCTATCTTATCATAAGAATGTCACATGATGAATGTGAACTCATTCATGTGGAAATAAATCGAAAACAATAATCTACCCGCAACGAGGTGTTACCTGTAGCTATATAGTGATAAGATAAAATATGGCATCGGTCAACGGCTGGTTTATAAACGCTATGAAAATGCCCCGTTAAAAACCAAAGAGTTTTTCTCATAGCCAAAAAGTGGTTCTAAAAAAGAAATGGGTGAGAAAATGGAAATTGAACCTATATGAACCAAAATGAGAGCATTTCCATTTTGTGTAAACTTTATAACATTATTTAGCCCCTATTGTGTACACACGCACACACACACACGCACACACACACACACTCACACACATACATATACATACACACACATATATACATATATATATATATATATATATATATATATATATATATATATATATATATATATATGTATATATATATATATATATATATGTTATTCCAAAATGTATGAAAAACACGTACAGATCAAAAGTCCAAATTATCTTAATGATTGTTCTGGCACAAAATCTAAAACATTAGCAATAAACCTTTGCTAACAATAACTATTGAGAGATTGAATTTATCAGAGAACTGTTGCCCTTCAGCTAATTCATGAATGATGAAAACATATTAGGAAAATATTTATATGATAAAAATTAATGACAATCCATGTAGTAAATCTGTTACAAGATCGGTTCTAAACGTGGACAGAAGCAAAAAGAAAAATGGTAAAAATCTTCAGAGAGAAGTTGACTAATTCAAAGCAGTTGCATGACTATGAAAGTATAAAAACCAACACGTGACTATTGTCTTTTGGCAGCATGTCAAACTGTGTATGGTGGTATGATCAATGAAATACTCAGAAAAGCAATTTTGTAGGATTACCAAAAATTCAAGACGCACACTGAAAAGTGTCAAAGCATCTGGGAATAACTCCAGGATCAATTTGGCATGCACTTAATTCGAACGCAACCCAAGATGCCCACCTAGGGTTGGTACGTGCAAAAAACATAATACTTATATGCACTGCCAAACGAACCAAACATTCAAGAACACCGTGTTGACAGTTCTAGTTGATACTTTCGAAAAGAAAGGTAAACCTTATGATGCAAAAGATACAAGATACGTAGGAATTCAAGTGAAAGGAAAAGTATCCAAGGAAGTCCATTAGAGATCTGTCATACGTATATAGCATAAGATAGATCGAGAGGATATGTATCCTTTTCATCTTTGAATCGACGATTGATGTATAGGTACAGCTTGCCAAAAGGTATTTTCATCCATTAAGTGCAGGTTTGTGAAAATACCAAGAATAAATTGGAAATAAAAGAGCATCAATGAACAACGGCGGGGGCAGATGGAAAGGAAACAGACACATAGAAGCTGTCACAGGACTAACGTCTATTGGCAGCATGACGTGTCAGGTTTGAACAATTAAAACTTTGAGACTAAAGAAACTTATGTTGGCAGTTTTGGTGACCGTGTTCGTTGATCATTTCTAATATGATAGTTATAATGTTGATTGTGACATTGATGCAACAATGCTCATTATAATAACTGTAATATTGATAGAACAATGTACGTAAGTGAACCAATTGTTAAAAATGATACGCATATTAAATATTTTGTCGCTAGGCTATTTACTTATTCATATACTAAGATATTGCATCCACCTGTGTGTATGTTGCTATTGTCTCCTGCAGCGTTTGTGTAGATATATATCCACAACAGTAATAAAGATAAAACCATACGGAAGAATAATAAATCAAGATGTTTGCTAAGGTTAATCGGTGCTGGGTTTAACCAATGGGCAGAGTAGATTTACGCCAAATGCCCTTGAGGAGAGCAAGGTCTGAGATAGATGATTTAATTCAGCTTTGATCACTTCGAAACTTAAAAATGAAATCAAAGATCAAACGTGAACACTGCCAGATAAAAATCAATGGATCAAGTTAGCATAAAATTGAATAAAAAATTGACTGATCCCCATGGATAAACATTCTGAAGGTGGTTGAGTTTTTTTGTTTTTTTTTTCTGGGCAAAACAAAAGAGTACCTCACATGTCGAGTCCTGAACTTATTATAGGTATATACATAATCAGGTAGTCAGCTGACCAGGAAGGTATATTTAAGTCAAGGAAAAAGCTATATTGACATTTAAGGAGACATTTTTGGTAAATGGTTTCTAATGGAAGATTATAAAATCAGGCTTGGGGCTACTGCCTGCTGAATCTACCCCGAAATACTTGAATTATCAGTCATTTTTTACGCGTCTTAGCGACAGGAAAGTTTACACATCTTAGCAATAGAAAGTATTCATCTGTCAGATATTCCGGAAAAATTTAACTCATATAAGGGAATTTTCTCGGTTTGAGTTTTTATTCCGTTTTATTTATCTTCCCATTTGCATTGAATAAGATAAAACTATTTCAATGATACGCACCTTCAGCAATCGGTGCCCTTGGCGACTTCCCGTATTAGGTTACTCACTGAAGATCAATATTACTATGGGAAAAGTTAAAAGCAGAACATTATAAAAACAAAGTTAGGATGTGCATCCACATATCTATGATTAGTACTTACAAAAGACTTGTCTTCGGTTGTTTTATTTTCTAGGCTCTATCACACTATCACAAAATGGGAAAATTGCTAATGACTTTAGAATCTCAGGTGCAAACTGAGAAAAATTAGAGATACTCGTTGTTGGAGGATTACTTAGTACATTTTGAATCCTCTTCCTTTTTGAATACTAACGCAAACAGTGGGCACAGGCAATCGCTGTAAAGTAATGTTTAACAAGTTATTTTTGTAAACAATTACCTGATCAGTTCAAAGTACTGATTGCCTGATGCACAGCAGTGGTACATCGGTGGATGTAATTATTATCATAATATATTTGTGTATTGTAAAATAAACCCTGTATTCAATGAATTAGTGTATTACGGTTATTTATAATCTGTTGTACTATCTGTGAATAAGATCAGATGATATGCATCTGATTAAGAAAAAATGAAAAATGAAAATATGAACCGTATAAAAGTATTGATATACAAATCATTGATTTCGGTGGGCTGACATCTGTTCATCGTAAATTAAGTTTAAGCATTTTTTTGTTGATAAGATTATAATATACTAATGTTTTTTCTTCTCTCTGGAAGACCTAAGCTCGACTTCTCATTGAGGCTCATACACTAACAAAGCACCTACAGGATAAGTGAAATTATTTTCTCATCAGGAGTTATAGGAAAATTTTGTTATTTTTTCTCAATTTCAATGACTTCTTCGTGTTAAAAGGGCAAATCGTACCGCACCAAACCAAAAACCCTGGATCAAATGCAAAATTTCATTCGACATATCATGGCAAACATACCACTCGACTTTTACAAAAGTTAATCGACGCTATACCGGAGAGCTTCCAGAAATCATTGCCTTCGTGGAGTTTTGAACAGAACAGGGAATTCATAATATTGTAAGTTCCAAAGTGAAGCTACATTGATTACAACTTACCTGTAAACGATATTGTCAAAACTAATTTCCAGCCGAGGCCTAATTCCGCCCCATCCTAACCAGCCTAGCTGTAAAAAAAATCGCTACATGAAGTTTAAAATTGCTCAGACACAACGTCTATCATAAATTTACATGTATAAATCAAGCGCAGACGGGATTTATATTGTTGATTACACCATAACCTTCTATCATAAACGCAGCAATGGAAACTTTATACAGTTGAAATGATATTGATGTAATGAAAGAATGGTGGTTGTCCATGATAAACATGACACCAATAACTTTTCTCTTTTCTATCAATCAACAGGCATGAGTACTTCTCGGAGGAAAAACATATTTCATAAAATCAATATTACATAGGCAAACAAGAACAATGAGACTCATTTGACATTTGTTCATAATGACTTGACGAATGCACTCAATAATCCATGTTTTGCTTTTGAACACTTCTGCTGCTAACAAGCGTCATTTGTTGTTCATGTTTGAATAAGCCTATTAAGTATCTGACATTTCTAACTGTACCCTATCGCCGTATTGTGAAACTGAGGATGTAAACTTTGGATGACTTATAGATATTTACTGAATGCGAACATTACAAGGCCAGCTGGGAGTAAGTTGGTATAAAAACATTGTTAATCATTTCCTAAATTCTGAGACGATCTGTATGGGACATTATGCAATCGAAATCAAATCTTTCAACATTGACTTCAGGCACGGGTAGAATATTCTGCAGCTATGTTTGTAATGAAGTAAGCCTGCTAGTACAGCATCGCAGTCTATAAGCAGATTGTGGCATTTTGTACGACTTTGAACTAGAATTGATTTTAGAGAAATATCTTTTGAGAGAAAGATGTTTTTAGCAAAGATTGTTGTGCATTTTTGCAACAAGTTTATTTGGCAGCTGGCTACTTCAGTTCATCATCAATTTTATATCAGTCATTTCTAACTTTAATGTAGTATCATTAAGAGGTACTTTAGAATCTTTTGAAAAATCTGCTAGACATATAATGAATTGAGCTAACGCACTAATGCTCACAGACACAGTTCAAAGCTGGAGCAGCTTGAGGAAACTGGTTCACATTGATAAACTAAATAAACTATATATATATATATATATATATATATATATATGCATATATATATATATATATATATATATATACATATATATATATATATATATGTATATATATATATATATATATATATATATATATGTGTGTATATATATATATATATATATGTATGTATGTATGTATATATATATATATATATATATATATATATATATATATATATATATATATATATATATATATATATATATATATCGTGTTGGTGCGCGTGAGTGTGAGTGTTTGTGTGCTTATCATGCAATTTAATCTGGTATGCAGGGATTCATTGAGTCTGTAGCGCCATAATAACAAAAGATTTATCTATTTTCAACGCAATCTATTTGTGTGTATCCAGATGTTCTGTCAGACTAGAGGATTACTTTTCATTCGTTCCGTTTGATGCATCGGAAAGAATTGTGACAGCTACTTGTTACTGTGTAAATAGTTTGAATAAGTTTATATAAATAGATTCACACAGGTGCAATTGTCAGACCATGTGCTACTCCATGTGGTAAGCACAAATTTATACGTGTATTCCTATTCTAATATAGATTTATGTGTGCATGTGTTTGTGAAAGGGAGAGAGAGAGAGAGAGAGAGAGAGAGAGAGAGAGAGAGAGAGAGAGAGAGAGAGAAGGAATTGAATCCCTCAGTCTACAGATTTGCCTGACAATTTTCATTTCTAAACAAAGAAGGTGCATGATTGACGCCGTCCAGTAAAATTTCATCTGATTCATTTTCTACCCGTGAATTACCCCAAAATGTATTTTAGGCATCGTGTTTTGGCTATTACCACGAGTTGAATAGTGAAATCTGCATAAACATCAGCTGTAGAAGTTTTAAAGGAAGTACAATGTTTAGGTCAAATACTATCTTTAAATCTATCCGGACAATTAATTGATTCAATGTAATTATTTTTCCAATTGCATACACTCTTTCCCACTTCTCCCTTTCTATCACTTTTTGTGTCTTTCTCTCCATCTCTCTCTCTTGGTTTGTCTCTCACACACACAGTCAAACACATGCACACACACACACACACACACACATACACACACACACACACATATATATATATATATATATATATATATATATATATATATATATATATATATATATATGCAATAATGAGTATGAAAATATGTTTGATCAGTTTGATGATACGATATATAAACCAGTATGATTTTAGTAACAAAAAGAGAAGATAACAATAATTATATACAAAATTAAATTTATCCAAGCATCATGTTTCATCTTCCAGCGTTATTAAGAGATATATATTCAAATAACATAATATTTGAAATATTTTGCAATTCTGAGCAAAGTCTTGAACTGGTGAACAGTTTTTTTTTCGTCCAAATAATGCAAGAATTTGGAATATTTTTTCGACACATACCCATCTTTTGCCTGGAGCACTAAAAAGGAAGAAAGAAAAAATCCTCTGTTATGGTTTCAGCTGCTTCCGTAACCCGGTCACGTGGCGGCAAATATACCTTACCTTTGCATTCTGGGGAGTTCTCACCATATTTGAATTATTGAGAAGTTACTGTGCATGTGTATTCCTTGCAGTGATTTATTCTTGAATTTGTTTGTATTCTTTTTTCTTTCATTTCAGCATTGCAGTCACTATGGACGGACGAGGAGTAGGATAAGTTGTTTTTTGCCTCAAGAGAAAACTGCAAAACATATCTGAAACTTTACATTTTTTTTGCTGTCTGTTGGTTTAATCAAAACGATGAAGGGTGTACGTAAACACATGCATTCAAGTAAATATATTTTTTATGTGGATGTTTATAAAAAAGAAAAAAATAGGTTTGGTTAGTCACTTGATAGAAATGATCACGTAACCTAACGCAAGCAGCGTCTTTTTGGTAGCAGGCTTGAAGTGGTAATCGATTGAAAAGGTTTGAATAGAGGGTGATCAATGAATGAGTTTCCTTTCTCGTATTATCTAGGCAGTAATAACTGAAATGGTTTGAATTCAAACAAATGAGCCTGAATGTTGCCGGTGACAAATCAAAGCACCAATATGGCATAGACCAACATTTCAAATTGACCCTCCCCTATTAGTAACCTTTTCCGATGATACTCATTTGTCAACACAAGCGGAAAGTTAAAAAATATTTTGCCTATAACTCCTTTCCTACTGCCTGTAAGCACGATATATACACAGATATGTTCACAAGTTTGATGACAGTTTTGGTGGGCAATTTTTGAAATGAGAGATAAGGGGAAAAATGAAAGGATAAAAACATGAACAGAACACAATGAGAGATAAAAAAAATCCAAAAATGGGATAGAAATAAACTTGCTCGTGCGAAAATAAGTATGGAATCGACCGTTCATTGTCAAAATGAATATAAGCCAATCTAATGATATGTGCATACGTACCCATGCATATTTAGTGACAGTATATAGTAGTCTGTATACATCGCATATATATATATATATATATATATATATATATATATATATATATATATATATATATATATATATATATATATATGTATGTATGATTGGTCTATACAAGAGAAGGGCGAATGTACTAGGTTTGTCTTCTTATACCTGTATGTTTATTCTTCTCAGATAACATCTACCTACACATTTACTGACCGTAATCTGAAACAGATTGGAGGAAATAAGGATATATTGGTGATTTTTTGTCACTTTTCTGAATGGAACCAGTTTACAGGAAAAGAATCCCAGATTTTTACCTGGATTAGCGAATTGACCACTAGAGCAAAATGGAAATAAGGGGTTATCTTGACCAGGTGATCGGATACGATATTCATTATCGTTTGTACTTACCAGTTATTTTATCAGGTATGATCGTATGCATACTGCAGACTGTTCATATACGTATATATATCTATATATATATATCTATATCTATATCTATATATATATATATATATATATATATATATATATAGATATATATATATATATATATATATATATATATATATATATATATATATATATATATATATATATATATATATATATATATATATATATATATATATATATATATATAGATAGATAGATAGATAGATAGATAGATGGATATAGATATATATAGATATATAGGTATACTCCCGGGTGTGCTTCACCTTCCCCATGTGTCTAATTTTCTCAGCCAGTTGTCACAAAATAAAAGGGGAAATGGCATTCTTTTTTCTGATTGTATTAAAAAAAAAAGTAAATCGTTATGTAAAAGAGAGAACAGAGATTATAATAAGAAATGTATTTTTTCAATCAGCAGGACAATATTTCTGATTGAATGGTTTAGTGATCTGATTAAAGGTTGTATACTTGACCGAATACATAAGCATCTTACATATAGCTATCCCTGAGAAAAAACATTATGGACATGTCAATCCCCACAATCTTGAGATACGAATTGACTTTTAAAACAGATGAAGGAAATCAATTCAAAAGAAGAAAAAAAACAGTTAAACCACAGCGTTTTCTATGTAAAATCGAATAAAATTCAATCGGAAAAGATAGAAAAATCGATATTAAAAAAATTAAACTTAAACTGTAATATCTGTCTCAATGTTCAAAATCACATTAATATGTAATACATAAAAACCTTGGAATAAGTCTAGAAATTAAAATGTCTCCGTACTTACATATCGTATTCATTCTTGAAAGATGAAATATAAACAGAAAACAACAACTAAAGGAGGAAAAAGGTCATAAATAGAATGAGTGGAAGATTTTCTACGTAGGAAAATAGACTCATTCCCAATAACGGCATATGAACTTATTCCAAATAATTCGAATCGATAGCCTGAACAAGCCCAGACAGGGCAGAAACATTATCATCGTATTTCATATATATATATATATATATATATATATATATATATGTATATATATATATATGTATATATATGTATATGTATATATATATATATATGTATATATATATATATATATATGTATGAACTTCATTTTTATTACATCTCTCATTCTATATATATATATATATATATATATATATACATATATATATATATATATATATATATACATATATATATATATATATATATATATATATATATATATATATATATATATATATATATATATATATATATATATATATATATATATATATATGAACTTCATTTTTATTACATCTCTCATTCAATCCAGGTGGCAACATATTTTAATGATCTTTCCTTTTCCCCGTTGGTCACTGCACGGTCACCAACGATTTAGTAGCTTGGCCAATCCTAGGGGTGGTCTGTTCTTTTGCTAATATTGATGTATCTCTCGATTGATAAATCACAAATTTTTCCTTTCACAAAGTGGAGCTGCGAACGTATAGAAATAATCAAAGAAAACGAAGAGGAGGTTAACGCACATCACATGATCAATTTTTTGGTTATATAGAGTCAGAAGATCGCCACCAACATCTCAACAACGTCATTATGGACAGCAGCCCGGCCCAAATGTGATGTACTGGTGAACTTCTATCATGTTATCAGGTACAGTTATTTGACATATTCCCCTTGATTTGACACATGCAAAGCAATTTCTTGCCAGGATTTGGTCAGTAAATGGGTCGAAGAACAACACTTACTTGAACAGTTGGGAAGAAGAGCGACGGCTCCTGAATGGTTAATGTTATTCCATCCCTCATCATTCTTTATTCTATTTTGGACATTTATTCCTTCTCAGCTTCTCGTTCTGAAATTCCCTATCGTTATTGTATGCATACCCTTTTCTCCCTTCATTTATATATATATATATATATATATATATATATATATATATATATATATATACATATATATATATATATATATATATAGTTTGTGTGTTTTTGCTTTTGTCCTTGTGCGTTTTAAAGATCAATATTATTCCATTAGAAACACTTAATAATGCTTGGTTCGAAATGTTTTTCAATTTAAATCAAAATGTCGGAAAAGTTAACGATTATGACTTCTTTACAAGCGATTCACTTATAAATCTAGACTTCAAAGAAATATATTGAAGAAAAAAAATCCTCTATTCAACAATGTTGGGGGTTGAATAAGAATGCTGATTGATTTAATAGTTTCATTGCTCATCTTATTTATTGACAAAACGAATCTATTTCCTTAACAACAACGCAGCCTCGTTTATCGATGACGGGGAAAAATTCGGCTGAACATATTTTTTTTTATTGGTCCTTACAATTGTATCTGAATAAGACTACATCAGAATCACCATTAAAATGATGAGCTTTCTCACGTTAGCTGATTCCGATTGGATTATACACTGTAGTCTTCGGAATTGGATATTTTAGGTAGTTCTTATCTTTTATACATTCAATAGTCTCTTTTGTACTACTTCCAGTTTAACTCTGCTGTATAAAGAAATTCAAAATCAACCAAGTACAACATATCTTTTTGATCATGTTAAACTCTGCTCCTTTGGCAAATTTGGTGCTAATTCAATTATAAACTACAGGGGCTGGCTCAATGATAATACGGACTAGATGAGGCCGACAAACTAGAGAGGTTTTGATGACTAAAATTATGTGTTATTCCCTGTCTCTGCACATCTCTAAAGTTTTGCCTTCATCTCCGTCAATCTTTCTGATTGACTGTGATTTTATCTGAATGTTATACGAACCGAAATTGGTTTTACGTGCAAAATTCCCCCTACCCCTAACCTATTTTTACCCTCTCTCTTTCTCCCCTGTGATTAATCAGCATAAGTCTCTTCCTTTCCCCGATTATTCATCTGCCCTCAAGTAAACTACCTAACTTCCATCACTACCTTCTCCTTTCATTAAATGATGTAACGCCCGCTTTCCCCCTCTTTCTCTCGTTTGGAATGTATGCATACGCAAGTGCACCTGTTTGTGTGTATCAACAGTCTTATATGACCATTTCTAAAGATGCATATTTGAGCAACACTTAAGACTTTGATAACTTGTCATGAGAAACCATCAACTCTTTGCTAAATGAAATTCCATTCGTCTCGAAATGCAACGTTCCAAGAGCCACGTGCTTGTCAATATAAGAGGCTGTGACGAGAATCAGCACGATATTAACTCATAAATTATGTTACCAGCTCATTTGGTAGTGATGCCAAACTATATGACATTCAGCGCTGGAATATAGAGCTGTAAATCTTAATAAGTTTGCAACACTAAATATTTTTGAATTTTATTCATATCAATGCAGGAAAAGTTGTCGATTTTCAATTAACCATTATGAGACGAGAGAAAAAGAGTGATATATATATATATATATATATATATATATATATATATATATATATATATATATATATATGTGTGTGTGTGTGTGCGCGTGCTTGTATCATAGACGTTATATAATATTGATAAAAAGTGACAATTATAAATGAATGTGGATATCATTGTGTTGTTTCGTTTCTATTGATATTCGGACCATCCTCATCTTGGTTGTTTTTCGTACAAGGATTTGGCCGTTGCACTCTTCGTCAGATATCATACTGGGGAAGTAACGACGGGGCATATTGACCCCTCTCAGCATTAGTAGGTCCGGGTGGAAGAACACCAAAAAGTGGTGAGTAAAGGTGAAACCAACAAATCGGGTATAGCTGATCATGTATGGAAAGAAAAGGGAGACCACCTACTCCTCTGAAACAAAGCTGAGATAATTGATCAGGGAGAACACTGGAAAATTTAATGAATGATAATAATGATGACACATTTTGTAGAAACTTCCATCTGCTACAATTTAGAAGTCCCTCTTAATACCTGGCCTGTATCTAAGAATATACATGAGCGAAGTTATGTGAAGAAACAACTAGGCCTATTGCTTGGCACAGGTGTTTAACATCTCCTTCGATGACAACTGCAAGTGAAGTGAACTTTGTCATATCTCACCTGTAAAGCATTTTTCTTATCCTTTCATTTTCTATATTTAGCCTCACCTACCATCCACACTACTCTTTGGGGACCAATTGGTTAGCTGTCTGTTCAACCTGTTGTCCTTTTACTCTTTGTGCCCCATTCTTCACCATTGAGCAGCTTAATTACTTGTATGATATCCTTCACGCTGGTGCTCTGTTGAATCCTTGTTGATCTTTTTTTCTATCTGAGATAATTATTCCTCAAAAAAACCTTCTCTCTGACTTCTATGCACTTTTGAGTTAGTTTTTAAACGTACTTGACGCGGAAATTCTCCTGTGAATAAAAAAACTTCCTGAAGGTGGAAATGGACTAACATTGGTTATCATTTATTCTCTTTGATATTGAAGTTTTAATTTTCTTTCATGAATTTAAGAGTTAAAATATAATAAAAAAAGTGGTAAGGGGGAGTATTTCTAATAATTTGCTAAAACATAATAATTTATAGAAGTTATTTGTCCAGTATCTGGATGAATTTCGAGGTTTTAATGTTTTGCATCTGTTCATCAGAGCTTGTATTATGCATCAATTTTCTAATTACCGTTTTAAGCATGTTCGTAAAATATTAATAGGTTTCGATTCACATCAAATATTTATTAGCCAATACCCCTGTGTGTGTATGTGCCTGATAATGTCGGTGCAGGTATGTATTTCTACGTTATGCCTCTGTACAATTGCTCCTTATACCAAATTGGATTCTTTTAGTTTTATCTCTTCCTTAAAATTCACCATCATTATTTAATTGTTAGACCATGATTCCTAATACAGAATATGATATTTAATGACTGATGCAAGATACTAGTAGGCAAGGCAATAACCAAGGGTAAGCAGTGGATGGTTCTTTACCTTACGCCATTATTCCTCATTTTATTCAAGGGATGTCCTTGCAGCGACCAGCGATGGATGGACTGGACACAGAAACGTTAATACCATCAAGCAAATCGGGCAGAACTATATTTTCATTACACCAGACCAATTAATGTTTCACCTGTGAGAAGATAGAAGAACAGATATGGCAAGTTTAAAACAGAATCTCTCTTATTTTTGCATCAATTTGGACGAAGAGTAACCGACAAGTAACGAATCATGAATTGGATTCTAAGTATAGAATGTAATTGATAAGATTTACTAAACGTGAACTAGAGGTTGTTAACTACTGTGGAGACTCCATTTCTGATACCTCAAACTAAACAAAGATGGATTTTGTTATTTCCGTGTGTGCATCTTTCTGTATGTGCACGAGTGCTTAACAGTTAAATTTTAGGTGTGTTTTTCGAGGCATAATTAAATATAAATGTTTGTTGTAAAAAATCTAGCGACTGAATTGAAGTCACTGCAAGTAATATCGATAATATCATTACGTGCAATACTATTCAAAAACTGGAAACGACGAAGTCTCAGTACTTTCGCCATCGTATGATGACCGAAAAAAATTGCAATGATCAATTTTCGCACAAAAACAAATCGTGTGCACACATGAACAACGTTTTATCAGCCAAAAGACGATATTTGTAAATCATCTATTGATCACCACTATTTTTAATTTTTTGACCCCCAATAACTTCTGCCTCTCGAATTAATGCTTTTTGCATTCCACTAAAAACCATCTGTACCCAATAAATCTTGGATATTTTAATGTTGTTCGGGCATTGATTAATTCGTGCACCAATAATCAAAATTTAACTCATATCATTGTACTTTCTGAGCAGCTCACAAATAGTAGCCAAAACCTCTCTCAAATCTATTGATAGTTTGAATATTTATTCAAACGTGTTTTTTCGCTCTTGTTGTCGTTCTCCACACATTTAATTGGTTATTTTCAGAGGATTTCAATGAGATTTTCAATCCAGTAGAAGAAGGCTGAAAAATCGATGAATTTAAATTTTCAGCTCTAACAACTAACAAATAAAGTATGCTCATGTAAATTCAAGCCTTTTTGCAATCTTATCAGCTGATTTGTTGCGTTCTGCTCGCCAACGGTCAGATATTTCACTTTCAAGGAGCGTAATTAGCATTTGGAAAAGTCAGAAGTCACAAAAACCCAGATCTTGACTGTAGAAGAGCTGAAAATTACGGGAATCTTGGTGGTGAGACATGGATATGCTCACTTATTTCATAAGCAATTGTCACACAGTATACAAAGTCACTTGCATTTGACAGTCAACTTAGTTAAACTAAAGAAAATGTCTGTTATGATACTTTTAGGGGAGATTGTATGTTCTTGTAGGTGTTAGTCTGTTCTATTTATATAGCCATACATATTTATGTATTCTATGAATCGAAAAATCAATCTACCTACATTTATGGATATTGATATATTTGTCTATAATTTCATAATCTTCTCACATACATCTAACTTGTTTAAAAACAAAAACAAGAAAAACGAACATGAAAATACAAAAATAGCATAAAAAGGATAGAGTAGAGAAGTCATGAAAGTTATCAGAAGTGAAAGATCGATGTTTCTAAACTTGTTCTTCCTTTCATAAGCCAAGCACAGAGTCTTTTTGGATTCCGTCCAAAGCCTTCATAGTCTGCTTGTCAAACACCAGTTTACGATCTCAGATCGAGGATTAACTCTATCCCTGTCATATATCAATGGTCCAAGACATCAGAGTCGGCCATTATTTTATTGTCCACCATTTTGACTTTACGTGTAAACTGGTACCGTTCCTATAATAGTCTTTGTCCTATTTGATGAGTTTTCTCTTTAGTGTCCACTGGAGCATGAAATATAGCGGGTTTATCAGAATGGCCGTTGTGTCTCGAATAGGAATGAAAGAAGCAGACGTAGAACCAAAATGATTTTTGAAAGCTGACAGAATAAGATAAATTTCGATAGAAAATCACATTTTGTATCCGTGATAGCTAATGGATATCGCTTATTTTCGAGGTTAATATGTGTTTAACATTCAAGTTTGGAAGTGATTAAAGAATCATCAAACTAATGAGCATTTTATTTAAGCGTTCAGTTGGATAAAATAAAGATATTTACTGGCTGTGGTTCTTCAGCCCAGTCTTTCTTACCTCTTTCAAATCAATTTTCCCTCATTTTTTCCTTTTGGATAATTTCTTCCAACTTCATCTTGAAGAGCTGATACTTGGAACCAAACCAAAAAATCGACAAAAGAGACCATAAAAAAACATAACAAAAATTACATGTCAATATCTTGGTCGAGTCCTGAGAATGTCACACCACCGCTGGACATCAAAACTCACAACGTAGATCCCTAAAGGTCCAACAGTAAAGTAGCGTTTACCAAAAAATGCATGAAAGTATTGGCTCTGTAATGCCTAAGATAGAAACAGCTTGTGCATTTTGGACGACGGATGCTAAAAAACAGCTGCAGTAGAAGATGCATTCAGAACGACCGCTAAGCTACGAATGATTATCTTCCTGCTTAGAATATAATTGTAATATCCCCACCCTTCTGTATGTTTTCACATTGTGAACCTATTCAAGGTTGTGTCTTACTTTTTTCACAGGAGATCATCTGTTCTCGTGAAATTATTGCACAATATTCTGAAATCAACATTATGACTTCAAGTCTGTCTCTCAATACAATGATTCTTTTAAATGAAGGTTTTATCTTAAAGAACTGCATTTCAAAAAAATTACATAAACCAAAACAATTCAAATAATCTTCTCTCTGTTTTCACAGCATGCACTGCTGATAGCTCACCAGTGTTTTGTGTAATCATCGTCTTACTGTATCTCACAGAGCAAATTTTTGCAATATATTTTTTGTAAACCTTTAAATTCTATTATCAGCATATTTGCAAGTTGAATACATTTGTATTAATGGCGCCAGGTTCCCATTTCACTATCTACTTATCTTTTTTTAACTTTTTACTTTTACTTTTCCTGATGTTTTTTCCATTGGTTTACAATACAACTTCCATCAAACAACCACTAAAAAGTTATATAGTTATTAATCGATTAGCAATTATGAAGGTCTGTCCTACGCGTATCTATCAGAACATATATATATATACATATATATATATATATGTGTGTGTGTGTCTGCGTGTGTGTGTGTGTGTGTGCGCGCGTGTGTGCGCGTGTGTGTGTGCGTGTGTGTGTTTACAAACATGATCATGCATTATGGACTTCAGAAGTCACATCCTCACAGTGCGTTTTCCTTCTCAATATAAATATACCATAATGCCATTTCAACATTGGAATTATATGAATAGGTAAACTGAAGTGAAATACATATAAAGCTTCGTAGACAATGTGTATGTGTGTTCGTGTGAATACATTGTTGTCTTTATCTACCAATCTCGACGGCTACCTTATGATTTCTTTATTTTGTTCAAGAATTCAATTTAAAAACAAATTCTGTCACGTGTCATTAGGTATTTAAGTATACGAAAAAGATACCAATGAATTCTCGCCCAGTTATTATAGTATTGTGAGTGCATGCTGGATGATGAATTAATCGATACGGAAAAGCAGAGTAATTTATGTGTACCAGTGTTAAATCAACTATTGTTGAGTTTTTTTAAGAACTCGTACATATTTTGGTGACACTTTGTATTATTGTGTGAATGTGCGTATGTGTGTGTGTCTGCTTTTATATATGTATGTGTGCTGCCCATGTATTCGTCGATATACGTCAATGAGTGCATTATTTCCAAGTTTCAATCATCGATCAAATAGGTCTACAATCAATGCACCCCCGATAATCTCCCTTTTTGTAAAAGTCAAATGATCAACCTGTGAATTGAGAACTGTGCAATGTAAACAAGGGAAGATCATTTGTAGCATCCCATAGAGGGATCATAGAGAAAGAATAGATCAGATGTATCATAGAACACATTTGAAAATACGGATGGCAATTGAAAGGCTATGTTGCAATAACCTTTGGACATTACGGGGATTCTATTTGAAATGGAAACCGACAGAAAATAAGATAATTATCTCATTTGATAGATTCTGGAGATATAGGTAACGTGGCGCCTACGACTGAGAGGACAGGAATATTTGGGAAAGCTATATATCCTAAGGTAAACGTTACGAGGAAAATAATGATGATACTTATCATAATATGTTCTCTTCTCTTTACATAAATTCACGTATACAATGCCCGTCTAGAAAGTATCCAGCCATCCTGGATATCTTGAGAGATGGTTCTGCGACCTCAATGTTACTTGACAACCAAACAAAAGGGACTCCACATGTGTGAACAGACAAACCCCATATGGTTGCTCAGCAAACAGTAAGACGCATGGTGGAAAAAAAAGAGAAACGTTGTCCAAAGAAGCGATATCCCTATGCAGATTTGTTCTGCAAGACTTAGTCGGACGCAGAACCATAGTGGAGTTGGTTGGTGCAGGGAGAATTGCACCCAATACTCCGGCCAGAAAAAATGACAGGCTTACTTATCTACTGTCCACATCACACACTCTCAGATACTTTACTTCTACTGGGGATCAAACTCACATCCATAGCAAAACTATGTTAGTTAATATTTTTGAAGTTATATTCAATGCCAATTTTAAATGTTAGTGAAAAATCTGTTGTGCTAATATTTGAAATATGTAGTGCTTGCAAGCCTGATAAAGCAGCATTTACAAGCTTTTCTCAAAGGCTGATCTCAAGCACTATCGATAATAATGTAACTCCCACGACTACAACTACTCTGTTTTGTTTTTACTGTCAATGGAATGTTAGAATCGGCTGTCAGACTCGTTGAAATAGTTAAGCAGTACGGCGGGCATCTAATTAGCTGCAAGAGTTGTCAAGATATCGTCAAAAAAGTTGTCCAGCATCTAAAGGGGCTCTTCTCATGGAAACCCGATCTATTTTGCTATTTTACACGTAGATGAAAAGAGATATATTCATGCCTTTTCCAAGGGCATTATTTACAATGTACATAAACAGCTTGGTATCACTATCTTTGCTACCACTGTTACGCCAATTGCACTTCCTCACAATTTTCATGGTTTATTGGATGAAAAGGGACTGTAAATTTATGCCTGGGACTGCATAGTTGTTAGTTTCGTATGTATCGACGAGCAAGTTATGTTGGAGTAATTACATGATCCAAATGATGTGCACCATGTTGATATTTCTTTATTGTTTTACCGTTAGATTAGAATTAATCTTTTGAACCGATGTTTCCAAAGGTTGAAAAGGAGTAATAAACTAGAAGATTGCACACAAACCCAATCAGCGCTGGGTTGCAGCAAATGCAGTTGGAGATTATTGAAAAAGCAATTTTGGTTCCTGGAACATATTGAAAATCCTGATAGTAATCTCACAGAGTGCAATACACCTGATATTACGAGGCGCAAAATTCGCACGGACTATTCGGTTATGAATTTTGGTTTGCACGGAATGAGTTAGTCTTCAGATATTGCTCCAGTCTAAATGAGTAATTTGTTTAATGTTCTGCAGTATAGTCTGCTGATACTATTGAGAAAAATGTTTAGCTTCTACTTTTTTTGTAATATTAGCAATATCATGTGTGCAACTCTATGAAGTAGGTCAATATGACTATTTGATCTTTAAGGTGAAAATATAACAAGAATGAGGACACCTTTATTGATGAATTCATCTAGGGATTCGATCACTACTACAAGTATTACTTCTGACATGACTTACAGCGTTTATTATCGTTTGATTTTGGACTTTTGTTGCAAACTAGTACAAAAACACATATACACACACATACACACATTTACTTTATTTTCGTTTTTCAACAAATGATTGTTATATACACACACACACACACACACACATATATATATATGTATATATATATATATATATATATATATATATATATATAATATCACATTTTACATACATACTAATATTAGTATGTGGTTTATCATCCATATAGCGATCGCAGTGTGTAGATCCCTTCTCATACATAATGACAGATAAACATCCTACTATAGGTTGAGTGTGATGTTGAAATTTCCTCCGTGTTTCTCTAATAGGCGTCATAAAGTACCATATATGTATATGTGGATGATTTGATTTCCTACGTTTTGCTTTGACTATTGAACTAATTTTCGAGCCATGTAAGTTGAACAATTCGAGTTTGAAGTGGTTTTGATCACACGACAAGATAACAACGGAGAGCATTGAGCCGAATCAACTTGCGAATGGTTTGTGCATAGCAATTGATTTGAATTCAATTGAAAATTTATAGTGGAGCTCGAAGGGTGGAATTCACCAGAGGGACAACAGGAATATTTTTGACATGAGAGTTTTTTGCAAGGAAAGTCAGACCTAGATTTCAAAACAATGATACAAAGGGATTGCGGGAGATTACAAAAAAAAAGTATCTAAGCAGTAATTGCAAAGTGAGTCTACATAAAAAGTACAAATATGAAATTAATAAGTTTGATTATTTTTTTCTGTTGTCACTATTGTCTATATTTTGTGCATTGTATGATTGGAATTTTCTTTCTTTTGGTGATTGTTCATTTTATCGTCCCACTTTATCATCACAATTGAAAACTCCAGGGTATCTGTATCAGTCTCGTCCAGTCAATGCTGTGATCTTTTTGTCGTCTGGGAGTTCAGTTCCAATTAATGCCGCTAACCTCCTTTTGTGCATTACTATTGGTTTGCATTTTTCAGGTCCAAATCCATCCCAGTGTCATTATTGTATTCATTCACATTGTTGGACAACCTCACGTGCTCTCCCCTGCTCTTTGCAAATAGTTTTATGTTGTTTATGTACATTACATGGTTGACTTTTCTCTTTTACTTTTGAGAATTGGTATCCTTTGCTTGTTTCAGGTTTCTGTTGAGTGGTATCATCATTACAAAAAAAGTATTGGGGAAAAAAGTCTCTTTGTGAAATTCTTTTTTTTTTTACTTCCCTGTGCTAATTTTTGTCCTGTAGCTGCCAAATGTACTTTTAAGTTTTCCATAGAGATGGTTAATAATTCCACAACTACTTAGCTGATCATGAATATTCTTAGGCATTCAAATATCCAGCCGTGTGGAATTTTGTCATGTGCTTTTTTACGATCTATCCATCCTATTGCAACGGTCATGTTCCTTTTTCTTACTTCCTTTGAAATCATCTGATCTATCTATAGCAACTCATTCAACCCCTGATTCCACTACTGTATCCTTCTTTTTTTTCCGGTATTAGTCCTTTCTTTCCATCGATGTATCTATATATTATCTCTGCTATATATTTGGTCAAGATTTTCCGCAATAGTGATAGGCTAGTGATTGGTTTAAAATTGTTTGTTTGGTCCCTTTTTTACAGTGCCCTTTGGAATGAGGGCTGTTCTGTCTCTGGTCATCCATTTTGGGACCTCCTTTTCATTCAAGCAATTTTAAAATTAGTAGATGAGCCTGTCGTGAAATGTGGTAAATTTTCTCAATATGTATAGCTAAACTCACAAGGCTACGAAGAAATATACTCATTCGTCGATCATAGTTTTTCACAAGATCTCTTCGGATCTGCATTCCAAATTATGTATCAGTCGCCTGACATTCTTGCAACATGGTGTGTTCATTGTAATCTGAGATTCTTTCAATGGATTATACATCTCTGACTTTCGTTTATTCTCCAATCGTTTCGGTGTCGGCTCGGAGTTTTGACTTTCATGTCTGTTAGCTAAAGTTGGACGTGCAATTTCAACGGAAAGAAAGAAAATATCCTGGACACCATACAATGACACCTAGATACAACATTCACTTCATGAAAGCCAGAGAAAACACCAGCTAGAATATTGCTGTATAACAACGAAAATGAGAATGCAAGTCTAAATAATTCATCAAACTTATGTTGCACGGATCCTTATGCTATTGACAAGTAGAGTGTTCCTATAATGATGATTTGTTGGTCAAAATAGGGTAAAGCGATCGAGCAATTACTATTAATTCATATGGGAAAGATTTTGAATGTCCCCAGGCCTCCACAACGGGGATGAGTCATCAGGGATTGAAGTGATGGGAGGTGCACCAAATATACCTCGCAGAGAAAGGAAGTTGATGTGCGCTGTCTCTTTAACAGCTTACTGCAAAATAAACTTTCAAAATTGATTTTCATTTTTCACGCTTTTTGAAATATCAGAAAATTGTATAATGTGAGCGTTCAAAATGGGGGTTACTGTATATTTGGATGCCTCAGCCCTGAGAGTAAAGTTTATCGTCGAAAATAAATCGAATTTCGTGAAAAAAGGTTCCATCTTTCACTTACCACAAATATTTTTAGGAAAGCAATGATTTTTTACTTCCCTGTATTCTGCCCAATCGCCAGATATTTCAAGAAAGAATATCTATTCTGTGAGCTCGCCACTATAGCTGACAGTGAATGAGTCACATGAATACACACACAAGCACACGCACACACACACACACATACGCACGCAAACATACACACATTTGTGTTCTGTAATGGTGGGAAATAAATATGCATAATATTGGGTTAATAATAACCGGATCAAATTGAAAATATTTCAAGATTAAGTACGACAATGTAACTTGGGATGGAATTTATCACCGTGTTTCTGGATTTTATCAGGCTAAGAAAATTTCAAAACATGATTTTTTTGCAGTTATCATATGATAGGCAAAGCAAACAACCCAATCTACTTCTTTGACAGATAGGCAGACGGAGACAGAGACAGACGGATACAAGCGAGAAGGAGAGAGAAAGTGAGAGAGGGAGATAGATAGAGAGAGAGAGAGGGAGAGAAATACAGTTAAAAGCTGAATTGACTCGTAATCAGCCGTTTCGAATGTAACCCAGGTAAGATGCATCCATTTTGGGGACCACAGAATAAATAGGACTGATCATCGCAAAAAACGAATTGCAAAATTGCAGATATTGAACAGATTGTTTGAAGCATGCTCATATATAGGCAATATTTTTGTGTAGGGGGGTATCTATGTCCATGCATACGTGTGTACGTCTGTGCACGCAAGCCTGCATTTGCCCAAACGTGCAATACGGTAAAATTATTCCTGAGTAGTCACCAGTACGTATACAAGGTGTCTCCCGGAAAAGATTGAACAAAAAATAAAGAAATAAAATAGATTTACAAGATAACTTTTTTATCTATGGACCTAAATACGTATAGTTATTTTAGCATTTGTTTATCCGAAGATGAATAATAACCATCCAGGTGTTTGATAAATGGGAAGCCTGGCAGCTGCCATGTCAAAATTCAATCTTACTCAATTCCAACTGAAGATACTTGCTGTCACTTTTCCATTGTATGATATACAATACAGCTTTTGTTGTAACCTTTTTCGTTGGAACAATCATACTGAAAGATATGTATATTTCAATTATTCTTGAATTAATTATACATGAATGTAATAGTTTTAAAATCTTAATCACAAATGCGGCTTATTCCCGGTCTTCATCAGGTTACTTTTTTAGCTATCGTCTACACAGATATTCACACGGAGTCCCAAGGGTTTCCAGTTGCTGATTAACTTTGAGTATTATCAAATTTTAATCAGTGGCATCTTTGCATGATGATATCTCCGGGGCATTTATTAGTAAATGAAGATCGACTCCAATTCATTTACTCAATCAACTGATTTCTTATAGTATTATATCAGATTGCATTCTGTGTTAGTAGAATACTATAATTCGCACTACAGAGGGGACATGTGTTAGGTAAACAGAAATACGACCAAGATAGAGACTGATAGAATTCTTCTTCACAACTAAATCCAAACCATGGGAATTGTTTCATGATCGATAATTTTAAGAATGAAAAACGCTCTGATACTGCAGGGTAAAACTCTACTCCGAATTCGATTCTGCCAGATGATGTTGACTGCAACTTTTGTATTTTATGTGTGATGAATAAACAATTATAAAGAATGTACATTTTGGTATGCATGCATTTTGATTTTAATAAAATAAAGCTTTGTGTGTCTGTAAAACAAACTCTTGTTAAAATCTGGTATTTTTCAAGTTAGCTCAGTCAGTAGACATATTCCTGGCAATCATTTGATGATAACTTCAAATCATTTCTAAGGGATGTGAATTCTAGATATTTGGCAACGATTATTTTCGTCTTTCTTTGTTTCTATGGTTGAAAAATGAAGTGAACACCAGTTCTGGAGTTTTGCAATAAAAAGGCTATTAATGTAGTGCCATGGTAATTTGCGCGACTTCATCTCTAATCAAGGAAGAGATAAGTAGCCTAACAGTTAGCAGCACAGAGAATGGCATCAGAGAACCAGTTTCAAACTCTGTTTTAAAGAGTTTGTATTCACAAAACACCTATTCCCTTGGAAAAAAAAGCATGAATCCATCTTTTCTCCCCGCAAAAAAAACCCTAAAAATAATCAATAAAATTTAGGGAAATCTGGACACTGTACTTATGGTTGATAAACGGTGTAGGGTCCATAATCAAAGGAGTGGAGTCTTTTCAAATCAACAGTATGCCAACTTTGACTCTTCATACACTTCCTGCAGCCAATCCTATAGTAAACACGTTGTTCCGCTTTCCTTTAGGCCACCTCAGCGAGGCTTAGAGAAAAAATTAAATGACTAGATAAAATAGATATCAATTCTTAAGTCACGCTCAGCCTTGAGCCCTTTAGAAGTCACTTCTGTGCTGTTCAATTTTCTAGCGACACGAGAGGTCTTTTTGATCCTTATGTCAAGCTATATAGTATCATCACGCGCTGAATTGTTACGGTAAGAGAGATGTAGGGGTTCCCTATTCCGGAGGCTGTAGATCTCTGAGCACCCACGGAGATATTACATACATGAAGTTGGATACGTTGAATTATTGTTCGTCGACTCGTGCATGTCCATGTATATTGATGTAGCATATATCTCAAAGATCCACATTCATATATGCATGAGACAGAAGGTGGGTCTATGTACATACCCCCATTTTAATGGTAGAACCCTAGAGAAGATTTGCATGAGGATGTATAAGCCGGGGAAAACATCAAGACGAAAAGATAAACCGAAAGTAGGCGAATGAACTAAAAAACCAAGAGAGAAAAAATTACCTTCGCCTGCAGATTTTTTTTTTTCCTTTTTTTTGTTAATGTAATATTTCATTTATTTTCCTTCTTTTATTATCATTCTTATCTCGAGATGGTTTCTCTCCCTGGAACAGTTTTCTGTTACTTGCTGAATTTTCACTTATCTTTCTTGTAAGCGTAAAAAATGCATTCGGACAGCAAGTGGCGTCAACCCGACCTCTGTGCCCCCCAGGAATGGAAGGTTGCTAAATTCGATTCTACCCCGTCCGCCAAATAAACAGAATATGAGGAAAAAGAGCTGAAAGAAAATATTTCCATTATCTTTGTGTCCTCTTCGCCTTCAATGTTATATCCTTTTGAACTTCGTTGCTCCGAATGCACGTAAAGGTGAAATGATCGAAGCTTCAAACAGAGACTAAAATGGAAGAGAAGACGAGGAAAAAGAAAGAACATACCTATTGCCAGAAAAAGTGGGATACATTTTTCTACACCCACTTGTTTTCCGATTTATAGCGTGATTATTTCCTTCTAAATAACTCTTTGGTTTAAATGTTTCTTGGATATTTTTTCGCTATCTTTTCACCTGCCTTCTTGTATTTCGTTATAACCAAAGAATCTTTCTCTCCTATAAGCACACTTAATAGTTACTACATTTACCAAACCATTTACATATATGTGCTAATATCCCCGGACTTAGAGGTGTTAAGCACATTCAAAGGGGAACTAATGTATATTCCAACTTAGGAATAGGGCACTCTGGTGGATTGGGAATTATACGTTTGTATACATTTTAAGTCAATAACTTCTTAACTTCATTTCCTGGGGTTGGTTCGGATTGGTTTGAACTCTTGCCTCGACTTTGTGGGTGGGGGGGTAATGTTTTGTTTGGTTTTCAAAATTGTCTAGTCCTGACCTCAGTGCCACTTTCAGATCATGTCTATGGAATCAAAAGATCATCGCTCATTTATTCCTGGTCAAAGATTCAGACATTTTATCAAAGTCTCTGCTTGTTCTGCTGAATGAAGTATCTTAGCATAGTATGTTGGCAGATTCTTTCAATCCACCTTTTTTTCAGTTGTTTTCCGATACTTCTCACTCCATACAGCATCCATACCAGATTTTAAAGTGTCTATGCGTAAGGCAGCATTTTATGTTCTTCGATACTTATATTGAAGGGTTGAAATCCTCACTCTGTTTTCTCTGTCACAGCAGCATGTGATATCATGTATGCAATTCTTGGTCATGTTTACTTCAAATGCGGGTTTTACTTAGGTGAACAAAATTTAGAAAAGAATATCCCTTTTCTTATTTATCAAAAACTACTGAGTCCAATATCTTCAGAATGGAAAATTAAGATGTATCTTGTCTTAATACTGATGTTCTTTTATTTGTATTTCTGTAATTTTTCCAACAGTGTTTACTTGTTGAAATAAGTATGAACAAGGTGTGTATCTCGTGGCTGTTTAACATTCACTGCAAAAATAGATCCTCTTTCGGAGGCCATATAATTTAATTACAACCATTCCGATCAGACTTGGCCTTTGTAATTATTTTTTCATTAGTGCCACCTCTAATTTAATGACTTTCACAATTTAGAATGAAAATAAAAGATATTTCTTACTTTTTTTACTTTTTCGTTACTTCTTTCCGTCCTTTGTGTCTGCTGAACTTTTTTTACTTTCTTCTTGATTCATTTCGTTCAAACCTTTTTGTTAATCACCTTACAGAATCAACCAACCCCTTTTTCTTCTACTTTCCGCAGACTTAACAGGAGGATTTATACTAATGAAGACTCTCTGACTCTCTCCCCCGTACAGAGAATCGAAATCCTGTTCCTGGACGGCAGAATGGCTAACCATAATAGTATCTGAGCAGACTATCATTGTTAAGTCACACCAGTTAACTTTCTCAGGCTGGTCAGATCTCTCACTTTTGTTCACTTTTCAACGTAATATGCTTATCATAATGGAACTAACGTATGTAATTGCAAGAGAAAAATACGGGCGAATAGCTCGACTCTTAAAAAAAAAACTCAATCGAGAGTTTTGTCCTCCTTGTCATAATGCAACTAACGTATGTATACACAAGTAAAATGAAGGGTAGATAACTCGTGAAATAATTCCAACTCTCTGTTTCAATATTAAACAATTCCATCCTTCTATTAGAAATAATCATGTTTCGTGTGTTTATGCAGGGAGGTATCTCTCTTATCGCTCGACCGTTCTTACCAATGCACCACTGGAACTCTATGGTAAGCCTAAGTCTAAATAAAACCCATAAACTGACACCGTATACCAATGTTCACTGTGTCATGTTCATCATTAAATCGTTGTCTAGTTGTATTCATTTTTATAAAACGTTATTTATTCTGTTTCCATAATTTAGTTTCAACCTAGAAATAAAGATATAGGTCGAGTTTAGGTTAGAGGGCTGTGAGTTCAATCCCGATTCTGAACTTTCTCTTTATTCCAAACCACGCTGTTAATTTATTCACTTGCTGATGAATGTCATCCAGTCGGAATTCACCTGCAGCAAACTGCAGCTGCAATTTATACTAAGGCCAATAATTGAAAAAAGTATATAATGCAAATTGATGGACCCATGTCAGTGTTCTTTCCTGGAATCATCTCTCTTTAATTATATTTTATCTGATTTCCATCCATTTATCTTACGAATTGATTTATTGGACACCAATTTAAACCACCCATTAAGGCATTTTTTTAGTCTAGAATATTCGAGACGTAAAATCTACAATCAATGCATGATATCAGGTATGATGGGGGATATTAAACAAAACAGAGGATAGACCATACAGGAAACGGATAGACAAGATAGAGGGGTTTGCCATGAAGATATGGTTGAGGTTAGCCCAATGAAGCTCTCCATGGGAGGAGATGGGGAATTCTGTTGTTAGGCAGCAAGGGGAGATGATGTTGGTGTTGATGATGTTGGTAATGCTTATAATAATATAAGAACATGTGTAAGGTGTAAATGAATTTACTCTGCAATCCGGCTTTAGAAGAAGCTAGTCGACCATGGACCATCTCCATTTGATAAATCAGCTGAAATAAAATCAGCAGGAATACAAAATGCCACTCACTATCGGATCTATCGATTTGGAGAACGACTTCGGCTCTGTGAAATACCAGATTTAATGCAAAATGATTGTCTGTTTATATTTCTTGCTCCATTCATCGATGGCAATGTTTTCTCAATCACACAACTGAATAGTTTTACTATCATCTTATCATAAGATATGGTTTCGCTATGTTTTCAAACCAGTTGATAGTGCTAATGCCAGTTTGCACAATTTGTATCTAACATTTTTTTTTAAATTGTCATCATTAAATATGGAATATGTTATCATTAAGCTTTACTACGATAACATATGAGGATGAACTTCTAACATTGACATAGAAACAGGCTGTACAATGATAGTAAATTTGAGATATGTATCAATCTGATTCAAGAAATATTTTTATTAGATTCAGAGAAATATAATTAGCGCACTCGAGGATTATACTCGTCGAATTTGATAACAGTAAGTATAAGGACAGGTATGGGTAAGGTGATGTGTTTGCAAAATGTTCTGATTTTAGATTTGGCTCTATACTCTCTACGCCATGTCTTTGGTTCAGACAATGAATTTGGATGTTGAAATTCAAAATTTTAAGTATCAAAATTGAGAAGTAGAATTGAGAAGCTCGTAATTAACAATTTAATACTACAATCATCGAAATCGAGAATCAGAATCATCAAAACCGATATTTATTTTTAACGAATCGAGAATCATAATGCAAAAATAAAGTTAATGATTATAAGAATGTAAAATTAGATTCATAAAAATCTGAAATCATAATTATAATAATTAATGGATGCAACTATGAAAGAGAAATCTAAACATGATAAGTAGGGTTTAGATTTTCCACCCACTAGTTCCTACCTTTACGTATCTTACATGGCCTTTCAGCCTGTCAGCTTTTCAGCTAGCCGCTCAGGTTGAGCGGCAAAGAAACATATTAACAGATTTGGTTGACGGTTTTAATGAATAGCAACAAAACTAGAACTGCGTATTGCAAATAACTCTGACAATAAAAGTGGAAAATAACCAAGTATAACTATTCTCAAACTGTTTCTCTAGTCCAAGTATAACTTGTTGATAAGGGTCGAGCAATATATGAAAAGAAAGCAAACCTAAACTCCGCTATAACATGCCAGCTAGATTGTAAATTGTGATATGCAACACATAAAAATCGAACGGTATCATAACCCCATAAACAGTAGCCAAAATGGAAAGTCTTCATTAATGCAACAATATAAACTACTTTACAATGTGCAGTTCAGTCATAGCGTAACAAACTTACATCAAACTTCCAATAATACGACCGGTAAAGTTTAATGCTGTATTTTACAAGTTGAAATGCAAATTCTACGAATGGTTCATAGAATAATTTCACGAACTCATAAAACAATTGCACCCGTAAATATGTCATGTTTATTTTGAAAACTATTAGACTGTAAGAGGTTTATAAAGGAGGATAAAATATATCAGATACTTGATTGAAATCAATAGGGTCGTGTTTTTTCTAATAATGAAAATATGATCAAGTAAGTAACAGTGAAGATCAGGACAAATCAATATAAAATGAAGATAATGACATTCTAAATTCAATTATCTCAAGATCAAGATTACTTTCAGTGGCAGAGTCTTATCAAATATCCTCATATCTTCCATCTAAAATTACTGCCTTCTCAAAGAGACATATTTTTAGTAAACATTTGACTTGCCAGTAAACGTTTTTCACTTCATTATTTATATTTCGGTAACTAATCGATTCCTCACGAGAAGTACAACTGACCCTTGTCAATAATCCGTCTTTTAAGGTCATTGCTCTAAATGCTCTCTTTCGTCTATATTATAGGGAATTTTTTTTTTTTAATTTCTTTCAGAGTTGTTATCATGATGATTGTGACGATGATGATGGGGGTGGCAGTTCGATACGAATATGGCAACTCTTAGGAGAGCAAACTCTTGCGTATCAACCGTGGAACAGCCTTTACGTGAGGAAGTTTTGTTTAAGTTGTTTAGGCCTTGCTTGGCAAGAATTTCTGTTGATTGAGTACAAAGCATAGACTGAAAGGCCACAAAACAATTGTTGCTGCAAACAGGACTTGATTTTCTCAGACAGTCACGTATCTGGGTGATTATCTGGTTTGTCGTTGTTAGTATTTGGTTATTTAACCGTAACAGTTATGCATTTTTGTTGTCATTAGTATAAGACAAGTCTCTTCAACGACGATTAATCAAATCCTGGTGAGTCCCTGGATTGAAAATTTGAAAGCTGATGCATTTTCATCTTATCAAGAAATATTCTTGCAATATTTCGTAGAAAGGTAATTTGCCACCCAGCTACAATATCACACGTTTGCTTAGAAACTTTCCATCAAATAGTCATTCGACACTTGAATTGCATTCTCAGAATATCATCCTCATAAGTTACCACACTGATTTGAATTACATCCGTGAGATCCCAAAATTCTAACACATTCTCTCCGATTGCTTTCTTACAAATGACCTATGTGCCTTTTTACAATTGTTTCAAAGAGCCTTTTGGAGCTTATTTTCATTGTTGTTTTCCCCTTTATGTTTATTGATGTTGTTATTATTCATACGTCTGCATGTTCACACAAGATGTCTAATAGTCATCGTAAAAGGCTGTGATACCACAGCTCCAGCAATGATCCGTAGAACATCTTACAGTGTATTCCAAGTCCACGACAACTCTTGGATGTGTGCTTCCCCAATCATATCATCAATACGTCTGCATGTTCACACTGGATGGGGAGATCACAAGACAGCACAGTATATTGGGAAACAGTCGAGGATATCATGGGAATATCAGAAAACTCGATTGGCAGTGAGCAGAGCAGGAAAACGGCTAGAAATCACATCACTCAACGAAGATCCAATGAGAGCAAAAAGGAATCTGTGACAAGACAAAAAAAAAAAAAGAAAGTGTGACAATCGAAACTAGTTAAAAAATATAAGCTGTGCAGAACCCATGATAAACAGGTCTGGCTCACAAAAGTGATAATGATTATGCAGTTAGACTCCAAAATTTGTACACAATACGAAACAATTTTTTTTCTCGGTTGAGAATTAGTCTTAGAACAGTAAAATAACATACAAATGAAAGAAAAAATGAAGATGCTTCGACGAACAAGAGGGCAACAACATATATAAAAAAATACATGTTTAGTGTAGTAAGCAAAGTGGGAAAATATTAAAGGCAACTCTATACCAACGATTACAATCACATTGTTTGAAATACGCTGCTTGGGACCACGATAGTAAGAAGTAACGACTGAACTCATCATCCTAGTGAGAGTTTTCAATAGTCCCAATGTGGCAATATATATATATATATATATATATATATATATATATATATATATATATATATATATATATATATATATATATATATATTGTTGATTTCACCTGATAGTATCAAAAGGTTATTAGGACCAGTCGCCCAACAGAGACAATCTAAAAATCGATTCAAACGTACGTAACCTTTGCTAATTCACTAAATGGATCAAACAGCACAGTTGATAGATTGATACATATGAATTGATATCTGATAAAACTATTAAAGGTTTTTTTCTTAGTTTACAAAAAAACATCATCATTTATCTATTTAACTATTTATTCATCTTAAGGAAGCGAGATAGAAGCAGGTATAACGAGTGTGAAGGAGAGTCAAAGAGACAGAGGCCCAGAGGAAGACCGAGTACAAATGTGAATATACAAGTTTATAATATCAAGTGTGTTATCATCACTAATTTGCAATGTTATGTTCCTTGCCTTTCCATCTCTTAAAGATTTTCATGATGGGCAGCAAAGGTGCCTGCTACATTAAAGACATTCATCGACGCTCAGTGCAAGTTTATCAGCATAATATGACATTTGAAGAAACTTTTTGCGAGCTTTTGTGTTATAAGGTTTGATCTGCGTTCACCTTTTCATTACAATATGTTGGTTGTTCACCATAGTTACATTGTAATTGATTTTATATCTCTGACTTACAAAAGGTACAATTCGTGTAAGTTACAAAATTCTGTCACACTAAGTTGAAGGTTCAACATTCCATAAAAAGTCACCATTATAATCGTGAACATCAGTCCTTTCGCGTCTGTCGTTGGACATAGAACTTCACCTGGTACGCCACACTTCTTTATCGAGGATTCTATGGAACTAGTACCCTCTGAATTCTTAAAATATCATGTGATATCTCCAATTCTTTTTTCTCCTGAATATATTGTGCTGTCTTGTGATCCCTCCATCCAATGTTGTGCATGATTCTCTCATATGCTCGTTACACAGTTTGTAGTTTGTTGGTCAATCTCTTAGTCAGGACTCTTAAACATACCGAATTATTCGCCTGAAGATGCCCAAACAGGGCAGAAACATGAACGTATGTGAATAGCAAATTCTCATTCCATTAAGTTTTAAGCTCTACTGTGAACCAAATTAATATCTAAAGTTGATTGTATCAAGCACTCTTTTGAATAAAACCATCATACATCGGATATTGCATTATATTATACTATATTGTATCCCTGATTTGCGCTGTGTGATGTGTGCGTGAGAGAGAGAGAGAGAGAGAGAGAGAGAGAGAGAGAGAGAGAGAGAGAGAGAGAGAGAGAGAGGGGGGGAGAGAAAGAGAGAGAGAAAGAGAAAAAGATCTCACTGTCTCTTTCGAAGGAACCCTTCTGGTTTTTAGCTCACAACGGGAACGAAAACGCGATACATTCATCATTGAAAACTGTTCAAATTCCCTGAAACGTCGCATAGTGTTTTGTTTACGTGCACACGTTTGTGTATGTGTCTGTGTGTCTGTGTGTGTGTGTGTGTGTGTGTGTGTCTGTGTGTGTGTGTGTGTGTTAATTATTCAGAATTCAGATATTCATCACAAATATGAACTATGAGTAAGCCCAGATTCACGGTCACGACCTTCTGTATTGTTCATTCGTACGATTTGAAGGGGTTAGACGATTCAAAATAGAGAAACCTTGTTCCTTGTTTCACTCGTCTTACTTCTCCATTCTTTGTCCGAATAATGTGATGGGGGCCTTTGACCAAAGATCGGTGGGATTTGTTGCATTTCTACAAATACTTGTTCTCAACCCCTACGATAGATCGCAAGCCAACCCATCAGGAGGTCACCAACTTATTTTTTAATTTTTAATGGTTTCTATTTTGCTCGGTACTTCATAGACCGATTGTTTGGGGAAAGGTTCTTTTTCTATGTTCCTAGCTCCGAGGTTCGTTATTTCTAGGTTCTTTGCTTCCAAAAATCTGACATAAAGTAAAAAAACAAAACAAAAAAAAACACAAAAACAGTATTTCTTTTTAAATCAGAATTAAAGGTTTTATATGAAGTGTTTATACCCAATTAGAAAAATGTCAGACAAGATTGTTAACAGGGGTTTCTTAAGTTTTGAGTAACGGTGGTTATCAATTAATATATCTATCTATCTCTGTGTTACACACATAGGCAGTAATAATAAAGCTAAAAGGCATAAAACTGGAATATTCACTCCTTTTTATGTCTAAAAATTTATTTTCCCCCTTTAAATTGCCACCATTTTTATATTTTTTAAATGCATTACATTTACAATACAAGGGTTGAAGTTTTCATCTTCAATCAAAATTGAAGTAGAAGAGCAATTTAGCTTAGCATCAGCTAGGCTAGTGTCAGAAAGTAAATTAACAATTTCAAGAATTCATGTAAACTTTTCAGAGAATCATGCTGAAAATAAATGATCCCTCATATAAAAAAATGAACCAATGCTTTACTTGAACTGGGTCTCACATTTCTAGAAACACAATAACGTCTACGTTGGAACGTGTGTTGCCGAACATGTATCCACAGGTATAGATTTCTTGCAATTCCATTTCTCTGCAGTTATATGATAAACAAGATTGTGTTTTTTCTTAGATAGAATCAAATAGAAATAAATAAATCTTTATATGATTAAAATATTCTTATCCCATCACACCTTTGTCATTTGCAGAACAAGTTTTCATTTCGTTTTAATTTCATGTTAGACTTTTCCTGATTTTGGTTGTGTTTCATGCAAAGTTTTTCTTTGTGGCGTTTGAGACTATTTATTGATAGCATCAGCTTATTGCTGGAGGTTGATCATTTTTATCTATAATATTTTATTGAATAGAAAATGTCACTGCAATATACATTAATTCAGGTTATAAAATATTTACTTCTTCCTTTTTCTCCTGAACATTCATCTACTTTTGTGAGAGCGCTTAAATTCAGTGATCACAGGAAGTTGCTTCTCAAACAGGAAATAATATTTTCTCAACCTTATTAGGCTAAATTTTTCAAGTACTCCATGTCGTGAGTGGAAATTTATGCCTTTCGGGGAAGTGATTTCCTGTCTGTCTGCTATTTATTTATTTATTTATTTTTTTGGTAGTAGGTATGAATATATGTTTGTGAGGAGGAAATACGTCACAAAAGAAAAAGCACATTCGAATATGTTCATTTTGAAAACGAACATCACTGTCTGTTGAGTGAATAAACAAAGTCAGACTGAGACACTGCTATGGAAAGCATTTTTGATATATATTGCAAAATACTTCTGTACGTATGTAAGTGCAGGGTCCATAGCGAAACCAACATATTAGAACGGCACGTGGATGAAAGATTTTTTGACTAATATGTTATGTAAGGGTGACCTTTACATTGTGTATAACAAACACTGAAACGATCCACACAGGTTAGTTTTTGAACCACACGTGGGAGAAGGAGTGTGTGACGCGTGCTTAGCCCCCTCCCCCAGATTGAACAGTGATGGTTTTAGAAGTCTTGTGATTCGTGAAAAAAGTCACGTAACTGTTCGCGAAGTTATCAAAGAGGTTTAGAGCTTCAAAGATTCGAGTAAGATGGTTACAATGCAAACACTGGTCTTGCGTTCTGTTTTGTTTTTTATCATTCATATCTCAGCAGATCTTATCACAGCAAAATTCATCATCAATTTTTCCCTTTCAAAATCAAGTCACATGAACATTTACGGATACTACATATTCGTACCTCTTCGGAAACGTCACGGCGGCATAGACAACATTTCTTGCTAAGATCACTCACTTATTCAATGTCGTTTTCCTACGTAAACGATGAATTTCTCTGTTCAACGAAGTAAGGAAATAAAGTGAGGACATAGGGATGGAGTTTGGAATAGGAAAATGTGCAATCCTGGTGATGCACAAAGGAAGGCTTTCAATGACTGAAGGAATTGAACTCCCGGACAACATCGAGATTAGGGCATTGACTGCACAAGACCGATACAAGTACCTAGGTGTCCTTGAATGTGACACGATAAAACGAGAAGAGATGAAAGAGAAAATAAAGAGAGAATACCTCAGAAGGATAAGGAAAATATTAGAGACCAAATCAAACAGCAGAAATCTAATAAAAGGAATGAACACCTGGGCTGTGTCAGTAGTTAGGTATACAGGACCATTCCTAGGGTGGACAAAGGAAGAGCTCCAATCAATGGATAGGTGAACAAGGAAACTTATGACGATGCATAGAGCATACACCCTAGAGATGCTACTGATAGACTATACGTTAAGAGAAAAGAAGGTGGCAGGGGGCTCATCAGCATAGAAGTTTGTGTCCAGAGAGCTAAAGTAGTCCTAGAAAGGTATGTGAAAACAAATAGTGAAGAGATCATAAAGAGCGCAAGAGATAGTGCAACAAACAATAAAGTAGAAAACAATGGAACAGTACAGCAAACAAGAAAAGAAAGATGGGAAAGGAGAAAAATTGTATGGCGAGTTTAAAAGACAGATACAAGATGTAGCAGACGAGAAATCATAGACGTGGTTACGAAAGGGGAACCTTAAGAGAGAAACAGAATCGCTCATCATGGCAGCCCAAAACAAAAGCATCAGGACAAACTACATAAAAACAAAAATCCACAGAACACAGACAAACAGCAAATGCTGCATGTGTGGTGAAAGAGATGAGACAGTAAACCACATAACTAGTGAATGTAGTCAACTCGCCCAGAAGGAGTATAAGCATAGACACTAGGAGTAGCAACGATGATACACAGGAAACTAAGCAAACAAATGGGATTCAACCATGTGGGAAAGTGGTATCAGCACAAGCCAGAGGCAGTTTTGGAGAATGACAACCACAAACTACTGTGGGACTTTGACATCCAAACTGACCACCTCATCCAGGCAAGAAGACCGGACTTAGTAATCGTAGACAAAAAAAGGAAGGCCTGTCAAATAGTAGACGTTGCTGTGTCTGCAGACCATAGAGTAAAAAAAGAGGGTGAAAAAAGGGAAAAATACCAGGACCTAGCAAGAGAGTTAAGGAAGATGTGGAACATGAAAACCAGGGTAGTACCGGTCATTGTGGGCGCACTAGGAACTGTCCCCAAAACGCTGGGGGTGAGAGTGGAGGAGATCGGGATTACGGGAAGGATAGAGACCGTACAGACCACAGCACTACTGGGAACTGCACGGATGCTGAGGAAGGTGCGGGAGATATAAGTACAGCAACGAATTGTAGCTCCGTCATGATATGCGAAAGAGAGAGGAGACGTTAGCTGAAGACCTGAAGAGACTTCTTGTCACTCAGCCTTCAGCGATAACCACCGGGTAACCCGTGTGAAACTGTAAATCGCAGAATTACTGCGACCTATGAGTACTAGGAGAGGAGGGCTGGAGACTTGAGGAGACTTGCTGTCACTCAAGCTCCAGCGGTTACCATCAGGCAACTGGTGTGAGATTCCAAAATAATAATAATAATGATCATGATCATGATAATAATAATATGGCTGCCCTTCTACCAACTAGGATGTGGAAGGGTTGAAAGGTAGCTCAAACGATAGATACTGACTTGTTTGCAGAGGATCATTTCTTTTGGCAATTTTGATTTTTTTATTGTATTTTAGTTGGATTTCTGATTTTTACTTTAAAATATTTTGACTTCTGAAATTGTTTTAACTATGATTTTGACATTATTCAAACATTTTTACTTCTGGAATGACCACTGCCAATTCAAAACACCATTTCTAGCTTCACCTGTGTCCTGTCAGCTCTCTGTGGGGGTTTGCGAAATTCAATTTTTACACTTTTTCCCTTCCTGACAAAAGTAGGTTCCCTGATGCAAAACTAATGCTTTTTCATGTGAATATTCGTGTATGAATTGGCAAGATTTTTTCAAATTCCAACATGGGTTACAAAGTAGCAGATTAAGAGTAGCAATAGCTGTCCGATGTCACAACCAACATGAATATGGATTCACACTAAGTCAAGACTTAGAAGAAAAGGGGGTATGATCTTACTAGTAGTACATAATTAGCTAAGAGTCCAAGCTTAGTGCTCTAGGTATTAAGTAGGCAGTGAAGCACAGACACATAGATGTTGCATACACCAGTATGGCTTCTTCTGATGCGACTATACTCTGAGTGCTAAGAGCCGGTGGTGTTCTAAGGTAGCCTCTGAACCACATCAATTCAAACCAACCCACCTGGATATGATACCACCTTGAAGACCCCCGTCCCTCCCAAAAAAAGACCATCATGACAATGCAACCAAATTAATTTACCACAAAAAATGGGGCACAAATCCCACGGTTGTTTGTCGTAACAGGCTGGTGCTCCTTTTTTTGCCACTAGAAGGGACCTGGTTGTCATCCTGTGACGTCTGGCCCAAACCCCGATGCGTGTATCCTTGATGGTTTTTGGGAGGAATACAGTCGTTACCTAGCTAGTTAGTCGGAACCCCAACTCATACCCCACAAACAACATCCAGAAAGGGCATAGCCACTATCGAGTGGCTGTTAACCAGGATAAGAGGAGGAAATGGTCAAGAGAGGAGACCAAGTTACTAACGTAAAGTAACTCCAAAAGCAAAACATCAGTGCAGTATTATAGAGAACGCATGCTCAAAATATGGTAGTTTCAAGCCAGCGCCGACTGACCAAGTAAAATAGAATCTGAAAAATAAATCGCTCTCCGAAACTGAACTACAAGATATCCACAATAAAATAAAGAAGGAAAAACATAACCTACCCGAAGAAGAACCTCTCAACACAACCGACTAAACAGTTTACGGTTGATATGATAGCCAGGTATGGCTTGAAGTCTGAGAACATGGAATTAAGAATGAATGAAGTGGTCGATCTGAAGATCATCGAAATACTACCAAGTGGAATATGTGAATCTCAATCGTTTTTTTACGGTAAAAATTTTACTCGAAAAAAAGGTTGAATCCTCGGTTTCTTTTCGATGTAGTGTGAACTTTGTCAGAAGTTGAACAATCCAAGGAAATTACACACGAGTATATATATATATATATGTGTGTGTGTGTGTGTGTGTGTTAGTGTCTGTGTATTCATGCAGCTTGTACATATATATATATATATATATATATATATATGTATGTATATATATATATATATATATGTATGTATATATATATATATATATATATATATATATATATACACATATATATATGTGTGCGTATATATATATAAATATATATATATATATATATATATATATATATATATATATATCTGTATCCAGGTATATTATAAGTATAAATATACACATATATGCATATAAATACACACGAACACGCACACACACAACTGAGATATGTCGATATGTATCGATTAATTGAACAAGATACATATAAACTGATAGGTACATGCATCGATATAGAGAAATGTAGACGAGTGACCTAATGACCAATTCACATCCTTACGTGTAAAACGACTCAAACAGATATGTACATATTTGTGTAAAAGCTATATAGTCGGGAGATTGATTGAAGTATTTCTTTGGGAAAGAGTGATATCATGACTTATTTTGGTTTCCTTTTGATTCCAAACTATTTTGCATTTTCTTCTTGTTTCTTTTTTTATCATGATTTGATTGTCGTAATATTCACAGTCAAAGAAAATGTTGTATTTGAACTTGAATTAGATGGAAATTATATTCTTTTCATGTTATTCCACACAGGAAAACTTTCCTCTGATTCCCGACTATTCATCCTTTATCTTTTGTTCAAGTATTACAGATTTTGTAGAAGAGGAAAGTGAGTCGGATAGGTGTTTTGGTCATGTTTTGCTTTTTCGATTATTTGTTTGTTATAAGTTTGTTTTGTCAGCATAATCTTTAGTTCATTTTTTTCCTTATCTATTTATGCCCGACTATGTACGTTTTGCATATTTCTCAGCACTATTCAAACCTAGGTAAGAGCCAGGACTCCGAATGCTGATACAAGACTTGAATTTAAAGTTTGTCAGAGGTTACACCACTACTTCCAATCAATTTTCTTTACTAAACAGTCGTTGAACATAAGATGACCTTAAATTTGCGATAACAAAGCATTAGTAAGATAAAATGCTTAAAATCTGCCTGAAGCTGTCTTATTTCACTTTACACTAATAACCATGAGCAAAGAATGAATCAACCGTTTCTTCTCCTAGCTATTGGTAGAAGGTAGAGCAGAGTAGGCAACCAGGTACGAGAAAGGCAGTTCTGATTTAAAACCACTGGATGTAGCTCCTTAGTTGCCAAATTAGACTTTCTGCAACAGCTCTAGCAGAAAAGCTGATGCAAAACCTATCACTTTTTGCAGGACAAAAAAGGGGGTTCTGATGATTCAAAATCTCCTTTACTCGGTCATGCACTTTGGATGAGGCATTACATTGAAATAAAAATGAAAGTCATTCATGAAACTGACCAACTATCATACTCATTAAAAATTGATATGTTCCGGGCGTCGTCATAGATTAGTGTTCAGCAAGCTAATGTATCGAACCTGGATAATTTGAGTGAATTCAAACCTCCCTGGCTTCTTGGTGTTGTACGCTAGGCTAAGTTTAGTGTAGGTATATTGTTGTCAGGTAGTGGTTTTTGATTTTTTTTGTGTTCACTCGATTAGTAAACTGGTGATTTGTAACTAGAAATCAAGTGACATCATGTTTCCACAAAATGATAACACTCTCCCCAATATTGATTCTGATATTGGTAAATCTTACTTATGAATGATTTTGTTTCTTTGTTTGATTTCAGATCCCTCCAACCCTTCCATAATGCTCTTTTGGATTGCGTGCAGGGGCAATAATTATGATTCGGGTGACTGTGCCTTTCTCTATTCAACAAATTTCTTGAAAACAAATGAGTTGCCTGCTCTTGATGCAAGTTGACAAGCAATCAGAGCAGGCCTCACTACACATACACACACTGGAAAAAATGAAAAGGCTACCGAAATGACAGTAAAACGTATTTGAGTTAGTTTGTGGACTGTGTACATGTGGTATCCACATTTTGAAATTAATCTAAATTGAATTAATTAACGGTTTACCGTCAGACATAACAGGCATTCTACATGTGTGAGTGTATATTTTGTCCTTTTCACTTGTTTTTTTGTAACTCACATTTCAACTGGATTATTAGCATTAATGTAAAAGTCGACTAAAATTGGATGGAGACGTAAATCGGAATGTGATTAGCTGACTTAAATGATTACGTTAACACCTGCACAGAATATATAATTCATAAATTCATAGGTATACAACACCTGCCAGTCTAGCACAGTTTGTGAGACAGCTGCCTATCAATCAGTTGGTTGTGATTTCAAATGCCGGTAGGGAAATGTTTATTTCATAGGTTTGGTTCAACGCATGTTGATAGACAAGCAGCAAAGTTTTATTCCAGGAAATTTGGCGATGATTGTATTCATTGTTCTTGTTATGTGGAGAAAGTGACGTCAATTACAAATGGTACTGGTGTTAGACAAAATAAATTGAGATGGAATACAAACAGAAAAAAATAAGTGTAGGAGTTTCAAAGGAACTAATAAATACAGAGATGGGAGTATGAGAAAAGCATGCACAGTCTTGAAGTTTTATAATTGTGCATACCTTATGTATTGAGCATATCTGTGAACATTTACGATAGTTTATGCGACTCAGTGAGTATATGTTGGGGTACATTCAGCTTATTCTATTCTCTCACTCTCTCTTCCCTTTTTCTCCTCACATCTCTCTGTTTACAACCCCTTCCTCTCTGTTCCACTCTATCTCTCTCTGAAAACCATATCTTTTCTTGTCACCCTCCCACCTCTGACGTCTCAACCCATCCGTCTTACCCATGCTTTATTAACTCCTTTCTATTTTCCTCTTTATATTCCATTTGATGTGTGAATTGCTCCTATCATAAGTTAATCAAAGATGAACATATTTTGGCAGAATGTTGCATTGGGATGATTATTTAAAAACATAGAAAAAAAGGGTGATAAATCGAGAGGTTATTCCTCTCACTTTTTGTTGGACAGCATTCACTGGAAAAAATTGAAATCCTCAGAAAAGCTTGAATGCTGCCAGGCCTGAAGTAATCGATAAATTTAGTTTGACCTTACGTTGGAAATTGAACCCCGTAGTAAAACTCTGTTTTCCTCTCGTAATCAGGAGTAAAAGTTTAATTGTTCAGCCTCCCAGATCCAATAGTGTGGTATTTACGCACGATACATACAAACACGGTAAACAATATCAACATAAGAACTGTAGAAACCTGTGTTTGATATTTTTAGTGATATTTTTCCTTCGACTGTTTCCGACAAATAGAAAGTTTTTTTTTATTCATTTCCTTTTATCATCCACTCGAAATCCACTCGTTCTGTTTGATTCATTTACAGAAAAAGGAAGCCGAAATCATTGTATCCGATTTTCTATCGTCTTTATCGTCGCCATTGTTGAGGTGATAGTTCTGTCGAGTGTTTTAATAGGATTTCCTTCCGTGGAAATTTTGAGTTTGTAAAATTTCTAAATCACAATGATGAAAACAACACTTATTGAAAACCAATCGTAAATTTGATTTGATATTCAAAACTATCCTGAAATAGTTTCTTTAAGGGCTGTGTTTTCAATCGATATAAAAGCTTTTATACATCTTTTTTTTTATTGATATAATTTTAACTGCTGTTATAACAACGGCTGAAGCTACTGATTCTAATCTAATAGCACAAGTAATACTGCTCATGAAGTATGTAAATGTTTCCAACTGGACCAAATAAGAAAATGTCAAAAATGATGATAAGGTGAGAAGAAAATTACAATTTCTTTTAGATACTGACATATATATAAAAAAAAAAAAAAAACTAAGTACATTCAGCTCAAAAGGCGAGAAAAATAAAGCAAAACGAACTTATTCAAACCTTTGACCTTGAGAACATGGATCACTGCATCTATTTGAGACAATTAATCTCTATAAAAACTTTAAAAGAAGGAGAAATCAAATACACTATCACTGTAGGTTGGGAAACATTCGGTAGAGGTAGCTCAACTATTCATTGATCCAGAAAACAAGGGGTACAACCCCTGCATTCTGACCCTAGCCATTGATGGAGATGAAACATGGAACCCTACCGAATGATTGACCCTCAAACCGAAAATATGCAACGTGCACAAGAGAGAATCATGCTCGAACATACATGGAACGATCACACGACAGCACAGTATATTGAAGAAAATGAAGAAAAACAAGGGTCAGATATCATGGAAACCATTAGGAAACACAAATGACAATGGGCTGGCCATGTTTCAAGGATATCATCAACCGCTGGACATCAAGACTCAAAACCTGGATATCCAAACATGTTATGCAAAATCACAGCCAGCAAAATATGAGATTACGTGACAAACCTTTGCAAAGTATTGACTCCGAGATGCGTATGATAGAGAGGTGTAGCAAATTTTGTGAATGGTCCATGTCCAACAACTGACACGAAAAGGCTAATGTAACATTATTGGATAAGTGTTTTATTTTCAGAAATATTCTCGATAAAAAGTCATGTTATAAAGTTAGACTATGAAAGATGATGTCTAACTATTTCGTTTGAGAAGAGGTCACGAAGAAAAAATTCGAGATATCTTATTATTATACAAATGACGGAATCATGATGTTATTTGATTAACATGTATTAAATAGTACACGTATAAATAATTTTGAAAATAACATGGGTAAATCCCCAACATCTAAGGTAATCTGCTAAATATATTTAGAATTCAGGAAAAATGATAAAAATGTGCCCGCTAAATGTTTCGCTTTTCCAATCAAACAAATATAAAGTTTCTCACATTTCTTTTTTATAATTATTGTGTATTTCAATTTTTAATACATTTTTGTTTAAAATGTAAATTTTGCACAGAGATAATCCATGAGACATTTCATGCAATAAACTGATAAATAAGTAATGATTACATTTTAGTTTTGAATACTAGTGCAGCTAAATGGTAGCCTGTATGTTTTTTAAGTTACTAAATCTAATTCCATTCCAGTGCCAGAACTACACTTTTGCTGTTTTGCATTTCATGCTGAGAAAAAAAAAATTCTGATTCAAAACTTTTGTTCCTTTCTTATCTAATCGACGACATGAATGTCTGAACAGAAGAAAAATATATTCAGGAAAGTTTGCTAAGTATTTTTTGCCTCTGTTTCGTTTTGTCTGTATTCCTTTATTTTATATTTAAACTTGATTCAACGATTTGTGAACCAAAAGACCTCGTTGTTTTCTTGTAAGTAAATTTCTATAACAAATCGTATTTTTTACTTACACACTGGGATCTTTATCGGTACATATTTGCAAAGATTTTGATGTACGTACATCTGTGCTTGTGTATCAATGTGTAGAATGATTGGAATAGTATTTGGAAATGCACGTATGCCTATATATGTATATACTTGCTTATAAATAGATGGATAAATAAATGAATAAATACATATATATATATATATATATATATATATATATATATATGTGTGTGTGTGTGTGTGTGTGTGTGTGTGTGCATGACGAGACACAAAAGTGTGCACACTAATAAAACTGTAGCTATATAATGAAAAATGCATTTATTCTACTAAACAAATACAAATTTATCAACCTGATTCTTCATCATTCAGTGTCGATTAAAGGAACATTCCAAATCATAATTTCATGAAGGAAACATATCTATTGAGCAGTGATTACGTGATCCTGTAAGATTATAATCACTCATGGTGAAAGTCAGTGAGAAAAAGAATTAGTACAAATTATATATATATATATATGTATATATATATATATATATATATACATGTATATATATATATATATATATATATATATATATATATATATATATATATATATATATATATACATATATATATATATATATATATATATATATTTATATATATACACACACAGAGATATATAGATTAGATGTGTTTATTATGTAAAATAAATGTTTTTCTTTCATGATCAATAGGTTAAGAAGTTATCGATACACATATCCGTGTGTGTATATATATATACTTGAAAAACACGTTGTGTCTAATCACTTCTATTCAAATATGTGAATGTGTATTTCAGTGTTTGCATAAACCAGCAAGTATGTGTGAATGCTTGTTTTGGAACATGTTCATTCGTATAAACGCAAGTAGTAATATGTGTATTTATGCTTGCATATGCAAGTATCTGTGTGTATATGTGTGTGTGTGTGTGTGTGTGTGTGTGTGTGTGTGTGTGTGTGTTTGTGTGTGCTTCAACTTGATAATCAGATTAATCGATCTGTTGATTGCCAAACTGAAAATAATATTTACGACGATGAGTGATATGCGCTGTGTTGGTCGATTCAAGCGAGGAGCAGCAGTGGGGAGAGGGGCATGAATGATTCGGCTGTTTTCCATCGGTTTTAGTTCTGATCGATATTTATAATCAAGATTAACAGACGGTCTAGTGAATAACATTCAGAGAATGCAGTTATCAAGACTGTCTCTGATTCATTCTATCACAAATTTCTCTGCCTTAGTGTTAGATCAGATCATTTCCCACGGGGTCTATGTGTAATAATCTAAAATACTAACAAGGCTGGTATCTGTATTTAACATTCACCTGTAAATTGAAAAAAAAAAAACCAACGAATTGAGTTATAATATGGCATGAGACGAAATCGGTAGGGTTTTTATTTCTAGATGTTTACTAAATTTAACCTTGATTTGGCACATGAAAAAAAGAGTTTCTTTTTTCTTTTTTCCCATTTAACTGTAGATCGATCCACGCATTGTTTGATTCATTTGAAGCAAAAGAAAATCAAAATCATTTTATCCAGATTCTGTCCGCTGCCGTAGTGGCTATTGTTAAAGGGTTTTTTCTTTCTCTGAAAACATATTGAGTTCTTAAATTATTTCGATAAGAATACCTACCATAAAAACATATTGAGTTCTAAAATAGTTTTGATAAGATTATCTACCATAAAAACATATTGAGTTCTAAAATTGTTTTGATAAGAATACTTATCATAAAAACATATTGAATTCTCGAATTTCTTACTCACAATGAGAGGAAAAAATAATTTGAAACTAATTCCGAAAATAGGTTTGATAAATGACTTGTACACTGGAAATTGATCTTTATTAGAAAAAAGTGTAAAAATCGATATCCTGAATTAGCTCCTTTTACGGTTGTGTTTCCAATTCTTATAAAGGTTTTTGTAAATGTTTTTGATGGAATTTGAGCTGCCGTATCAAGTTCAATTGGTGCTGCAAATTCTTATATAGATAATACATACACTGTTTCCAACTGAACCAGACTATAAACAGACAAGGATGAAAAAAAGGGGATTCTATGATTAGACGGAGAAACAAATTGTCGTTTTGATCCTGACTAATACTCTCATTCAAACCAAAGAATTGATTTGTGAATCCGTCTAAAATATCGACACAGCCGATATTAGTATTTCTGATTCAATTGAAATTGAAAAAAAGTTCTAAGTAGAATGGTAATATGGCATGAGAGTAAAACGAAAATATCATTTATACCAGTTCCAGGTGCTTTTGAATTAAGCTTAGATCAGAATATGGGAGGGAAAAGTTTTGTCGCACCAATCCTACAAATTTCTAGGAGCTTACCTTGAAAATCAGAATTTTTACTCGGTCAATGATACTGACCAGTAGTGTTAAGAAGAAAACACACAGCCAACCCGGCCACCACTGCCACCAAAAGAGCCCCACCTTCCAGGTGTTTTATCCTTCGAGCAATTTAACTTCACTCTCGTTATTAAAGTATAGCGGGAAGTGAAAAAGCTTTTGTACGTAGCGTACATCTTGGTATGACGTCATTCAGACATTACCATAATTACATTTCCCTTATCCAATTCCCATGGAGTGATCGGAAAACAACTCAATATATTAGACAAAGAACAGGACATAAAATATCATAGAAAGTCATTAGGAAACTCAACTAGCGAAGGACAGATCACGTTGAAAGAATTTCAGAAAACCTGCTGGATATCACGACTCACAAAATGTCTCCCTGCAGATCTTTTGCGAAATTATATCCGGCAGAAAAAGAAAAGTTGGTGTGTCGACTTTCCGGAAATAATGGCACTGTGACACCCACAATCGAGAAGTTTTGTGGATTTGGGGGAAGATTTATGTTCAGCAACAGAAGTTGAAAGAATGATGATGATTATCTATGTCTGTAATGGGTGGATAAAAAACCAATAGTCAGAAAAAAAATTATCTAATTTTCTTCTTCGATGTCAGATAAAGTTCATGTGAAATATTGAAGAGAATCTCATTTCCGGGCTCTAAGCTGCTATCTTGATCTATTCAGTTCAAGTGTTAACGTTGAGCTGAGTCCAACAAATTAATAATTTGGCAATTTTTATGAGCAGAAATTTCCGTCGACATGTCTGCTTAGTTGCTCAGTAGAAACCAAGGTACTAGCGTGACATGTTGGGGTGACCTGTTAAATAAAAATTTCCTTTTCTTGCCTTTTGCTGGGTTATGAGCACTAAAATTAGTTTGAATTTTCAAAAGCGAAGTGATAATACTGCCAGACACAAAATTGGGGATCAATCTATTATAGACTCTCATTGCAAATTGAACCCCACCAGAAACTTTTTTTTAGGGAGCGGATCTTAGAAAGTGTCTACATATGAGGAAACTTTGCAGACCTCCAGCTATTCCAGTGTGGCCTGTATGCGTGATACATACATACTTACATACATACATACATACACACATGCATACATACATACATACATACATACATACATATATACATACATACATGCATGCATATATACATACATACATATATAGCCCGCCAGGCCAGCTCAAAAACTGGAGGAACCTGTGGTGATATTTTCTGTGACAATTTTGGTTTACAGTTTGTAATTGATTATATTATGTACAAAATTCAGAGATGTGGCTTTGAAAAGATCACTATCTTATTAACGATAGGAAGTTGCAAATCATTTTACATCAGATTCCCAACTCACTCTCAAAAATATTGATTGACCAAGCTCTAAAAGACGTTAGTTAATATTTGTGTAACTAAACATGTTTGTCTACTGAAGAAGTTAACACCATTTTCAAGTTCAATTTCAGGTTGAGACATAAACTTGCTAATAATATCAATAAAGCATTAGGAGTAAACGCAAACTCATTTGTACCCTTTTAGCCTTGATTCAAAAGTTAAGATCTGAAATTATGGATTCAAATAATAAAATCCGAGAGAAGCCCGAGCTTATCCCCGACATTAAATAAGAAGGGATAACAGTTGCACAGATATCATGATCAAGAATTCGAGCACAAAATTGTAAATGTATTTATGGAAACATTGTCCCATGTGTATGTCTCCAAGTGAATCGCAAAAGGCGTCCAATTTATGATAAGCCCAACGGTGTTGCACTGATTTTTAGAAAAAAAAAAAAAACAAAAACAAAAAACATCCAGATATATTTCTCGGTATCTTTTATCAACGTCTCCTCCCATACATCGGAAGTTTCATGGCCTTGAACAAATACCCATCTCGATTTATCATGGAATTACACATTTCTCCTTCAAATACTCATCATTTTTAATTTTGGATTCAACGGTGTATTCAATCTCACATTTGTCTGTCAGTTATTCACTTGCTCTACTTATTTAAGTAAATGCCGTTTTAATAAAAATATTATGCTATCGAAATGAATGCAATCTAACCCATGGAAATAAATTCTGAAGATTGAAAACCTCTTAAATTAGCCTTTGAAAATTGCATGTTCCTGATTCATATTTTATTTTGGCTAAATATTCCCAATGTGACTCTCATGTAAAATTTGCACCAACTAAAGTGGTGGTGACTATTAGAAACTGTGACCCCAAACTGTCAACATAAGTTACTCCAGTTCTTACGTTAGTTATTCTAGTATGTTGGCTTTCTAGGTATGCAGGTATTACGCATAAAATCCTCCTAAACGATAGAGCTAAAGGGTCAGATATTCAAGCATTTACAATGTTTTCATTGATCAACTTCCCTGAATTTTTAGTTAGGTTTCGGATCCAATTTTTGTTTATTCAGAATTCTTTAGTGGTTACTGCTCAACGTAACGTTGATCACCCATTTTTCAATTGACGAATTCAATAAGGCATTCTGTCAAAAAATGTTTGAAACTTAATGGTTTCTATCATGTGACTAATGAGACCTGGCTTCTTAATTATTAAACCACATCGAGACTCCCAAGTATTAAATAAGTTTGGCTTCTTATGGCATACAGAAAATTAAACATTCACTCCATATTATGTCTAGAAAACATTTGTTCTTTTCACCCAAGTTTTAGTATGAGATTGAATTTGCACTTCACGTTAATGCCAAATTGATGCTTTAGTGTCTCTCACGATTCATGCTTGTTTCCCTTTGGGAATTCAGACTTTCTAGTGACCACTGCCCAAAAGAAGGCAAGAGAAGTAACCGATTAATTGATCACCTCTGGATAAGATGATGTTAAAAGACATCGGTTCATGTGGCAGTTTGTATGCAGTGAATGACCGGATGTGTTTGTGTTTGTTATCATTCTTATCGTGTTTTCTTTTGCTTTTTTTCCAATCTATATCTCATTTGTACTTTCTCACTTCTGCTCACGTCAATAAATCTAACATTCTTAGACCATCCACTTTTGTCGTTATCTTCTTAAGACAATTTTCCGTAAAAAAATACGCAATCGGATAGAGGAAACATGTTCTCAGCTTTTCTAAGATTCTCGTTTGAGAGCCAAAATACGGAAAAAAACGAAAGAAATGGGTTAATCAATTTCTCCCAAGTTTTTCTTATTCCGTCTGTTCTCAGAGATACCAATGTGTTTATCATAGGATTTATGAGACAGAAGAGAAAAAATAGTAAAAAGGACTTTCCATCAGTGCACAAGTCATTTGCTGAATATTGTGTCTGATTTTAAATTCAACTGGAAATTTCATCGAATGAATAAATGATGTGCAGAACCATTGACAGACAGGCAAAATTGGCCAAAAGCAACAAAAAAGACAATTTTACAATTCATTTTGGGAAATTACTATGGTTTAGGTTCACGAAATTATGATGAAATAATTAAAAATTATATTTTTGTCTAGAATAGAATTTAAAGTATGTCATCTAAATTACTATTTATATTTTTGAGTTGATTGTGTAGCATGAATAGAGGTGGAAATGAAATGTGACCTACTAAATCAAGCACTTCGAATTCTCGTGATTAAATGAACACTTATATATTGCACGCACACACATACACACACAAATTGTGTGTGCGTGTGTGTGTGTGTGTGTGTATATATATATATATATATATATATATATATATATATATATAAAGAATATTACTTGGTAACTTTATTTCCAACTATTTCATGTTATATAGACATTCAAATGGCCTCTTCTAGAGAATTTAGGTACAAGTGTAACCTTACCCCAAGATTGAAAAAAAAAGCGTGGGGCTGATCAATGGCGTTGAAGGTCAATTTAGGGTCTGATCAATTTCTACCATCTTCGAATCCAAAAGAGATGGCTGCTTTTTACAGGCTTTGATTTTCTGTACAGGGGTGCATTGGCCCCATCATTGACATAGGACATGTTGCATTGATACTTTAGATTTCCATACGTCAATTTAAAATCAAAAATATTTTCACTGCACCAATTTCGATTAGGTTTTTACTCGAAATTAATACCTTCCTATAAGAATAATTGGTTGTGATAATGGTGTAGTCGTCAGAGTCACGAAAAATGGTATCAGAGGACCAAGTACAAACTGCAGCACAGCAAATGAAATCCTTTCTATTTTAGATTTCACGTTATTTCAGTCTATTATTCTCTCAAAACTTGGTTAAAATGGACAGTTTCCGGTTGGTCTATTTTAAATCTAATGATCATGCTGAAGCCTTACTTTTTGAACATAGTAGGGATTCTATGGATGTGAATTTGTCTTTTTCTGAATGCTGATGCAGGTTTAGCAGTACATCTCAAAGAATGAGATCCTAAAACCTGGAACTAACGTTTTTTTTATGTGAAAAATTCCCCAAACACTTTCCCGAATCCAAAGAAGACAATCAAACAGACGCTATTTTGAATCTTTCACGTGCAAAATGCTAACTCCAGAATCGACCAAACCAATTTTCAAATTTGAAAAAAATCGTTTTTCATTAGATTTTAGGAGGATTGCCAAGACTGGAACAAGACTGAACCATCTCTTCGCTTAGCCAATCAAGTCGTTCCACATTTCATCTTCTTGCGCCCGAATCCAAGATGAGTTCGTAGAAACTTTCAAGTAAATACTTAGGTTCTCTGTGAGCCATCTAAATGCTTTCCATTCGACTCTTACCCTTGGAGCCCCATCTCTTGTTCATTTATTCCAATATGAATATATTCACATTTGTTTGATAATTTGCATTGTAAGGCTTGAAAGAAAGTACCTTGTACAGATGTTTTTTTCATAATGACGGAGATATCTGATGGTATTTTCTCGTTCTCTTTGCATTAACAAGATTTTTTTTCTTTCATTATTTCTTTTTTGCTTACCGTTTTTCCGTCAAGTTTTTCTTTTTCCTTTTTTTCTTTTCTTTCCATGCCTACTCGTCTCTTATGATCTCTTTTACTTTTTTGCTGTTTATTTAATTAGGATTTTTTTCATTTTATTTTCCCTACACTTTTATTCACGATATAATTCACCACTGATATTTGCAAGTTTTTTTCATTTATTTTCTTGTTTTTCTTTCTCATTCCTACTTAACATTGGTTTATTTCTTCTCTTTGTCCTCCAGTCAAACTTTTTTTGCCAATTTTATTCTTTTTCATATCATTCTTAGAATTCTAAAAAAAATGTTCTTTATTTTTTTCCATCTTGATTGTATTTTTTCAACTTTCTTTTTACTCTTTTTATATCTTTTTTCGACCCTTTCTACCCTGGTACAACACGTATAATGTTTTTGTTCTATACCCTTATTCTTTGTTTTCTTTGATTACAACTTTCTCCACAGTACTTCACCTCAACCTTCCCACACCCTTCATCTTCATATCTGGTGTTGGAAATTATCTGAAAACTTGAAAGTAACTTTTCCTTCGAGAGGCCAGCCTACTTTACTTCGAGACATGATTAGAGCCTATCTCATCCATCTTTTTCAGGACTATATTGCAACATCGAACAGACTCCAAAGATAATAGAACGGAACAAAATACTAAGAAGCAAGGCCGGCAATAGTTAACCGTCACGAAGGTGTGGAAGCACGGCTTGCAAATCCAAAATGTACATCAGAAGCAGATTCAACCCTGTTTTTAGGAGCGTTCATGTACCAAAAATTTATGTAGTCAGGACTTGATTCATAAAAGTGCAAAAAGTGCATTTTACCCAAACCCCTCCAAACAAGAATGAATTGATTCAAAAACAAGTTTTTTTGGAAGATGAATTAATAATTGCTGCTTGAAATTCATTCCACTATGTTGCCCTCAAACTGTTTTGGATATAGTATTACAACCGCTGTTCATGATTTGGATATGGGATTACTGAACCATAGGAGTATTGGAATACTAAAGATATGCTTGGAGTTTTGCTGACATGTATACATGTATAGATATATAAATCATTCAACATTCATATATAAGTATAACTTGTCAGTTCCAATAAGTTTCAATAAATGAACTTTGATGTGTATATTTTATGAGTTGACGTGTAATTTAATCTCTGGGTATTTATATATTCACTTAATCTGTTTGCAGTTTTTTTTATGACAGTTGGAAAGTAAGGGTCCAGCTAAGCATTGTGGAAACATTGTAATTAGAACCACTCCAAATTAACATCCTGGAAATTTTTCATTCATCTCAACTGAACTATTTCTGGAAGTATACGGTGTTTAAAAGGATGAAATGACATAGAATGAAAAGACAATTTAAATTTAGACAGTTTTTGCCATTGGTGCTTCTACAGATTCTTTTAAGATTAAAAAAGCCTCTGAAAAGAAGCTTACAAATTAGGTTTGGAATTATTTTCTACGTGAATTCACTTACATAGAATTTCTAGGCCAGTAGCGGTAGATTTGGGTCAAGTACAATTTATAGACGATTTTGCAACTCCTGAGTACAGCTGTCCAGGATTCTTTGAGACTTTTTTCGCGCAAGTAAGCAAATAAACGGAATAACATTTGTCGTCTTTCCAGTCATATATTGTGTCTAACACCTTTCAATGAGAGAACATTTACTACACTTTGATCATAGTCATAGTTGCTGACGACCAACATTTTGATCGTTGGAAGAGTACAGGTATATTCTGATTGTTGGTAAACATGACTATCGATACGTAATTAATCATGTCATTTTTCATGGGTATTATACTGGGTATTTTAATTGCAAATAACGACACCTGCTATTATACCAGTGTTATTTCTACCAATATTAATCACTGACGGAGGAAGATAATAGAAAAAGGAGATAAATAAATCACCAAGGAGAAACAATCATGTGATCCACGTCTCTTCGCAGCAAGTCATGATGGAGTTGATTATTTAGAAATAAGAAAATACGAGTGATCAATGAATCAGGTATTTTGTTGGGCAGTGATCAGTAAAACAATTATGCATTAAAAAAGTTGACACAAAATACGCGACCAATTTTCGATAAATCCACAGTTAACTTTGATTCAACCCACTAAGGAACTATCTCATCGGGGAGCATAGGGTTTTTTCGAGACATAATAAAAAGGACTGTTGAAAAGTCCCACCCTTTAGCTCCATTGGTAGTAGTGAGTAAGTGTGATACAAACATGCATAGCTAGCAATGGCTTCTGATTTACCTTTAATTAAGGGAAGAAGACCAACCCCTCATTGATTGAAAATCTTTTTCGAAAAAATTGCCTTTAATCAATTTATCAATACACTTAACAAAGTGCTTTGACGGACACAGTCAGATTTCGGATCTCCTCTCTGTAGATACTAATAAAAAGAAAAAAGTTCTTTGACATTTATTTGAATTAGCATTTTATCTATCCTGACTTGGGGAGTGATGACTGTCATCTTCAATGATTCATACAAATTCTTAACACTCAATAATTCATTGCGTTATCTAAAAAAACGATATCAAAAACAAGCCTGTAAAAAACATAGAAAAATCTTTTAGCCTGCTTCGACCAGGAAATTTGATGATAATATGTTCGGCTGAGTCGCCAGAGGTTGTAGTATGTGATAGAAACAATAGAATAGGGAGTAAGAGAGAGTAGGGAAGTACATGCTGCCTCTATAACGACGTGTTCCGAAACAAAAGAAGATCGCTTTTCTGGCTTTTCGCATACCAGAGTTAATTGCTCTCCATCTCTTACTCAACTCTTACCCTTATTGGGTCATGTTTTGGTCAAACTTGAAAACCTCAGTTGCTTTCTAGCAAAAATGAGTTTTGTGAACTGGTATGCGCACCCCACATAACTCTATCGTGAACTCACGGCCAACATTTTCGCCAATAAGCTGTCTTACTGACTAAGATAAATTGACAAGTCTTGGATATTACAGAAAATGTACCGCCATCATATGCACGTGATTATGTTATTCTAATGATAGAATATATATTAATAATATTTTATGCCTCAATTTTGAACAGTGACTCAGATTTATTGGTTCTGAGTGTTCAATGAATTTGTGAACTATTTATTCATGAATGTATTCCTAGTATTTCTCCTGCCATGTTGTCTCGAGGAGAGTCGCTGATGACAGATATTTCACTTATCTCTCTGCCAATGGCTGCAGTCGTAGCATGAGATTAACAAGTTGGAATTATACATTCAGTTATATCTGTTTTGCTGCGATGTTACCTTCAAGGAAAAAGGAAGATTATTATAGAAATGAATGATAATTGGTTGCTATTTGAATAATACTGAATATTAATGGCAACCAATTTTCTTATGTTTAGCAAATGAAATGCCCTCTCGGAAATTGTCAGTAACAATCCGGTTAGATATTCAAGCAGATTAATCCAATTTGTGAGTTCAATCCTCCCTTGAAGCTAAAATAGTAAAACTGGAAAATCGACAACTTGGTTTGAATAATACTCAATAATTATGGCAATCGATATTGTAATCGAGGTTTCTGAGACGTCTGAGTGATTATGGCAGTTTTTCAAAAGAAGCTGAGTTTGATTGACGAATTGAAGTAATTCAAGTTAGAGGTATTCAAGGCAGTCAAGGAAGGAGGCTGGGACGGTAGTGACGATACCACCACTGTTGAACTGTAGTGGTCTTTTACGGATGCCCTACTCTACTTTGCAAGCATTATAAACACCATTGGTCAGTAACACTTTTATACACCCTAACGCTTTTACAACCCCTACACACGTGTGCACACGCAATTCAACTATTTATGTGCATGTGTTTGTGTGTGTATACACACACACACACACACACACATATATATATGTGTGTGTGTGTGTGTGTGTATACAAATATATAGACATGAATACACGCATGCACACTCGCAAACATATATATATATATGTGTGTATGTGTGTGTGCACAAATCAGTGCATCATGGTGAATCAGTGACTCACGCTTGTTCGATCGTCAGACCATGTGCTATTCGTAATGAGGCATTCCCTATATATCAGAGTGCTCCAATTATTTGAAATGCCTCAGTAGGAGTATTACAACGTCTGATAATCGCTGCAGCGTGAAACACTGAGTCACCATGAATCACTGATTTGTTTGTGTATACCTATTTACGGATGCTATGTTTCTAATTCCGAACGCATTTCACTCATAGGAAATGCAACCATGAAAAATAGTAAAATGATCACATTTTGTGTATTCAGTTATTCTCTCCCCTTATGTCTTTCTGTTTGTCTAACAGTCTCTCTCTCTCTCTCTTTCTCTCTCTCTCTCTCTCTCTCTCTCTCTCTCTCTCTCTCTCTCTCTGTCCCTCTCTGTCTGTCTGTCTGTCTGTCTGTCTGTCTCTCTTTCTTTCAACATTGTTACTTCCCCCGGTTATTACATATACACTCAAAACCATCTCGATAGCATTAAATCACGAAATGTCATCACTCCAACACATCATGTGGTATAACCTTATGATTTTCCACGCTTCTTTTTTCTAGGAACTGTTAATAGGATGACACCAAGAGCAGTGACTTTTTTTTATCATTCAAGTTTGCATCGGTGAATGGGGTTGCCAAGTAGACTTTGTGTGTTACTGTCCCCTATCAACTGTCTGTATTTGCCATTGACTTTAGTGGATTCCACGGAATATGAGACCTACCCTCTGCAGGTGGGTCTTATGCATCATAGTCTAAACGCTTGTGGTCCTTACTAAATTGGGAATAGTTAATTCTACAATATGGATGTTTTTTGTCTTTCGTTGCTATAGAGGGTTTTACATATCAGAAATGCATATTCAAAGACATTTATTTCCATCTATTTTTATGTTTTTTTTTTATTTCAAGCCCCCCCCCTCTCTCTCTCTCTCTCTCTCTCTCTCTGATCCTGCTTTTTTCTCTCTCTCTCTCTTTTCAAGGTTATGGACACATCGCACCCAAAACTGTAGCAGGTCGACCAGTGACTATCGCCTACGCCGTGGTTGGTATCCCACTCACTCCTCTACGCCTGGCTAACCTCGGCAACATTTTGGCCTGTTGCTTTTGGGTTTTCTACCCTCAGGTACTCTGCTGCATGTATTGTGATAAGAAGGAGACAAGGGGAGAACAATCGATAGCAACGGTGCATACAGAATATGCATCAATATTTACCCACCTGAGACACCCCAGTATGGAGGACAGATAATCTATCCGTGGCAATCCCATCCATGGAAGTGCCATACCCCAAGTTGGAGTTATTTGTACCTTTGTGGAAGTCAAAAGCGATCAACCTGTCACTATACCTGTTGTTGTCACGTTGCCCTTTATAGCTGGCTATATATTTTGTGAAACATTTCTGTTTACCATATGCAAAAATAACTTGGATTTGATGGAAAGCTCTTCTGTTTCATCACGGCACAATTGGGTTTGGTGACTTTGTTCCTGGAACATCAATCACTATGTTGCTCAACCAAGGCAAACAAGTGATGATTACACTGCATTTACTATTTGGACTCGCCACTATAGCGATGTGCTTCGAACTGAGGCAAGCCAAGGTTAGAGAAACCTGCCGTACGATTGGAGAGTGTATAGGGATTTTGTAATCTAAAGTGGAACTGGAATATTCATCGTTTTAAAAAATCTCATTTGTTTCGGTGAATCTGTTTCATTGGATGCTATCATTTTGTATGCAACTAAATTTATTCAACAGTTTAATTTTTGAATTTTGAATTTTGTTTGGAGACAATTACCGAAACATTCACGATATTAGTATCTTTGAAAGTGATATCTTTCCGAAAATATATTCAACTAGTAGTCTTATCATGTAAGATTGAGATCATATTAATCTGAACTGTTTATTCGATTAGGGCTCATTTAGATACAACAACCATATATACAGGAGTATGTTCTTACAGGGCTGAAAGGCTACAACTACCTCGGTATTTGAACATAGCTTGTGAGTGCGTGGATTCTTGCCCTTTGCTAGGGCATTAGCATAAAATAGACATAAGCGGTCTCAGTCGTTGATACATGCCACATGACGTGGTTTGCACATATCGAAAAGATACCACCACCACCACCACCACCATCATCATCATCATCATCATCATCATCATCATCATCATCATCATCAGTCATTTAACGTCTGTCGTTGAACGTTGACCTTTCCCCGGATCTGCTGCTCCTCTCTATCGTGGGCATTGAATTTGTCTAGCTCGTCTGTCCATCTTGAATTCTACCGGGCTTGGTTTAGCATGTGATCTCTTGGGATACATATTGTAAGTCGTAGTGTCCAACGGTCGTCTGCCATTCGAGTTTCTCAGTAGATTCAATGTAGTCATGAACTATTTCCTGCAGATATACTCCGTTGTCTTGTGTTCTCTCCATGTGAGCTTGAGCATGATTTGCTTATGTGCTTGTTGTATGCTTCTTAGTCTGCAGTTCTGTCTCTTGGTTAGGTTCCATGTTAAACATCCTTTGGTGACTATCGAGAGGAAGCACTGGTTGTATACTCTCAAGGATGAATAGGATAGCTTTGTTTTTGAAGGTTGGACTTACTCTGTTGAAGACTTGACATCTTAGAGTGATTCTTTTCTCGATATCATCTTCTTTCGTGGATTTTATTGAGATTAGTTGTTACAGGTAGATATGGTGGTCTACTTTATCAAGTTTTGAATCTTTGATTTTGGTAAGTCCGATTTCATTTCCTGGTTTTTGCACATGATCGTTATCTAGCTGAATTTTATGTGTAAAATGACTTTCTCACTTTCTTCGTTAAGTTCATCTGTTATTAGTCGGAGGTAGAGTAGGTTTTCTGCAAAAGAGAGATGTTGTCTTTAAATCTGAGGTTATTGAATCCACTTCTACCGTTATGTTTTCATGGATAAATTTCATAATTTTACTGGAAAGACACTGACAAATAAATACCTCACTTTTCAAGCACTCAAAGATCATATGAACTCTGACACCCAAGGGTTGGATATAGAATTGAATTAACTTTTTGTTTCCTTACCGATTCATGAATAGTTTTAACATTTCTACTGATGATACAGTGGCAAATTAGATGATTTTGAATATAATAGAAATTGTAGGGTCAGAAAAATTGATCTTTCTCTCGTTTCCATCAAGCTTACACGAAGATTGTTTTTTATTCTACCAGGAAAGTCGATGGGCCTCTTTCGTTATATTTATTCTAAATGGCTATCATTCTTTGTTGGCTCTGAAAGGGTCAAAATGCTGAATGTCTATTTGGAAAAAGCATTTGTTTAATTGCACATTTGTAATATGCTGAGCAAGATCGTAATACATTACAATTTCTGACTTTTATTTGTGACGGATAAATCTTTCTATAAAAATGAATTATTTTAATACAATAAGTCTCGATATGTCAAACAGATATCAAAAATATATTCATGTTTAGTGGGGTTCACGTCAAAAAGTAATGAGACTACTGTGACTGGCGCTCGAACTTGGTAACGACACCTTCATCGTTGGATCTAACCTAAAACAGTAAATGATAAACTTTCCAATATCAATGACATAAATGAAATGCAATATTAAGCACTGAGTTAATTTTGATGGAATGTTTTTGAGAAAATATTTGCTACTTCATCTGAAGTTGATGTATCATATTACAAGTAATAGTTAACCAAAATATTTATATGAAGTCGTTTCTTTCTAAAAAAAAGTTATCAATTGTCAAATCAGACGTCTTAATTCATGATGTTCAGTGATCAATATTATCTTCAAATTTATGATGATAGTGTCCAGATCACCAATTTACGAGGTAGAAATATATGTACAACTGCCTTCAAAACATTGATAAACGCAGATATCTTGTTTAATTTAAACACTCCTTGATCACATCGACAGTTGACACCCAAGATGGGACTATTAAATCGATTCAACTTCTCGTTTCCTTACTGATTCTTGAATAGTGTCAGCATCATTCAAATAATACACAGGTAAATTGAATAACTTGAAAAATATCAGAAATTGCACGATCAGAAATGTTTTTTCTCATTTCAATCCAGCTTGCACTGAGATTTTCGGTTTCTGTCTGGTGGATGCATTTTTTCTCCCCTGTTGGATTTGTTCTAATTGGCTACCAGTTTATTCACTCCGTCAGCTTTATAATAATAAGTGTGTTGAATACTTATTTGTGAATAGATTATTTCCAATAGCATACTGGGGAATATGATTGACCAGTATGCCCTTGTTTGAACACATTTTCCTTTTTCATCATATATATTCTATATGAATTATTTTTTTGGACGCATAAATGAATATTTCCTTATCGAATAAATTTGTTCATTGCGCCAAGTTTTGGTATAAATTGCAAATATCAAAGAAATATTCAGGTGAGATACATGGCAAAGAATGGTGTGACTACTGTGACGAGGGCTCGAATCCGGTAATCACATCCTTATTGTGGGGCCTAGGCCTTTACCATCAGACCAAATATTCAACACATAAGAAGGGCCTGAAATGAACCCTTTCATTATCTACTAAGTCTGCATGAATCAACTGATCCTTTCCTGGTGATCTCCATATCATCATCAGTGTTTTAATACTTGTCGTTGGACATAAAATTCCCCCAGGATCCGCCATCTTTCTTTATTATGGGTGGCGTTGAGCCAGTATTTTCTAAATTTGTCTAGTTTATCCCTCCATATTTTGGTTTTGCGTGTGATTTCTTGAATGCATGTTGTTGGCATGATATCCATCAGTTGTGTGTCATTCTTACCTCATGGCCTACCTATTGCCATTCAATTTTTCTCATAGATTCTATGATTTGTCAGACTTCTGTTTTCTTCCAGATATACTGTGCTGTCATATGATTCTTCTGTGTGAGGTTAAGTGCGATTCTCTCGTGTATGCATTGCATGTTTTTAATTTTGCAAGTCTGTCTCTTGGTTATGTTCCGTGTTTCAGTTCCATAAGCGACTATCGGAAGGATGCATTGGTTATATACGCTCCTTTATAGAATTATTAGGATTATCTTGGTTTTTGAGGTTGAGTGTGCTTTTCGAAAGTCTTGCTATCCAAGGGTGATTCTTTACTTGATTTCTTCTTCCTCAGTGGGTTTTAGAGATTTGTTGTCCTAGGTAGATGTAGTAGTTTACTTTCCCAATATTCAATCTTCAATTTTGACAGTCATGTCCTCATTCTTGATGTGATTGTTGAATGGGGTTTTCGTTTTACTGAAGGCCAACTCTTTTTATAGAGAAGTAAATCAAATACTTTTCAATATAAAGGAAATAAAGGAAAAGCAAAATTAAGCACTGAAATGATTTGAATAAAAACTCATCGAGTAAAGATTTCTTAAGTTGATATTTCACTCAAAAATCAAAGATAGCCGAAACATTCATTACGTAAAAATTATTTTTTAAATAATAATTTTCTGATTGAGCATAATGATTTAATGTGTCAGTTCTGAATATTAGCTTTGAATATAGGAAAATAGTATAAACATCACCAATTGACGAGACGAAAAATCATGCGCAGTTGCCTTCTAAACAAGGAGAAGTGCAGACATTTTGTTTACTTTCAAAAACTTCTAGGTCACACCAACCTTTGACACCCAAGGGTCCAATGCAGAATAAAACGTACGTCTGGTTCCTTCACCGCTTCATGAATAATCTTAACATTTCCCCTATAATACATAGGCAAATTAGATAAACTTGAATATATCAGATACGGTAGGATCAGAAAAAATATTTTTCTCTGATTATGATCGAGTTAGAGCGATGGTTTCTTCGTGATTCTATCAGCAAAAACAGGGGAAAAACCCGATATCTGAGAAATAAATGAAAAATAAAATTAAGAAATGAGACAATTTGAGTAATGATATGTTTATAAAAAGATATATAAATTCATCCGAGGTTGACACCCGAGAGTGCAATATGTAATTGAATTCACTTCTTGTCCTTTTTTGTCTTCATAAAGTTTCATAATATTTTTACGGATAATACATTGGCGAATAGAATAATTTAGATATATCTCAAATAGTTAAATAAGAAGAACATGTCTTTTTAAAAATATAATTTCATTCAAGCTGGCGCAGTGCTTATTAATGATTACGTCAGGTAGTTCTTCTTGCTTCTCATATTAGGTTAATCTCCAACTCGCTCGGTGATAGTCAGCAAGTAGTGTTGCCTATTATTCATGTGTCGTCCTTAGGTATTAACAAAAGGTTATCAATAGTGAAAGATGAAGGCCAAAGTAATTAAAGGAATAGGCCATTTTTTGTACAATTAATATGTTTGTCATGTAAGTTCTGTAATGTATCATGAATATTATAAATGTAAGAACATGTATAATTTGACACCAAATATTAACATTTTGTCATGTTAATCATTTATGGGTCATATTTTTCATGCCATGTAATTCAATAATCGAAACTCCAAGTAACAGCAGGACTTAAACGCTGATGAATGATGCCAAGATCGTCGGTGATCAATTTTAACCTAGTCAAAATAATTATTCTGTGTATTCAACTCTTCGCTTCTGCTTACAAAGAGAATGATAAATGAGATACGCTTGAACAGTAAGCATACGTTTGGAGCACTATCACTGTTTGATTACATATACTTCATATGAATAATTTTCATCCGTGTGATAAGATTGTTTCCTCATCGAATTAGCTAACTCAAAGATACATATATGACAGATATCAACGACAAATTCATATGTAATGTGACATACGGCAAAAATTTGTACGACTACCACGGCTGGGGATTGATCGTGGTGACCACACCCGGTTTGTGGGGCCTAACCCCTTTAACCATTACGATATATAGTCGACACATGTATAAGGTGTGGAATTAGACCCTTAAAAAAATTTAGAATGTTTACGTTATTAACTGTCCACATCTACTTACTATTAGAATAGTAAATGGCGCACATTCTAATATTAAGGGCATCAATAGAATTTGAATTAAGCAATGAATTGATCGAGGGTAAAATTATTTCTCAAAGTGTTTTCATTCGTACCCCAGTCATATATTGCACTAGAATTGATGAGAGCCGTAACGTTCATATAGAGAAGTTGAATTTCCCTAACATGATAATTTTATCGTTCAAAATCAAATTTGACGATTTCAGAGTTGAATATTAAGATAAAATCTGAAGAGGTTGAAAAAATTCCACCAATCAAAATGATGATATATTGCAAACAGTTACCAGGAAAACATCGATAAATGCAGACATTTTGTTTACCTCTCAACGCCTCAAATATCACACATATTTTCTGCAGCTTAAATTGAAACATACGATTGAATCCACGTCTTGTTCCGTTACTGATCGATTAATTAGGTGAACAATTTTATAGATGATATCCCAGCAACTCAAGTGGTTCTTACAAATGTCAGTGATGTAATGAAGAGAAAGAGGATTTTGTTTCTGATTTCCATCGTGCCAGCCGGATGTTTATCGGGATATTGTCAGTTAGATCACTAAGCCTTCCTGTTAGATGTGTTCGAATTGGTTAGCATTTTTGTTTATGTTTCATATGTATATGAGTATGAGTGTTGTGATGCAACTTGTAAATTGCTTACTTTCCATTGTGTACAGGTGACACGCTTGAACAGTAAGCACATCTTTGAAGCTATATCACTGTTGGATCACATATTCTTCATCTGAATCTTCTTCTAGGTGTGATAATAAATGTTTCCTCATCGAATTACTTAACTCAATGATACGTATATGACAGAAATCATATACAAATTCATAAATTCATATGTAATGTGACGTACGGCAAAAATTTGTACAACTACTGCAACTCGGGAGTGAACCTGGTAACCACATCCAGTTTGTGGGGCCTAACCCCTTCAACCATTACGCTATATAGTCGCCACATGGATAAGTTCTGGAATTAGACCGTTAAAAAAAATTAGAAATATTTACGTTAATTAACTGTCCACCTCTACTAACTAAGAGAATATTAAATGAAGCTCATTTTAATATTCAGAGCATATATAGAATTTGATTCAAGCAATGAATTGATCGAAGGTAAAATTATTTCTAGATCTGTTTTCATTCATACCCCGGTCATACACTGTACTAAAAGTGAAGATTGCCATAACATTCAGAATTAGGAGTTGGATTTCCCAAACATGATAATTTTATTATTCAACATCAGAATTGACAATTTCAGAGTTGAATATTAAAATCAAATTAAAGGAGTCAAAAAAAAATTCACCAATCGACATGCTGATATATTATATACAGTTACCATGAAAACATCAATAGGTGAAGACATTTTGTTTACCTCTTAACGCCTTAAATATCACTCAGATTTTCTGCAGCTTCAATTGGAACATACAATTGATTCCACGTCTTGTTCTGTCTGAACAATTAATTAAGTTAACAATTTTATAGATGATACCCCAGCAAGTTAAGTGGTTCTTGGAATGTCAGTAATGAAATGAAAAGAAGAATTATTTTTTGTCTGATTTCCATGGTGCCAGCCGTATGTTTATCGGGATATTGTCAGTCAGATCACTAAACCATCCCGTTAGACGTGTTCGAATTGGTTAGCATTTTTGTTTATGTTTTATATATATATGATTATGAGTGTTGGAAGGCAACTTGTAAATTGCTTACTTTCCATTGTCTAGTGGTAATATGCTTGAACAGTAGGCACATGTTTGGAGCTATATCACTGGAGGATCACATATACTTTATATGAATAATTTTCTTGGGGTCATAATGAATGTTTCCCCATCGAATTAGCTAACTCAATAATACATATATTTTAGATACCACAGACAAATTCATAAATTCATATATGATGTGACGTAGGGCAAAAATTTGTGCGACTACCGCGACTGGGGATCAAACCTGGTAACCACTCCTGATTGTTGGGCCTAACCCTTTTAACCATTACACTATAGAGTCGCCACATAAACGCGGTGTGAAATTGAACCCTTTAAAAAAATTGAAATTTTACGTTAATTAACTGTCCACCTCTACTAACTAATAGAATAGTAAATGGGGCTCATTTTAATATTCAGGGCATAAATAGAATTTGAATTAAGCAATGAATTGGTGGAAAGTAAAATCATTTCTACAAATGTTTTCATTCATACCCCGGTGTCACACTGCACTAAAATTGAAAATAGTCGTAACATTCAGAATTAGAAGTTGAATTTCCCCAACATGATTATTTTATTGTTCAACATCAAAATTGACAATTTCAAAGTTGAATATTAAGATCAAATTTAAAGAGGTAGGAAAAAATTCACCAATTGACACGCTGATACATCATATACAGTTACGATAAAACATCAATGAGTGCAGACATTTTGTTTACCTCTTAACGCCTCAAATATCACTCAGATTTTCTGCAGATTAAATTGGAACATAGAATTGAATCGACATCTCGTTCTGTCTGAACAATTAATAAAGTTAATAATTTTATAGATGATATCCCAGCAAGTTGAGTGGTTTTAGAATGTCAGTAATGAAAAGAAAAGAAGAATTATTTTTTGTCTGAATTCCATGGTGCCAGCCGTATGTTTATCGGAATATTGTCAGTCAGATCACTAAACCATCCTGTTAGATGTGTTCGAAATGGTTAGCATTTTTGTTTATGTTTTATATATATATGATTATGAGTGTCTGAAGGCAACTTGTAAATTGCTCACTTTCCATTGTCTAGTGGTATTATGCTTGAACAGTAGGCACATGTTTGGAGCTATATCATTGGAGGATCACATATACTTTATATGAATAATTTTCTTGGGGTCATAATGAATGTTTCCCCATCAAATTAGCTAACTCAATGATACATATATTTTAGATACCAAAGACAAATTCATAAATTCATATATGATGTGACGTAGGGCAAAAATTTGTGCGACTACCGCGACTGGGGATCGAACCTGGTAACCACTCCTGATTGTTGGGCCTAACCCCTTTAACCATTACCCTATAGAGTCGCCACATGAACATGGTGTGAATTTGAGCCCTAAAAAAAATTGAAATGTTTACGTTAATTAACTGTCCACCTCTACTTAGTCATAGAATAGTAAATGGGGCTCATTTTAATATTCAGGGCATAAATAGAATTTGAATTAAGCAATGCATTGATGGAAGGTAAAATCAGTTCCAAAAAAAGTTTTCATTCATACCCCGGTTATACACTGTACTAAAATTGAAGATAGTCGTGACATTCAGAATTAGAAGTTGAATTCCCCCAACATGATAATTTTATGGTTCAACATCAAAATTGACAATTTCAAAGTTGAATATTAAGATCAAATTTAAAGAGGTAGAAAAAATTCACCAATTGACACACTGATATATCATATACAGTTACGATGAAAACATCAATGAGTGCAGACATATTGTTTACCTATTAACGCCTCAAATATCACTCAGATTTTCTGCAGCTTAAATTGGAACATAGAATTGAATCCACGTCTTGTTCCATTACTGATCGATTAATTAGGTTAACGATTTTATAAATGATATCCCAGCAAGTTGAGTGGTTCTTGGAAATGTCAGTAATGTAATGAAGAGAAGAAAGATTTTTTGTCTTATTTCCATGGTGCCAGCCATATGTTTATCGGGATATTGTCAGTCAGATCACTAAGCCCTCCCTTTAGATGTGTTCGAAGTGGTTAGCATTTTGGTTTATGTTTTATATATATATGAGTATGATTGTTGGAAGGCAACTTGTAAATTGCTTACTTTCCATCGTCTACTCGTAATATGCTTGAACAGTAGGCACATGTTTGGAGCTATATCATTGGAGGATCACATATACTTTATATGAATAATTTTCTTGGTGTCATAATGAATGTTTCCCTATCGAATTAGCTAACTCAATGATACATATATTTTAGATACCAAAGACAAATTCATGAAATCATATATAATGTGCCGTAGGGCAAAAATTTGTGCGACTACCGCGACTGGGGATCGAACCTGGTAACCACTCCTGATTGTTGGGCCTAACCCCTTTAACCATTACCCTATAGAGTCGCCACATGAACGTGGTGTGAATTTGAGCCCTAAAAAAAATTGAAATGTTTACGTTAATTAACTGTCCACCTCTACTTACTCATAGAATAGTAAATGGGGCTCATTTTAATATTCAGGGCATAAATAGAATTTGAATTAAGCACTGCATTGATGGAAGGTAAAATCAGTTCCAAAAAAAGTTTTCATTCATACCCCGGTTATACACTGTACTAAAATTGAAGATAGTCGTGACATTCAGAATTAGAAGTTGAATTTCCCCAAAATGATAATTTTATTGTTCAACATCAAAATTGACAATTTCAAAGTTGAATATGAAGATCAAATTTAAAGAGGTAGAAAAAAATTCACCAATTGACACACTGATATATCATATACAGTTACGATGAAAACATCAATGAGTGCAGACATATTGTTTACCTCTGAATGCCTCAAATATCACTCAGATTTTCTGCAGCTTAAATTGGAACATAGAATTGAATCCACGTCTTGTTCCATTACTGATCGATTAATTAGGTTAACGATTTTATAAATGATATCCCAGCAAGTTAAGTGGTTCTTGAAAATGTCAGTAATGTAATGAAGAGAAGAAAGATTTTTGTCTTATTTCCATGGTGCCAGCCATATGTTTATCGGGATATTGTCAGTCAGATCACTAAGCCCTCCCGTTAGATGCGTTCGAATTGGTTAGTATTTTGGTTTATGTTTTATATATATATGAGTATGATTGTTGGAAGGCAACTTGTAAATTGCTTACTTTCCATCGTCTACTCGTAATATGCTTGAACAGTAGGCACATGTTTGGAGCTATATCATTGGAGGATCACATATACTTTATATGAATAATTTTCTTGGTGTCGTAATGAATGTTTCCCCATCGAATTAGCTAACTCAATGATACATATATTTTAGATACCGAAGACAAATTCATGAAATCATATATAATGTGACGTAGGGCAAAAATTTGTGCGACTACCGCGACTGGGGATCAAACCTGGTAACCACTCCTGATTGTGGGGCCTAACCCCTTTAACCATTACGCTATAGAGTCGCCACATGAAGGTGTTGTGAAATTGAGCCCTAAAAAAAAATTGAAATGTTTACGTTAATTAACTGTCCACCTCTACTTACTCATAGAATAGTAAATGGGGCTCATTTTAATATTCAGGGCATAAATAGAATTTGAAATAAGCAATGCATTGATGGAAAGTAAAATCATTTCTAAAAATGTTTTCATTCATACCCCGGTCATACACTGTACTAAAATTGAAGATAGTCGTAACATTCAGAATTAGAAGTTGAATTTCCCAAACATGATAATTTTATTGTTCAACATCAAAATTGACAATTTCAAAGTTGAATATGAAGATCAAATTTAAAGAGGTAGAAAAAAATTCACCAATTGACACACTGATATATCATATACAGTTACGATGAAAACATCAATGAGTGCAGACATATTGTTTACCTCTGAACGCCTCAAATATCACTCAGATTTTCTGCAGCTTAAATTGGAACATAGAATTGAATCCACGTCTTGTTCCATTACTGATCGATTAATTAGGTTACCGATTTTATAAATGATATCCCAGCAAGTTAAGTGGTTCTTGAAAATGTCAGTAATGTAATGAAGAGAAGAAAGATTTTTTGTCTTATTTCCATGGTGCCAGCCATATGTTCATCGGGATATTGTCAGTCAGATCACTAAGCCCTCCCGTTAGATGCGTTCGAATTGGTTAGTATTTTGGTTTATGTTTTATATATATATGAGTATGATTGTTGGAAGGCAACTTGTAAATTGCTTACTTTCCATCGTCTACTCGTAATATGCTTGAACAGTAGGCACATGTTTGGAGCTATATCATTGGAGGATCACATATACTTTATATGAATAATTTTCTTGGTGTCGTAATGAATGTTTCCCCATCGAATTAGCTAACTCAATGATACGTATATTTTAGATACCAAAAACAAATTCATGAAATCATATATAATGTGACGTAGGGCAAAAATTTGTGCGACTACCGCGACTGGGGATCGAACCTGGTAACCACTCCTGATTGTGGGGCCTAACCCCTTTAACTATTACGCTATAGAGTCGCCACATGAAGGTGGTGTGAAATTGAGCCCTAAAAAAAAATTGAAATGTTTACGTTAATTAACTGTCCACCTCTACTTAGTCATAGAATAGTAAATGGGGCTCATTTTAATATTCAGGGCATAAATAGAATTTGAAATAAGCAATGCATTGATGGAAAGTAAAATCATTTCTAAAAATGTTTTCATTCATACCCCGGTCATACACTGTACTAAAATTGAAGATAGTCGTAACATTCAGAATTAGAAGTTGAATTTCCCCAACATGATAATTTTATTGTTCAACATCAAAATTGACAATTTCAAAGTTGAATATGAAGATCAAATTTAAAGAGGTAGAAAAAAATTCACCAATTGACACACTGATATATCATATACAGTTACGATGAAAACATCAATGAGTGCAGACATATTGTTTACCTCTGAACGCCTCAAATATCACTCAGATTTTCTGCAGCTTAAATTGGAACATAGAATTGAATGCACGTCTTGTTCCATTACTGATCGATTAATTAGGTTAACGATTTTATAAATTATATCCCAGCAAGTTAAGTGGTTCTTGGAAATGTCAGTAATGTAATGAAGAGAAGAAAGATTTTTTGTCTTTTTTCCATGGTGCCAGCCATATGTTTATCGGGATATTGTCAGTCAGATCACTAAGCCCTCCCGTTAGATGCGTTCGAATTGGTTAGCATTTTGGATTATGATTTATATATATATGAGTATGATTGTTGAGAAGCAACTTGTAAATTGCTTACTTCCCATCGTTTACTGGTAATATGCTTGAACAGTAGGCACATGTTTGGAGCTATATCATTGGAGGATCACATATACTTTATATGAATAATTTTCTTGGTGTCGTAATGGATGTTTCCCCATTGAATTAGCTAATTCAATGATATATATATTTTAGATACCAAAAACAAATTCATGAAATCATATATAATGTGACGTAGGGCAAAAATTTGTGCGACTACCGCGACTGGGGATCGCACCTGGTAACCACTCCTGATTGTGGGGCCTAACCCCTTTAACCATTACGCTATAGAGTCGCCACATGAAGGTGGTGTGAAATTGAGCCCTAGAAAAAAATTGAAATGTTTACGTTAATTAACTGTCCACCTCTACTTAGTCATAGAATAGTAAATGGGGCTCATTTTAATTTTCAGGGCATAAATAGAATTTGAAATAAGCAATGCATTGATGGAAAGTAAAATCATTTCTAAAAATGTTTTCATTCATACCCCGGTCATACACTGTACTAAAATTGAAGATAGTCGTAACATTCAGAATTAGAAGTTGAATTTCCTCAACATGATAATTTTATTGTTCAACATGAAAATTGACAATTTCAAAGTTGAATATGAAGATCAAATTTAAAGAGGTAGAAAAAAATTCACCAATTGACACACTGATATATCATATACAGTTACGATGAAAACATCAATGAGTGCAGACATATTGTTTACCTCTGAACGCCTCAAATATCACTCAGATTTTCTGCAGCTTAAATTGGAACATAGAATTGAATCCACGTCTTGTTCCATTACTGATCGATTAATTAGGTTAACGATTTTATAAATGATATCCCAGCAAGTTAAGTGGTTCTTGGAAATGTCAGTAATGTAATGAAGAGAAGAAAGATTTTTTGTCTTTTTTCCATGGTGCCAGCCATATGTTTATCGGGATATTGTCAGTCAGATCACTAAGCCCTCCCGTTAGATGCGTTCGAATTGGTTAGCATTTTGGTTTATGATTTATATATATATGAGTATGATTGTTGAAAGGCAACTTGTAAATTGCTTACTTTCCATCGTTTACTGGTAATATGCTTGAACAGTAGGCACATGTTTGGAGCTATATCATTGGAGGATCACATATACTTTATATGAATAATTTTCTTGGTGTCGTAATGGATGTTTCCCCATTGAATTAGCTAATTCAATGATATATATATTTTAGATACCAAAGACAAATTCATGAAATCATATATAATGTGACGTAGGGCAAAAATTTGTGCGACTACCGCGACTGGGGATCGAACCTGGTAACCACTCCTGATTGTGGGGCCTAACCCCTTTAACCATTACGCTATAGAGTCGCCACATGAAGGTGGTGTGAAATTGAGCCCTAAAAAAAATTGAAATGTTTACGTTAATTAACTGTCCACCTCTACTTAGTCATAGAATAGTAAATGGGGCTCATTTTAATTTTCAGGGCATAAATAGAATTTGAAATAAGCAATGCATTGATGGAAAGGAAAATCAGTTCCAAAAAAAGTTTTCATTCATACCCCGGTTATACACTGTACTAAAATTGAAGATAGTCGTGACATTCAGAATTAGAAGTTGAATTTCCCCAAAATGATAATTTTATTGTTCAACATCAAAATTGACAATTTCAAAGTTGAATATGAAGATCAAATTTAAAGAGGTAGAAAAAAATTCACCAATTGACACACTGATATATCATATACAGTTACGATGAAAACATCAATGAGTGCAGACATATTGTTTACCTCTGAATGCCTCAAATATCACTCAGATTTTCTGCAGCTTAAATTGGAACATAGAATTGAATCCACGTCTTGTTCCATTACTGATCGATTAATTAGGTTAACGATTTTATAAATGATATCCCAGCAAGTTAAGTGGTTCTTGAAAATGTCAGTAATGTAATGAAGAGAAGAAAGATTTTTTGTCTTATTTCCATGGTGCCAGCCATATGTTTATCGGGATATTGTCAGTCAGATCACTAAGCCCTCCCGTTAGATGCGTTCGAATTGGTTAGTATTTTGGTTTATGTTTTATATATATATGAGTATGATTGTTGGAAGGCAACTTGTAAATTGCTTACTTTCCATCGTCTACTCGTAATATGCTTGAACAGTAGGCACATGTTTGGAGCTATATCATTGGAGGATCACATATACTTTATATGAATAATTTTCTTGGTGTCGTAATGAATGTTTCCCCATCGAATTAGCTAACTCAATGATACATATATTTTAGATACCAAAGACAAATTCATGAAATCATATATAATGTGTCGTAGGGCAAAAATTTGTGCGACTATCGCGACTGGGGATCGAACCTGGTAACCACTCCTGATTGTGGGGCCTAACCCCTTTAACCATTACGCTATAGAGTCGCCAAATGAAGGTGGTGTGAAATTGAGCCCTAAAAAAATATTGAAATGTTTACGTTAAATAACTGTCCACCTCAACTTACTCATAGAATAGTAAATGGGGCTCATTTTAATATTCAGGGCATAAATAGAATTTGAAATAAGCAATGCATTGATGGAAAGTAAAATCATTTCTAAAAATGTTTTCATTCATACCCCGGTCATACACTGTACTAAAATTGAAGATAGTCGTAACATTCAGAATTAAAAGTTGAATTTCCAAAACATGATAATTTTATTGTTCAACATCAAAATTGACAATTTCAAAGTTGAATATGAAGATCAAATTTAAAGAGGTAGAAAAAAATTCACCAATTGACACACTGATATATCATATACAGTTACGATGAAAACATCAATGAGTGCAGACATATTGTTTACCTCTGAACGCCTCAAATATCACTCAGATTTTCTGCAGCTTAATTTGGAACATAGAATTGAATCCACGTCTTGTTCCATTACTGATCGATTAATTAGGTTACCGATTTTATAAATGATATCCCAGCAAGTTAAGTGGTTCTTGAAAATGTCAGTAATGTAATGAAGAGAAGAAAGATTTTTTGTCTTATTTCCATGGTGCCAGCCATATGTTCATCGGGATATTGTCAGTCAGATCACTAAGCCCTCCCGTTAGATGTGTTCGAATTGGTTAGTATTTTGGTTTATGTTTTATATATATATGAGTATGATTGTTGGAAGGCAACTTGTAAATTGCTTACTTTCCATCGTCTACTCGTAATATGCTTGAACAGTAGGCACATGTTTGGAGCTATATCATTGGAGGATCACATATACTTTATATGAATAATTTTCTTGGTGTCGTAATGAATGTTTCCCCATCGAATTAGCTAACTCAATGATACATATATTTTAGATACCAAAGACAAATTCATGAAATCATATATAATGTGTCGTAGGGCAAAAATTTGTGCGACTATCGCGACTGGGGATCGAACCTGGTAACCACTCCTGATTGTGGGGCCTAACCCCTTTAACCATTACGCTATAGAGTCGCCAAATGAAGGTGGTGTGAAATTGAGCCCTAAAAAAATATTGAAATGTTTACGTTAAATAACTGTCCACCTCAACTTACTCATAGAATAGTAAATGGGGCTCATTTTAATATTCAGGGCATAAATAGAATTTGAAATAAGCAATGCATTGATGGAAAGTAAAATCATTTCTAAAAATGTTTTCATTCATACCCCGGTCATACACTGTACTAAAATTGAAGATAGTCGTAACATTCAGAATTAAAAGTTGAATTTCCAAAACATGATAATTTTATTGTTCAACATCAAAATTGACAATTTCAAAGTTGAATATGAAGATCAAATTTAAAGAGGTAGAAAAAAATTCACCAATTGACACACTGATATATCATATACAGTTACGATGAAAACATCAATGAGTGCAGACATATTGTTTACCTCTGAACGCCTCAAATATCACTCAGATTTTCTGCAGCTTAATTTGGAACATAGAATTGAATCCACGTCTTGTTCCATTACTGATCGATTAATTAGGTTACCGATTTTATAAATGATATCCCAGCAAGTTAAGTGGTTCTTGAAAATGTCAGTAATGTAATGAAGAGAAGAAAGATTTTTTGTCTTATTTCCATGGTGCCAGCCATATGTTCATCGGGATATTGTCAGTCAGATCACTAAGCCCTCCCGTTAGATGTGTTCGAATTGGTTAGTATTTTGGTTTATGTTTTATATATATATGAGTATGATTGTTGGAAGGCAACTTGTAAATTGCTTACTTTCCATCGTCTACTCGTAATATGCTTGAACAGTAGGCACATGTTTGGAGCTATATCATTGGAGGATCACATATACTTTATATGAATAATTTTCTTGGTGTCGTAATGAATGTTTCCCCATCGAATTAGCTAACTCAATGATACGTATATTTTAGATACCAAAAACAAATTCATGAAATCATATATAATGTGACGTAGGGCAAAAATTTGTGCGACTACCGCGACTGGGGATCGAACCTGGTAACCACTCCTGATTGTGGGGCCTAACCCCTTTAACTATTACGCTATAGAGTCGCCACATGAAGGTGGTGTGAAATTGAGCCCTAAAAAAAAATTGAAATGTTTACGTTAATTAACTGTCCACCTCTACTTAGTCATAGAATAGTAAATGGGGCTCATTTTAATATTCAGGGCATAAATAGAATTTGAAATAAGCAATGCATTGATGGAAAGTAAAATCATTTCTAAAAATGTTTTCATTCATACCCCGGTCATACACTGTACTAAAATTGAAGATAGTCGTAACATTCAGAATTAGAAGTTGAATTTCCAAAACATGATAATTTTATTGTTCAACATCAAAATTGACAATTTCAAAGTTGAATATGAAGATCAAATTTAAAGAGGTAGAAAAAAATTCACCAATTGACACACTGATATATCATATACAGTTACGATGAAAACATCAATGAGTGCAGACATATTGTTTACCTCTGAACGCCTCAAATATCACTCAGATTTTCTGCAGCTTAATTTGGAACATAGAATTGAATCCACGTCTTGTTCCATTACTGATCGATTAATTAGGTTACCGATTTTATAAATGATATCCCAGCAAGTTAAGTGGTTCTTGAAAATGTCAGTAATGTAATGAAGAGAAGAAAGATTTTTTGTCTTATTTCCATGGTGCCAGCCATATGTTCATCGGGATATTGTCAGTCAGATCACTAAGCCCTCCCGTTAGATGTGTTCGAATTGGTTAGTATTTTGGTTTATGTTTTATATATATATGAGTATGATTGTTGGAAGGCAACTTGTAAATTGCTTACTTTCCATCGTCTACTCGTAATATGCTTGAACAGTAGGCACATGTTTGGAGCTATATCATTGGAGGATCACATATACTTTATATGAATAATTTTCTTGGTGTCGTAATGAATGTTTCCCCATCGAATTAGCTAACTCAATGATACATATATTTTAGATACCAAAAACAAATTCATGAAATCATATATAATGTGACGTAGGGCAAAAATTTGTGCGACTACCGCGACTGGGGATCGAACCTGGTAACCACTCCTGATTGTGGGGCCTAACCCCTTTAACTATTACGCTATAGAGTCGCCACATGAAGGTGGTGTGAAATTGAGCCCTAAAAAAAAATTGAAATGTTTACGTTAATTAACTGTCCACCTCTACTTAGTCATAGAATAGTAAATGGGGCTCATTTTAATATTCAGGGCATAAATAGAATTTGAAATAAGCAATGCATTGATGGAAAGTAAAATCATTTCTAAAAATGTTTTCATTCATACCCCGGTCATACACTGTACTAAAATTGAAGATAGTCGTAACATTCAGAATTAGAAGTTGAATTTCCCCAACATGATAATTTTATTGTTCAACATCAAAATTGACAATTTCAAAGTTGATTATGAAGATCAAATTTAAAGAGGTAGAAAAAAATTCACCAATTGACACACTGATATATCATATACAGTTACGATGAAAACATCAATGAGTGCAGACATATTGTTCACCTCTGAACGCCTCAAATATAACTCAGATTTTCTGCAGCTTAAATTGGAACATAGAATTGAATCCACGTCTTGTTCCATTACTGATCGATTAATTAGGTTAACGATTTTATAAATGATATCCCAGCAAGTTAAGTGGTTCTTGAAAATGTCAGTAATGTAATGAAGAGAAGAAAGATTTTTTGTCTTATTTCCATGGTGCCAGCCATATGTTTATCGGGATATTGTCTGTCAGATCACTAAGCCCTCCCGTTAGATGCGTTCGAATTGGTTAGTATTTTGGTTTATGTTTTATATATATATGAGTATGATTGTTGGAATGCAACTTGTAAATTGCTTACTTTCCATCGTCTACTGGTAATATGCTTGAACAGTAGGCACATGTTTGGAGCTATATCATTGGAGGATCACATATACTTTATATGAATAATTTTCTTGGTGTCGTAATGAATGTTTCCCCATCGAATTAGCTAACTCAATGATACATATATTTTAGATACCAAAGACAAATTCATGAAATCATATATAATGTGACGTAGGGCAAAAATTTGTGCGACTACCGCGACTGGGGATCGAACCTGGTAACCACTCCTGATTGTGGGGCCTAACCCCTTTAACCATTACGCTATAGAGTCGCCACATGAAGGTGGTGTGAAATTGAGCCCTAAAAAAAAATTGAAATGTTTACGTTAAATAACTGTCCACCTCTACTTACTCATAGAATAGTAAATGGGGCTCATTTTAATATTAAGGGCATAAATAGAATTTGAAATAAGCAATGCATTGATGGAAAGTAAAATCATTTCTAAAAATGTTTCCATTCATACCCCGGTCATACACTGTACTAAAATTGAAGATAGTCGTAACATTCAGAATTAGAAGTTGAATTTCCCCAACATGATAATTTTATTGTTCAACATCAAAATTGACAATTTCAAAGTTGAATATGAAGATCAAATTTAAAGAGGTAGAAAAAAATTCACCAATTGACACACTGATATATCATATACAGTTACGATGAAAACATCAATGAGTGCAGACATATTGTTTACCTCTGAACGCCTCAAATATCACTCAGATTTTCTGCAGCTTAAATTGGAACATAGAATTGAATGCACGTCTTGTTCCATTACTGATCGATTAATTAGGTTAACCATTTTATAAATGATATCCCAGCAAGTTAAGTGGTTCTTGGAAATGTCAGTAATGTAATGAAGAGAAGAAAGATTTTTTGTCTTATTTCCATGGTGCCAGCCATATGTTTATCGGGATATTGTCAGTCAGATCACTAAGCCCTCCCGTTAGATGCGTTCGAATTAGTTAGCATTTTGGTTTATGATTTATATATATATGAGTATGATTGTTGAGAAGCAACTTGTAAATTGCTTACTTCCCATCGTTTACTGGTAATATGCTTGAACAGTAGGCACATGTTTGGAGCTATATCATTGGAGGATCACATATACTTTATATGAATAATTTTCTTGGTGTCGTAATGAATGTTTCCCCATCGAATTAGATAACTCAATGATACATATATTTTAGATACCAAAGACAAATTCATGAAATCATATATAATGTGACGTAAGGCAAAAATTTGTGCGACTACCGCGACTGGGGATCGAACCTGGTAACCACTCCTGATTGTGGGGCCTAACCCCTTTAACCATTACGCTATAGAGTCGCCACATGAAGGTGGTGTGAAATTGAGCCCTAAAAAAATTGAAATGTTTACGTTAATTAACTGTCCACCTCTACTTACTCATAGAATAGTAAATGGGGCTCATTTTAATATTCAGGCATAAATAGAATTTGAAATAAGCAATGCATTGATGGAAAGTAAAATCATTTCTAAAAATGTTTTCATTCATACCCCGGTCATACACTGTACTAAAATTGAAGATAGTCGTAACATTCAGAATTAGAAGTTGAATTTCCTCAACATGATAATTTTTTTGTTCAACATCAAAATTGACAATTTCAAAGTTGAATATGAAGATCAAATTTAAAGAGGTAGAAAAAAATTCACCAATTGACACACTGATATATCATATACAGTTACGATGAAAACATCAATGAGTGCAGACATATTGTTTACCTCTGAACGCCTCAAATATCACTCAGATTTTCTGCAGCTTAAATTGGAACATAGAATTGAATGCACGTCTTGTTCCATTACTGAACGATTAATTAGGTTAACGATTTTATAAATGATATCCCAGCAAGTTAAGTGGTTCTTGAAAATGTCAGTAATGTAATGAAGAGAAGAAAGATTTTTTGTCTTATTTCTATGGTGCCAGCCATATGTTTATCGGGATATTGTCAGTCAGATCACTAAGCCCTCCCGTTAGATGCGTTCGAATTGGTTAGCATTTTGGTTTATGTTTTATATATATATATATGAGTATGATTGTTGGAAGGCAACTTGTAAATTGCTTACTTTCCATCGTCTACTGGTAATATGCTTGAACAGTAGGCACATGTTTGGAGCTATATCATTGGATGATCACATATACTTTATATGAATAATTTTCTTGGTGTCGTAATGAATGTTTCCCCATCGAATTAGCTAACTCAATGATACATATATTTTAGATACCAAAGACAAATTCATGAAATCATATATAATGTGACGTAGGGCAAAAATTTGTGCGACTACCGCGACTGGGGATCGAACCTGGTAACCACTCCTGATTGTGGGGCCTAACCCCTTTAACCATTACGCTATAGAGTCGCCAAATGAAGGTGGTGTGAAATTGAGCCCTAAAAAAAATTGAAATGTTTACGTTAATTAACTGTCCACCTCTACTTACTCATAGAATAGTAAATGGGGCTCATTTTAATATTCAGGGCATAAATGGAATTTGAAATAAGCAATGCATTGATGGAAAGTAAAATCATTTTTAAAAATGTTTTCATTCATACCCCGGTCATACACTGTACTAAAATTGAAGATAGTCGTAACATTCAGAATTAGAAGTTGAATTTCCCCAACATGATAATTTTATTGTTCAACATCAAAATTGACAATTTCAAAGTTGAATATGAAGATCAAATTTAAAGAGGTAGAAAATAATTCACCAATTGACACACTGATATATCATATACAGTTACGATGAAAACATCAATGAGTGCAGACATATTGTTTACCTATTAACGCCTCGAATATCACTCAGATTTTCTGCAGCTTAATTTGGAACATAGAATTGAATGCACGTCTTGTTCCATTACTGATCGATTAATTAGGTTAACGATTTTATAAATGATATCCCAGCAAGTTAAGTGGTTCTTGAAAATGTCAGTAATGTAATGAAGAGAAGAAAGATTTTTTGTCTTATTTCCATGGTGCCAGCCATATGTTTATCGGGATATTGTCAGTCAGATCACTAAGCCCTCCCGTTAGATGTGTTCGAATTGGTTAGTATTTTGGTTTATGTTTTATATATATATGAGTATGATTGTTGGAAGGCAACTTGTAAATTGCTTACTTTCCATCGTCTACTGGTAATATGCTTGAACAGTAGACACATGTTTGGAGCTATATCATTGGAGGATCACATATACTTTATATGAATAATTTTCTTGGTGTCGTAATGAATGTTTCCCCATCGAATTAGATAACTCAATGATACATATATTTTAGATACCAAAGACAAATTCATGAAATCATATATAATGTGACGTAGGGCAAAAATTTGTGCGACTACCGCGACTGGGGATCGAACCTGGTAACCACTCCTGATTGTGGGGCCTAACCCCTTTAACCATTACGCTATAGAGTCGCCACATGAAGGTGGTGTGAAATTGAGCCCTAAAAAAATTGAAATGTTTACGTTAATTAAATGTCCACCTCTACTTACTCATAGAATAGTAAATGGGGCTCATTTTAATATTCAGGCATAAATAGAATTTGAAATAAGCAATGCATTGATGGAAAGTAAAATCATTTCTAAAAATGTTTTCATTCATACCCCGGTCATACACTGTACTAAAATTGAAGATAGTCGTAACATTCAGAATTAGAAGTTGAATTTCCCCAACATGATAATTTTATTGTTCAACATCAAAATTGACAATTTCAAAGTTGAATATGAAGATCAAATTTAAAGAGGTAGAAAAAAATTCACCAATTGACACACTGATATATCATATACAGTTACGATGAAAACATCAATGAGTGCAGACATATTGTTTACCTCTGAACGCCTCAAATATCACTCAGATTTTCTGCAGCTTAAATTGGAACATAGAATTGAATCCACGTCTTGTTCCATTACTGATCGATTAATTAGGTTACCGATTTTATAAATGATATCCCAGCAAGTTAAGTGGTTCTTGAAAATGTCAGTAATGTAATGAAGAGAAGAAAGATTTTTTGTCTTATTTCCATGGTGCCAGCCATATGTTTATCGGGATATTGTCAGTCAGATCACTAAGCCCTCCCGTTAGATGCGTTCGAATTGGTTAGTATTTTGGTTTATGTTTTATATATATATGAGTATGATTGTTGGAAGGCAACTTGTAAATTGCTTACTTTCCATCGTCTACTCGTAATATGCTTGAACAGTAGGCACATGTTTGGAGCTATATCATTGGAGGATCACATATACTTTATATGACTAATTTTCTTGGTGTCGTAATGAATGTTTCCCCATCGAATTAGCTAACTCAATGATACATATATTTTAGATACCAAAGACAAATTCATGAATTCATATATAATGTGACGTAGGGCAAAAATTTGTGCGACTACCGCGACTGGGGATCGAACCTGGTAACCACTCCTGATTGTGGGGCCTAACCCCTTTAACCATTACGCTATAGAGTCGCCACATGAAGGTGGTGTGAAATTGAGCCCTAAAAAAAAATTGAAATGTTTACGTTAATTAACTGTCCACCTCTACTTACTCATAGAATAGTAAATGGGGCTCATTTTAATATTCAGGCATAAATAGAATTTGAAATAAGCAATGCATTGAAGGAAAGTAAAATCATTTCTAAAAATGTTTTCATTCATACCCCGGTCATACACTGTACTAAAATTGAAGATAGTCGTAACATTCAGAATTAGAAGTTGAATTTCCCCAACATGATAATTTTATTGTTCAACATCAAAATTGACAATTTCAAAGTTGAATATGAAGATCAAATTTAAAGAGGTAGAAAATAATTCACCAATTGACACACTGATATATCATATACAGTTACGAAGAAAACATCAATGAGTGCAGACATATTGTTTACCTCTGAACGCCTCAAATATCACTCAGATTTTCTGCAGCTTAAATTGAAAGATAGAATTGAATCCACGTCTTGTTCCATTACTGATCGATTAATTAGGTTACCGATTTTATAAATGATATCCCAGCAAGTTAAGTGGTTCTTGAAAATGTCAGTAATGTAATGAAGAGAAGAAAGATTTTTTGTCTTATTTCCATGGTGCCAGCCATATGTTTATCGGGATATTGTCAGTCAGATCACTAAGCCCTCCCGTTAGATGCGTTCGAATTGGTTAGTATTTTGGTTTATGTTTTATATATATATGAGTATGATTGTTGGAAGGCAACTTGTAAATTGCTTACTTTCCATCGTCTACTCGTAATATGCTTGAACAGTAGGCACATGTTTGGAGCTATATCATTGGAGGATCACATATACTTTATATGACTAATTTTCTTGGTGTCGTAATGAATGTTTCCCCATCGAATTAGCTAACTCAATGATACATATATTTTAGATACCAAAGACAAATTCATGAATTCATATATAATGTGACGTAGGGCAAAAATTTGTGCGACTACCGCGACTGGGGATCGAACCTGGTAACCACTCCTGATTGTGGGGCCTAACCCCTTTAACCATTACGCTATAGAGTCGCCACATGAAGGTGGTGTGAAATTGAGCCCTAAAAAAAAATTGAAATGTTTACGTTAATTAACTGTCCACCTCTACTTACTCATAGAATAGTAAATGGGGCTCATTTTAATATTCAGGCATAAATAGAATTTGAAATAAGCAATGCATTGAAGGAAAGTAAAATCATTTCTAAAAATGTTTTCATTCATACCCCGGTCATACACTGTACTAAAATTGAAGATAGTCGTAACATTCAGAATTAGAAGTTGAATTTCCCCAACATGATAATTTTATTGTTCAACATCAAAATTGACAATTTCAAAGTTGAATATGAAGATCAAATTTAAAGAGGTAGAAAATAATTCACCAATTGACACACTGATATATCATATACAGTTACGAAGAAAACATCAATGAGTGCAGACATATTGTTTACCTCTGAACGCCTCAAATATCACTCAGATTTTCTGCAGCTTAAATTGAAAGATAGAATTGAATCCACGTCTTGTTCCATTACTGATCGATTAATTAGGTTACCGATTTTATAAATGATATCCCAGCAAGTTAAGTGGTTCTTGAAAATGTCAGTAATGTAATGAAGAGAAGAAAGATTTTTTGTCTTATCTCCATGGTGCCAGCCATATGTTTATCGGGATATTGTCAGTCAGATCACTAAGCCCTCCCGTTAGATGCGTTCGAATTGGTTAGTATTTTGGTTTATGTTTTATATATATATGAGTATGATTGTTGGAAGGCAACTTGTAAATTGCTTACTTTCCATCGTCTACTCGTAATATGCTTGAACAGTAGGCACATGTTTGGAGCTATATCATTGGAGGATCACATATACTTTATATGACTAATTTTCTTGGTGTCGTAATGAATGTTTCCCCATCGAATTAGCTAACTCAATGATACATATATTTTAGATACCAAAGACAAATTCATGAATTCATATATAATGTGACGTAGGGCAAAAATTTGTGCGACTACCGCGACTGGGGATCGAACCTGGTAACCACTCCTGATTGTGGGGCCTAACCCCTTTAACTATTACGCTATAGAGTCGCCACATGAAGGTGGTGTGAAATTGAGCCCTAAAAAAAAATTGAAATGTTTACGTTAATTAACTGTCCACCTCTACTTACTCATAGAATAGTAAATGGGGCTCATTTTAATATTCAGGCATAAATAGAATTTGAAATAAGCAATGCATTGAAGGAAAGTAAAATCATTTCTAAAAATGTTTTCATTCATACCCCGGTCATACACTGTACTAAAATTGAAGATAGTCGTAACATTCAGAATTAGAAGTTGAATTTCCCCAACATGATAATTTTATTGTTCAACATCAAAATTGACAATTTCAAAGTTGAATATGAAGATCAAATTTAAAGAGGTAGAAAATAATTCACCAATTGACACACTGATATATCATATACAGTTACGAAGAAAACATCAATGAGTGCAGACATATTGTTTACCTCTGAACGCCTCAAATATCACTCAGATTTTCTGCAGCTTAAATTGAAAGATAGAATTGAATCCACGTCTTGTTCCATTACTGATCGATTAATTAGGTTAACGATTTTATAAATGATATCCCAGCAAGTTAAGTGGTTCTTGAAAATGTCAGTAATGTAATGAAGAGAAGAAAGATTTTTTGTCTTATTTCCATGGTGCCAGCCATATGTTTATCGGGATATTGTCAGTCAGATCACTAAGCCCTCCCGTTAGATGTTTCGAATTGGTTAGTATTTTGGTTTATGTTTTATATATATATGAGTATGATTGTTGGAAGGCAACTTGTAAATTGCTTACTTTCCATCGTCTACTGGTAATATGCTTGAACAGTAGGCACATGTTTGGAGCTATATCATTGGAGGATCACATATACTTTATATGACTAATTTTCTTGGTGTCGTAATGAATGTTTCCCCATCGAATTAGCTAACTCAATGATACATATATTTTAGATACCAAAGACAAATTCATGAATTCATATATAATGTGACGTAGGGCAAAAATTTGTGCGACTACCGCGACTGGGGATCGAACCTGGTAACCACTCCTGATTGTGGGGCCTAACCCCTTTAACCATTACGCTATAGAGTCGCCACATGAAAGTGGTGTGAAATTGAGCCCTAAAAAAAATTAAAATGTTTACGTTAATTAACTGTCCACCTCTACTTACTCATAGAATAGTAAATGGGGCTCATTTTAATATTCAGGCATAAATAGAATTTGAAATAAGCAATGCATTGAAGGAAAGTAAAATCATTTCTAAAAATTTTTTCATTCATACCCCGGTCATACACTGTACTAAAATTGAAGATAGTCGTAACATTCAGAATTAGAAGTTGAATTTCCCCAACATGATAATTTTATTGTTCAACATCAAAATTGACAATTTCAAAGTTGAATATGAAGATCAAATTTAAAGAGGTAGAAAATAATTCACCAATTGACACACTGATATATCATATACAGTTACGAAGAAAACATCAATGAGTGCAGACATATTGTTTACCTCTGAACGCCTCAAATATCACTCAGATTTTCTGCAGCTTAAATTGAAAGATAGAATTGAATCCACGTCTTGTTCCATTACTGATCGATTAATTAGGTTAACGATTTTATAAATGATATCCCAGCAAGTTAAGTGGTTCTTGAAAATGTCAGTAATGTAATGAAGAGAAGAAAGATTTTTTGTCTTATTTCCATGGTGCCAGCCATATGTTTATCGGGATATTGTCAGTCAGATCACTAAGCCCTCCCGTTAGATGTTTCGAATTGGTTAGTATTTTGGTTTATGTTTTATATATATATGAGTATGATTGTTGGAAGGCAACTTGTAAATTGCTTACTTTCCATCGTCTACTGGTAATATGCTTGAACAGTAGGCACATGTTTGGAGCTATATCATTGGAGGATCACATATACTTTATATGACTAATTTTCTTGGTGTCGTAATGAATGTTTCCCCATCGAATTAGCTAACTCAATGATACATATATTTTAGATACCAAAGACAAATTCATGAATTCATATATAATGTGACGTAGGGCAAAAATTTGTGCGACTACCGCGACTGGGGATCGAACCTGGTAACCACTCCTGATTGTGGGGCCTAACCCCTTTAACCATTACGCTATAGAGTCGCCACATGAAAGTGGTGTGAAATTGAGCCCTAAAAAAAAAATTGAAATGTTTACGTTAATTAACTGTCCACCTCTACTTACTCATAGAATAGTAAATGGGGCTCATTTTAATATTCAGGCATAAATAGAATTTGAAATAAGCAATGCATTGAAGGAAAGTAAAATCATTTCTAAAAATGTTTTCATTCATACCCCGGTCATACACTGTACTAAAATTGAAGATAGTCGTAACATTCAGAATTAGAAGTTGAATTTCCCCAACATGATAATTTTATTGTTCAACATCAAAATTGACAATTTCAAAGTTGAATATGAAGATCAAATTTAAAGAGGTAGAAAAAAATTCACCAATTGACACACTGATATATCATATACAGTTACGATGAAAACATCAATGAGTGCAGACATATTGTTTACCTCTGAACGCCTCAAATATCACTCAGATTTTCTGCAGCTTAAATTGAAAGATAGAATAGAATCCACATCTTGTTCCATTACTGATCGATTAATTAGGTTAACGATTTTATAAATGATATCCCAGCAAGTTAAGTGGTTCTTGAAAATGTCAGTAATGTAATGAAGAGAAGAAAGATTTTTTGTCTTATTTCCATGGTGCCAGCCATATGTTTATCGGGATATTGTCAGTCAGATCACTAAGCCCTCCCGTTATATGCGTTCGAATTGGTTAGTATTTTGGTTTATGTTTTATATATATATGAGTATGATTGTTGAAAGGCAACTTGTAAATTGCTTACTTTCCATCGTCTACTCGTAATATGCTTGAACAGTAGGCACATGTTTGGAGCTATATCATTGGAGGATCACATATACTTTATATGACTAATTTTCTTGGTGTCGTAATGAATGTTTCCCCATCGAATTAGCTAACTCAATGATACATATATTTTAGATACCAAAGACAAATTCATGAAATCATATATAATGTGACGTAGGGCAAAAATTTGTGCGACTACCGCGACTGGGGATCGAACCTGGTAACCACTCCTGATTGTGGGGCCTAACCCCTTTAACCATTACGCTATAGAGTCGCCACATGAAGGTGGTGTGAAATTGAGCCCTAAAAAAAAATTGAAATGTTTACGTTAATTAACTGTCCACCTCTACTTACTCATAGAATAGTAAATGGGGCTCATTTTAATATTCAGGCATAAATAGAATTTGAAATAAGCAATGCATTGAAGGAAAGTAAAATCATTTCTAAAAATTTTTTCATTCATACCCCGGTCATACACTGTACTAAAATTGAAGGTAGTCGTAACATTCAGAATTAGAAGTTGAATTTCCCCAACATGATAATTTTATTGTTCAACATCAAAATTGACAATTTCAAAGTTGAATATGAAGATCAAATTTAAAGAGGTAGAAAATAATTCACCAATTGACACACTGATATATCATATACAGTTACGATGAAAACATCAATGAGTGCAGACATATTGTTTACCTCTGAACGCCTCAAATATCACTCAGATTTTCTGCAGCTTAAATTGAAAGATAGAATAGAATCCACGTCTTGTTCCATTACTGATCGATTAATTAGGTTAACGATTTTATAAATGATATCCCAGCAAGTTAAGTGGTTCTTGAAAATGTCAGTAATGTAATGAAGAGAAGAAAGATTTTTTGTCTTATTTCCATGGTGCCAGCCATATGTTTATCGGGATATTGTCAGTCAGATCACTAAGCCCTCCCGTTAGATGTTTCGAATTGGTTAGTATTTTGGTTTATGTTTTATATATATATGAGTATGATTGTTGGAAGGCAACTTGTAAATTGCTTACTTTCCATCGTCTACTTGTAATATGCTTGAACAGTAGGCACATGTTTGGAGCTATATCATTGGAGGATCACATATACTTTATATGACTAATTTTCTTGGTGTCGTAATGAATGTTTCCCCATCGAATTAGCTAACTCAATGATACATATATTTTAGATACCAAAGACAAATTCATGAATTCATATATAATGTGACGTAGGGCAAAAATTTGTGCGACTACCGCGACTGGGGATCGAACCTGGTAACCACTCCTGATTGTGGGGCCTAACCCCTTTAACCATTACGCTATAGAGTCGCCACATGAAAGTGGTGTGAAATTGAGCCCTAAAAAAAAATTGAAATGTTTACGTTAATTAACTGTCCACCTCTACTTACTCATAGAATAGTAAATGGGGCTCATTTTAATATTCAGGCATAAATAGAATTTGAAATAAGCAATGCATTGAAGGAAAGTAAAATCATTTCTAAAAATTTTTTCATTCATACCCCGGTCATACACTGTACTAAAATTGAAGATAGTCGTAACATTCAGAATTAGAAGTTGAATTTCCCCAACATGATAATTTTATTGTTCAACATCAAAATTGACAATTTCAAAGTTGAATATGAAGATCAAATTTAAAGAGGTAGAAAAAAATTCACCAATTGACACACTGATATATCATATACAGTTACGATGAAAACATCAATGAGTGCAGACATATTGTTTACCTCTGAACGCCTCAAATATCACTCAGATTTTCTGCAGCTTAAATTGGAACATAGAATTGAATGCACGTCTTGTTCCATTACTGATCGATTAATTAGGTTAACGATTTTATAAATTATATCCCAGCAAGTTAAGTGGTTCTTGGAAATGTCAGTAATGTAATGAAGAGAAGAAAGATTTTTTGTCTTTTTTCCATGGTGCCAGCCATATGTTTATCGGGATATTGTCAGTCAGATCACTAAGCCCTCCCGTTAGATGCGTTCGAATTGGTTAGCATTTTGGATTATGATTTATATATATATGAGTATGATTGTTGAGAAGCAACTTGTAAATTGCTTACTTCCCATCGTTTACTGGTAATATGCTTGAACAGTAGGCACATGTTTGGAGCTATATCATTGGAGGATCACATATACTTTATATGAATAATTTTCTTGGTGTCGTAATGGATGTTTCCCCATTGAATTAGCTAATTCAATGATATATATATTTTAGATACCAAAAACAAATTCATGAAATCATATATAATGTGACGTAGGGCAAAAATTTGTGCGACTACCGCGACTGGGGATCGCACCTGGTAACCACTCCTGATTGTGGGGCCTAACCCCTTTAACCATTACGCTATAGAGTCGCCACATGAAGGTGGTGTGAAATTGAGCCCTAGAAAAAAATTGAAATGTTTACGTTAATTAACTGTCCACCTCTACTTAGTCATAGAATAGTAAATGGGGCTCATTTTAATTTTCAGGGCATAAATAGAATTTGAAATAAGCAATGCATTGATGGAAAGTAAAATCATTTCTAAAAATGTTTTCATTCATACCCCGGTCATACACTGTACTAAAATTGAAGATAGTCGTAACATTCAGAATTAGAAGTTGAATTTCCTCAACATGATAATTTTATTGTTCAACATGAAAATTGACAATTTCAAAGTTGAATATGAAGATCAAATTTAAAGAGGTAGAAAAAAATTCACCAATTGACACACTGATATATCATATACAGTTACGATGAAAACATCAATGAGTGCAGACATATTGTTTACCTCTGAACGCCTCAAATATCACTCAGATTTTCTGCAGCTTAAATTGGAACATAGAATTGAATCCACGTCTTGTTCCATTACTGATCGATTAATTAGGTTAACGATTTTATAAATGATATCCCAGCAAGTTAAGTGGTTCTTGGAAATGTCAGTAATGTAATGAAGAGAAGAAAGATTTTTTGTCTTTTTTCCATGGTGCCAGCCATATGTTTATCGGGATATTGTCAGTCAGATCACTAAGCCCTCCCGTTAGATGCGTTCGAATTGGTTAGCATTTTGGTTTATGATTTATATATATATGAGTATGATTGTTGAAAGGCAACTTGTAAATTGCTTACTTTCCATCGTTTACTGGTAATATGCTTGAACAGTAGGCACATGTTTGGAGCTATATCATTGGAGGATCACATATACTTTATATGAATAATTTTCTTGGTGTCGTAATGGATGTTTCCCCATTGAATTAGCTAATTCAATGATATATATATTTTAGATACCAAAGACAAATTCATGAAATCATATATAATGTGACGTAGGGCAAAAATTTGTGCGACTACCGCGACTGGGGATCGAACCTGGTAACCACTCCTGATTGTGGGGCCTAACCCCTTTAACCATTACGCTATAGAGTCGCCACATGAAGGTGGTGTGAAATTGAGCCCTAAAAAAAATTGAAATGTTTACGTTAATTAACTGTCCACCTCTACTTAGTCATAGAATAGTAAATGGGGCTCATTTTAATTTTCAGGGCATAAATAGAATTTGAAATAAGCAATGCATTGATGGAAAGGAAAATCAGTTCCAAAAAAAGTTTTCATTCATACCCCGGTTATACACTGTACTAAAATTGAAGATAGTCGTGACATTCAGAATTAGAAGTTGAATTTCCCCAAAATGATAATTTTATTGTTCAACATCAAAATTGACAATTTCAAAGTTGAATATGAAGATCAAATTTAAAGAGGTAGAAAAAAATTCACCAATTGACACACTGATATATCATATACAGTTACGATGAAAACATCAATGAGTGCAGACATATTGTTTACCTCTGAATGCCTCAAATATCACTCAGATTTTCTGCAGCTTAAATTGGAACATAGAATTGAATCCACGTCTTGTTCCATTACTGATCGATTAATTAGGTTAACGATTTTATAAATGATATCCCAGCAAGTTAAGTGGTTCTTGAAAATGTCAGTAATGTAATGAAGAGAAGAAAGATTTTTTGTCTTATTTCCATGGTGCCAGCCATATGTTTATCGGGATATTGTCAGTCAGATCACTAAGCCCTCCCGTTAGATGCGTTCGAATTGGTTAGTATTTTGGTTTATGTTTTATATATATATGAGTATGATTGTTGGAAGGCAACTTGTAAATTGCTTACTTTCCATCGTCTACTCGTAATATGCTTGAACAGTAGGCACATGTTTGGAGCTATATCATTGGAGGATCACATATACTTTATATGAATAATTTTCTTGGTGTCGTAATGAATGTTTCCCCATCGAATTAGCTAACTCAATGATACATATATTTTAGATACCAAAGACAAATTCATGAAATCATATATAATGTGTCGTAGGGCAAAAATTTGTGCGACTATCGCGACTGGGGATCGAACCTGGTAACCACTCCTGATTGTGGGGCCTAACCCCTTTAACCATTACGCTATAGAGTCGCCAAATGAAGGTGGTGTGAAATTGAGCCCTAAAAAAATATTGAAATGTTTACGTTAAATAACTGTCCACCTCAACTTACTCATAGAATAGTAAATGGGGCTCATTTTAATATTCAGGGCATAAATAGAATTTGAAATAAGCAATGCATTGATGGAAAGTAAAATCATTTCTAAAAATGTTTTCATTCATACCCCGGTCATACACTGTACTAAAATTGAAGATAGTCGTAACATTCAGAATTAAAAGTTGAATTTCCAAAACATGATAATTTTATTGTTCAACATCAAAATTGACAATTTCAAAGTTGAATATGAAGATCAAATTTAAAGAGGTAGAAAAAAATTCACCAATTGACACACTGATATATCATATACAGTTACGATGAAAACATCAATGAGTGCAGACATATTGTTTACCTCTGAACGCCTCAAATATCACTCAGATTTTCTGCAGCTTAATTTGGAACATAGAATTGAATCCACGTCTTGTTCCATTACTGATCGATTAATTAGGTTACCGATTTTATAAATGATATCCCAGCAAGTTAAGTGGTTCTTGAAAATGTCAGTAATGTAATGAAGAGAAGAAAGATTTTTTGTCTTATTTCCATGGTGCCAGCCATATGTTCATCGGGATATTGTCAGTCAGATCACTAAGCCCTCCCGTTAGATGTGTTCGAATTGGTTAGTATTTTGGTTTATGTTTTATATATATATGAGTATGATTGTTGGAAGGCAACTTGTAAATTGCTTACTTTCCATCGTCTACTCGTAATATGCTTGAACAGTAGGCACATGTTTGGAGCTATATCATTGGAGGATCACATATACTTTATATGAATAATTTTCTTGGTGTCGTAATGAATGTTTCCCCATCGAATTAGCTAACTCAATGATACATATATTTTAGATACCAAAGACAAATTCATGAAATCATATATAATGTGTCGTAGGGCAAAAATTTGTGCGACTATCGCGACTGGGGATCGAACCTGGTAACCACTCCTGATTGTGGGGCCTAACCCCTTTAACCATTACGCTATAGAGTCGCCAAATGAAGGTGGTGTGAAATTGAGCCCTAAAAAAATATTGAAATGTTTACGTTAAATAACTGTCCACCTCAACTTACTCATAGAATAGTAAATGGGGCTCATTTTAATATTCAGGGCATAAATAGAATTTGAAATAAGCAATGCATTGATGGAAAGTAAAATCATTTCTAAAAATGTTTTCATTCATACCCCGGTCATACACTGTACTAAAATTGAAGATAGTCGTAACATTCAGAATTAAAAGTTGAATTTCCAAAACATGATAATTTTATTGTTCAACATCAAAATTGACAATTTCAAAGTTGAATATGAAGATCAAATTTAAAGAGGTAGAAAAAAATTCACCAATTGACACACTGATATATCATATACAGTTACGATGAAAACATCAATGAGTGCAGACATATTGTTTACCTCTGAACGCCTCAAATATCACTCAGATTTTCTGCAGCTTAATTTGGAACATAGAATTGAATCCACGTCTTGTTCCATTACTGATCGATTAATTAGGTTACCGATTTTATAAATGATATCCCAGCAAGTTAAGTGGTTCTTGAAAATGTCAGTAATGTAATGAAGAGAAGAAAGATTTTTTGTCTTATTTCCATGGTGCCAGCCATATGTTCATCGGGATATTGTCAGTCAGATCACTAAGCCCTCCCGTTAGATGTGTTCGAATTGGTTAGTATTTTGGTTTATGTTTTATATATATATGAGTATGATTGTTGGAAGGCAACTTGTAAATTGCTTACTTTCCATCGTCTACTCGTAATATGCTTGAACAGTAGGCACATGTTTGGAGCTATATCATTGGAGGATCACATATACTTTATATGAATAATTTTCTTGGTGTCGTAATGAATGTTTCCCCATCGAATTAGCTAACTCAATGATACGTATATTTTAGATACCAAAAACAAATTCATGAAATCATATATAATGTGACGTAGGGCAAAAATTTGTGCGACTACCGCGACTGGGGATCGAACCTGGTAACCACTCCTGATTGTGGGGCCTAACCCCTTTAACTATTACGCTATAGAGTCGCCACATGAAGGTGGTGTGAAATTGAGCCCTAAAAAAAAATTGAAATGTTTACGTTAATTAACTGTCCACCTCTACTTAGTCATAGAATAGTAAATGGGGCTCATTTTAATATTCAGGGCATAAATAGAATTTGAAATAAGCAATGCATTGATGGAAAGTAAAATCATTTCTAAAAATGTTTTCATTCATACCCCGGTCATACACTGTACTAAAATTGAAGATAGTCGTAACATTCAGAATTAGAAGTTGAATTTCCAAAACATGATAATTTTATTGTTCAACATCAAAATTGACAATTTCAAAGTTGAATATGAAGATCAAATTTAAAGAGGTAGAAAAAAATTCACCAATTGACACACTGATATATCATATACAGTTACGATGAAAACATCAATGAGTGCAGACATATTGTTTACCTCTGAACGCCTCAAATATCACTCAGATTTTCTGCAGCTTAATTTGGAACATAGAATTGAATCCACGTCTTGTTCCATTACTGATCGATTAATTAGGTTACCGATTTTATAAATGATATCCCAGCAAGTTAAGTGGTTCTTGAAAATGTCAGTAATGTAATGAAGAGAAGAAAGATTTTTTGTCTTATTTCCATGGTGCCAGCCATATGTTCATCGGGATATTGTCAGTCAGATCACTAAGCCCTCCCGTTAGATGTGTTCGAATTGGTTAGTATTTTGGTTTATGTTTTATATATATATGAGTATGATTGTTGGAAGGCAACTTGTAAATTGCTTACTTTCCATCGTCTACTCGTAATATGCTTGAACAGTAGGCACATGTTTGGAGCTATATCATTGGAGGATCACATATACTTTATATGAATAATTTTCTTGGTGTCGTAATGAATGTTTCCCCATCGAATTAGCTAACTCAATGATACATATATTTTAGATACCAAAAACAAATTCATGAAATCATATATAATGTGACGTAGGGCAAAAATTTGTGCGACTACCGCGACTGGGGATCGAACCTGGTAACCACTCCTGATTGTGGGGCCTAACCCCTTTAACTATTACGCTATAGAGTCGCCACATGAAGGTGGTGTGAAATTGAGCCCTAAAAAAAAATTGAAATGTTTACGTTAATTAACTGTCCACCTCTACTTAGTCATAGAATAGTAAATGGGGCTCATTTTAATATTCAGGGCATAAATAGAATTTGAAATAAGCAATGCATTGATGGAAAGTAAAATCATTTCTAAAAATGTTTTCATTCATACCCCGGTCATACACTGTACTAAAATTGAAGATAGTCGTAACATTCAGAATTAGAAGTTGAATTTCCCCAACATGATAATTTTATTGTTCAACATCAAAATTGACAATTTCAAAGTTGATTATGAAGATCAAATTTAAAGAGGTAGAAAAAAATTCACCAATTGACACACTGATATATCATATACAGTTACGATGAAAACATCAATGAGTGCAGACATATTGTTCACCTCTGAACGCCTCAAATATAACTCAGATTTTCTGCAGCTTAAATTGGAACATAGAATTGAATCCACGTCTTGTTCCATTACTGATCGATTAATTAGGTTAACGATTTTATAAATGATATCCCAGCAAGTTAAGTGGTTCTTGAAAATGTCAGTAATGTAATGAAGAGAAGAAAGATTTTTTGTCTTATTTCCATGGTGCCAGCCATATGTTTATCGGGATATTGTCTGTCAGATCACTAAGCCCTCCCGTTAGATGCGTTCGAATTGGTTAGTATTTTGGTTTATGTTTTATATATATATGAGTATGATTGTTGGAATGCAACTTGTAAATTGCTTACTTTCCATCGTCTACTGGTAATATGCTTGAACAGTAGGCACATGTTTGGAGCTATATCATTGGAGGATCACATATACTTTATATGAATAATTTTCTTGGTGTCGTAATGAATGTTTCCCCATCGAATTAGCTAACTCAATGATACATATATTTTAGATACCAAAGACAAATTCATGAAATCATATATAATGTGACGTAGGGCAAAAATTTGTGCGACTACCGTGACTGGGGATCGAACCTGGTAACCACTCCTGATTGTGGGGCCTAACCCCTTTAACCATTACGCTATAGAGTCGCCACATGAAGGTGGTGTGAAATTGAGCCCTAAAAAAAAATTGAAATGTTTACGTTAAATAACTGTCCACCTCTACTTACTCATAGAATAGTAAATGGGGCTCATTTTAATATTAAGGGCATAAATAGAATTTGAAATAAGCAATGCATTGATGGAAAGTAAAATCATTTCTAAAAATGTTTCCATTCATACCCCGGTCATACACTGTACTAAAATTGAAGATAGTCGTAACATTCAGAATTAGAAGTTGAATTTCCCCAACATGATAATTTTATTGTTCAACATCAAAATTGACAATTTCAAAGTTGAATATGAAGATCAAATTTAAAGAGGTAGAAAAAAATTCACCAATTGACACACTGATATATCATATACAGTTACGATGAAAACATCAATGAGTGCAGACATATTGTTTACCTCTGAACGCCTCAAATATCACTCAGATTTTCTGCAGCTTAAATTGGAACATAGAATTGAATGCACGTCTTGTTCCATTACTGATCGATTAATTAGGTTAACCATTTTATAAATGATATCCCAGCAAGTTAAGTGGTTCTTGGAAATGTCAGTAATGTAATGAAGAGAAGAAAGATTTTTTGTCTTATTTCCATGGTGCCAGCCATATGTTTATCGGGATATTGTCAGTCAGATCACTAAGCCCTCCCGTTAGATGCGTTCGAATTAGTTAGCATTTTGGTTTATGATTTATATATATATGAGTATGATTGTTGAGAAGCAACTTGTAAATTGCTTACTTCCCATCGTTTACTGGTAATATGCTTGAACAGTAGGCACATGTTTGGAGCTATATCATTGGAGGATCACATATACTTTATATGAATAATTTTCTTGGTGTCGTAATGAATGTTTCCCCATCGAATTAGATAACTCAATGATACATATATTTTAGATACCAAAGACAAATTCATGAAATCATATATAATGTGACGTAAGGCAAAAATTTGTGCGACTACCGCGACTGGGGATCGAACCTGGTAACCACTCCTGATTGTGGGGCCTAACCCCTTTAACCATTACGCTATAGAGTCGCCACATGAAGGTGGTGTGAAATTGAGCCCTAAAAAAATTGAAATGTTTACGTTAATTAACTGTCCACCTCTACTTACTCATAGAATAGTAAATGGGGCTCATTTTAATATTCAGGCATAAATAGAATTTGAAATAAGCAATGCATTGATGGAAAGTAAAATCATTTCTAAAAATGTTTTCATTCATACCCCGGTCATACACTGTACTAAAATTGAAGATAGTCGTAACATTCAGAATTAGAAGTTGAATTTCCTCAACATGATAATTTTTTTGTTCAACATCAAAATTGACAATTTCAAAGTTGAATATGAAGATCAAATTTAAAGAGGTAGAAAAAAATTCACCAATTGACACACTGATATATCATATACAGTTACGATGAAAACATCAATGAGTGCAGACATATTGTTTACCTCTGAACGCCTCAAATATCACTCAGATTTTCTGCAGCTTAAATTGGAACATAGAATTGAATGCACGTCTTGTTCCATTACTGAACGATTAATTAGGTTAACGATTTTATAAATGATATCCCAGCAAGTTAAGTGGTTCTTGAAAATGTCAGTAATGTAATGAAGAGAAGAAAGATTTTTTGTCTTATTTCTATGGTGCCAGCCATATGTTTATCGGGATATTGTCAGTCAGATCACTAAGCCCTCCCGTTAGATGCGTTCGAATTGGTTAGCATTTTGGTTTATGTTTTATATATATATATATGAGTATGATTGTTGGAAGGCAACTTGTAAATTGCTTACTTTCCATCGTCTACTGGTAATATGCTTGAACAGTAGGCACATGTTTGGAGCTATATCATTGGATGATCACATATACTTTATATGAATAATTTTCTTGGTGTCGTAATGAATGTTTCCCCATCGAATTAGCTAACTCAATGATACATATATTTTAGATACCAAAGACAAATTCATGAAATCATATATAATGTGACGTAGGGCAAAAATTTGTGCGACTACCGCGACTGGGGATCGAACCTGGTAACCACTCCTGATTGTGGGGCCTAACCCCTTTAACCATTACGCTATAGAGTCGCCAAATGAAGGTGGTGTGAAATTGAGCCCTAAAAAAAATTGAAATGTTTACGTTAATTAACTGTCCACCTCTACTTACTCATAGAATAGTAAATGGGGCTCATTTTAATATTCAGGGCATAAATGGAATTTGAAATAAGCAATGCATTGATGGAAAGTAAAATCATTTTTAAAAATGTTTTCATTCATACCCCGGTCATACACTGTACTAAAATTGAAGATAGTCGTAACATTCAGAATTAGAAGTTGAATTTCCCCAACATGATAATTTTATTGTTCAACATCAAAATTGACAATTTCAAAGTTGAATATGAAGATCAAATTTAAAGAGGTAGAAAATAATTCACCAATTGACACACTGATATATCATATACAGTTACGATGAAAACATCAATGAGTGCAGACATATTGTTTACCTATTAACGCCTCGAATATCACTCAGATTTTCTGCAGCTTAATTTGGAACATAGAATTGAATGCACGTCTTGTTCCATTACTGATCGATTAATTAGGTTAACGATTTTATAAATGATATCCCAGCAAGTTAAGTGGTTCTTGAAAATGTCAGTAATGTAATGAAGAGAAGAAAGATTTTTTGTCTTATTTCCATGGTGCCAGCCATATGTTTATCGGGATATTGTCAGTCAGATCACTAAGCCCTCCCGTTAGATGTGTTCGAATTGGTTAGTATTTTGGTTTATGTTTTATATATATATGAGTATGATTGTTGGAAGGCAACTTGTAAATTGCTTACTTTCCATCGTCTACTGGTAATATGCTTGAACAGTAGACACATGTTTGGAGCTATATCATTGGAGGATCACATATACTTTATATGAATAATTTTCTTGGTGTCGTAATGAATGTTTCCCCATCGAATTAGATAACTCAATGATACATATATTTTAGATACCAAAGACAAATTCATGAAATCATATATAATGTGACGTAGGGCAAAAATTTGTGCGACTACCGCGACTGGGGATCGAACCTGGTAACCACTCCTGATTGTGGGGCCTAACCCCTTTAACCATTACGCTATAGAGTCGCCACATGAAGGTGGTGTGAAATTGAGCCCTAAAAAAATTGAAATGTTTACGTTAATTAAATGTCCACCTCTACTTACTCATAGAATAGTAAATGGGGCTCATTTTAATATTCAGGCATAAATAGAATTTGAAATAAGCAATGCATTGATGGAAAGTAAAATCATTTCTAAAAATGTTTTCATTCATACCCCGGTCATACACTGTACTAAAATTGAAGATAGTCGTAACATTCAGAATTAGAAGTTGAATTTCCCCAACATGATAATTTTATTGTTCAACATCAAAATTGACAATTTCAAAGTTGAATATGAAGATCAAATTTAAAGAGGTAGAAAAAAATTCACCAATTGACACACTGATATATCATATACAGTTACGATGAAAACATCAATGAGTGCAGACATATTGTTTACCTCTGAACGCCTCAAATATCACTCAGATTTTCTGCAGCTTAAATTGGAACATAGAATTGAATCCACGTCTTGTTCCATTACTGATCGATTAATTAGGTTACCGATTTTATAAATGATATCCCAGCAAGTTAAGTGGTTCTTGAAAATGTCAGTAATGTAATGAAGAGAAGAAAGATTTTTTGTCTTATTTCCATGGTGCCAGCCATATGTTTATCGGGATATTGTCAGTCAGATCACTAAGCCCTCCCGTTAGATGCGTTCGAATTGGTTAGTATTTTGGTTTATGTTTTATATATATATGAGTATGATTGTTGGAAGGCAACTTGTAAATTGCTTACTTTCCATCGTCTACTCGTAATATGCTTGAACAGTAGGCACATGTTTGGAGCTATATCATTGGAGGATCACATATACTTTATATGACTAATTTTCTTGGTGTCGTAATGAATGTTTCCCCATCGAATTAGCTAACTCAATGATACATATATTTTAGATACCAAAGACAAATTCATGAATTCATATATAATGTGACGTAGGGCAAAAATTTGTGCGACTACCGCGACTGGGGATCGAACCTGGTAACCACTCCTGATTGTGGGGCCTAACCCCTTTAACCATTACGCTATAGAGTCGCCACATGAAGGTGGTGTGAAATTGAGCCCTAAAAAAAAATTGAAATGTTTACGTTAATTAACTGTCCACCTCTACTTACTCATAGAATAGTAAATGGGGCTCATTTTAATATTCAGGCATAAATAGAATTTGAAATAAGCAATGCATTGAAGGAAAGTAAAATCATTTCTAAAAATGTTTTCATTCATACCCCGGTCATACACTGTACTAAAATTGAAGATAGTCGTAACATTCAGAATTAGAAGTTGAATTTCCCCAACATGATAATTTTATTGTTCAACATCAAAATTGACAATTTCAAAGTTGAATATGAAGATCAAATTTAAAGAGGTAGAAAATAATTCACCAATTGACACACTGATATATCATATACAGTTACGAAGAAAACATCAATGAGTGCAGACATATTGTTTACCTCTGAACGCCTCAAATATCACTCAGATTTTCTGCAGCTTAAATTGAAAGATAGAATTGAATCCACGTCTTGTTCCATTACTGATCGATTAATTAGGTTACCGATTTTATAAATGATATCCCAGCAAGTTAAGTGGTTCTTGAAAATGTCAGTAATGTAATGAAGAGAAGAAAGATTTTTTGTCTTATTTCCATGGTGCCAGCCATATGTTTATCGGGATATTGTCAGTCAGATCACTAAGCCCTCCCGTTAGATGCGTTCGAATTGGTTAGTATTTTGGTTTATGTTTTATATATATATGAGTATGATTGTTGGAAGGCAACTTGTAAATTGCTTACTTTCCATCGTCTACTCGTAATATGCTTGAACAGTAGGCACATGTTTGGAGCTATATCATTGGAGGATCACATATACTTTATATGACTAATTTTCTTGGTGTCGTAATGAATGTTTCCCCATCGAATTAGCTAACTCAATGATACATATATTTTAGATACCAAAGACAAATTCATGAATTCATATATAATGTGACGTAGGGCAAAAATTTGTGCGACTACCGCGACTGGGGATCGAACCTGGTAACCACTCCTGATTGTGGGGCCTAACCCCTTTAACCATTACGCTATAGAGTCGCCACATGAAGGTGGTGTGAAATTGAGCCCTAAAAAAAAATTGAAATGTTTACGTTAATTAACTGTCCACCTCTACTTACTCATAGAATAGTAAATGGGGCTCATTTTAATATTCAGGCATAAATAGAATTTGAAATAAGCAATGCATTGAAGGAAAGTAAAATCATTTCTAAAAATGTTTTCATTCATACCCCGGTCATACACTGTACTAAAATTGAAGATAGTCGTAACATTCAGAATTAGAAGTTGAATTTCCCCAACATGATAATTTTATTGTTCAACATCAAAATTGACAATTTCAAAGTTGAATATGAAGATCAAATTTAAAGAGGTAGAAAATAATTCACCAATTGACACACTGATATATCATATACAGTTACGAAGAAAACATCAATGAGTGCAGACATATTGTTTACCTCTGAACGCCTCAAATATCACTCAGATTTTCTGCAGCTTAAATTGAAAGATAGAATTGAATCCACGTCTTGTTCCATTACTGATCGATTAATTAGGTTACCGATTTTATAAATGATATCCCAGCAAGTTAAGTGGTTCTTGAAAATGTCAGTAATGTAATGAAGAGAAGAAAGATTTTTTGTCTTATCTCCATGGTGCCAGCCATATGTTTATCGGGATATTGTCAGTCAGATCACTAAGCCCTCCCGTTAGATGCGTTCGAATTGGTTAGTATTTTGGTTTATGTTTTATATATATATGAGTATGATTGTTGGAAGGCAACTTGTAAATTGCTTACTTTCCATCGTCTACTCGTAATATGCTTGAACAGTAGGCACATGTTTGGAGCTATATCATTGGAGGATCACATATACTTTATATGACTAATTTTCTTGGTGTCGTAATGAATGTTTCCCCATCGAATTAGCTAACTCAATGATACATATATTTTAGATACCAAAGACAAATTCATGAATTCATATATAATGTGACGTAGGGCAAAAATTTGTGCGACTACCGCGACTTGGGATCGAACCTGGTAACCACTCCTGATTGTGGGGCCTAACCCCTTTAACTATTACGCTATAGAGTCGCCACATGAAGGTGGTGTGAAATTGAGCCCTAAAAAAAAATTGAAATGTTTACGTTAATTAACTGTCCACCTCTACTTACTCATAGAATAGTAAATGGGGCTCATTTTAATATTCAGGCATAAATAGAATTTGAAATAAGCAATGCATTGAAGGAAAGTAAAATCATTTCTAAAAATGTTTTCATTCATACCCCGGTCATACACTGTACTAAAATTGAAGATAGTCGTAACATTCAGAATTAGAAGTTGAATTTCCCCAACATGATAATTTTATTGTTCAACATCAAAATTGACAATTTCAAAGTTGAATATGAAGATCAAATTTAAAGAGGTAGAAAATAATTCACCAATTGACACACTGATATATCATATACAGTTACGAAGAAAACATCAATGAGTGCAGACATATTGTTTACCTCTGAACGCCTCAAATATCACTCAGATTTTCTGCAGCTTAAATTGAAAGATAGAATTGAATCCACGTCTTGTTCCATTACTGATCGATTAATTAGGTTAACGATTTTATAAATGATATCCCAGCAAGTTAAGTGGTTCTTGAAAATGTCAGTAATGTAATGAAGAGAAGAAAGATTTTTTGTCTTATTTCCATGGTGCCAGCCATATGTTTATCGGGATATTGTCAGTCAGATCACTAAGCCCTCCCGTTAGATGTTTCGAATTGGTTAGTATTTTGGTTTATGTTTTATATATATATGAGTATGATTGTTGGAAGGCAACTTGTAAATTGCTTACTTTCCATCGTCTACTGGTAATATGCTTGAACAGTAGGCACATGTTTGGAGCTATATCATTGGAGGATCACATATACTTTATATGACTAATTTTCTTGGTGTCGTAATGAATGTTTCCCCATCGAATTAGCTAACTCAATGATACATATATTTTAGATACCAAAGACAAATTCATGAATTCATATATAATGTGACGTAGGGCAAAAATTTGTGCGACTACCGCGACTGGGGATCGAACCTGGTAACCACTCCTGATTGTGGGGCCTAACCCCTTTAACCATTACGCTATAGAGTCGCCACATGAAAGTGGTGTGAAATTGAGCCCTAAAAAAAATTAAAATGTTTACGTTAATTAACTGTCCACCTCTACTTACTCATAGAATAGTAAATGGGGCTCATTTTAATATTCAGGCATAAATAGAATTTGAAATAAGCAATGCATTGAAGGAAAGTAAAATCATTTCTAAAAATTTTTTCATTCATACCCCGGTCATACACTGTACTAAAATTGAAGATAGTCGTAACATTCAGAATTAGAAGTTGAATTTCCCCAACATGATAATTTTATTGTTCAACATCAAAATTGACAATTTCAAAGTTGAATATGAAGATCAAATTTAAAGAGGTAGAAAATAATTCACCAATTGACACACTGATATATCATATACAGTTACGAAGAAAACATCAATGAGTGCAGACATATTGTTTACCTCTGAACGCCTCAAATATCACTCAGATTTTCTGCAGCTTAAATTGAAAGATAGAATTGAATCCACGTCTTGTTCCATTACTGATCGATTAATTAGGTTAACGATTTTATAAATGATATCCCAGCAAGTTAAGTGGTTCTTGAAAATGTCAGTAATGTAATGAAGAGAAGAAAGATTTTTTGTCTTATTTCCATGGTGCCAGCCATATGTTTATCGGGATATTGTCAGTCAGATCACTAAGCCCTCCCGTTAGATGTTTCGAATTGGTTAGTATTTTGGTTTATGTTTTATATATATATGAGTATGATTGTTGGAAGGCAACTTGTAAATTGCTTACTTTCCATCGTCTACTGGTAATATGCTTGAACAGTAGGCACATGTTTGGAGCTATATCATTGGAGGATCACATATACTTTATATGACTAATTTTCTTGGTGTCGTAATGAATGTTTCCCCATCGAATTAGCTAACTCAATGATACATATATTTTAGATACCAAAGACAAATTCATGAATTCATATATAATGTGACGTAGGGCAAAAATTTGTGCGACTACCGCGACTGGGGATCGAACCTGGTAACCACTCCTGATTGTGGGGCCTAACCCCTTTAACCATTACGCTATAGAGTCGCCACATGAAAGTGGTGTGAAATTGAGCCCTAAAAAAAAAATTGAAATGTTTACGTTAATTAACTGTCCACCTCTACTTACTCATAGAATAGTAAATGGGGCTCATTTTAATATTCAGGCATAAATAGAATTTGAAATAAGCAATGCATTGAAGGAAAGTAAAATCATTTCTAAAAATGTTTTCATTCATACCCCGGTCATACACTGTACTAAAATTGAAGATAGTCGTAACATTCAGAATTAGAAGTTGAATTTCCCCAACATGATAATTTTATTGTTCAACATCAAAATTGACAATTTCAAAGTTGAATATGAAGATCAAATTTAAAGAGGTAGAAAAAAATTCACCAATTGACACACTGATATATCATATACAGTTACGATGAAAACATCAATGAGTGCAGACATATTGTTTACCTCTGAACGCCTCAAATATCACTCAGATTTTCTGCAGCTTAAATTGAAAGATAGAATAGAATCCACATCTTGTTCCATTACTGATCGATTAATTAGGTTAACGATTTTATAAATGATATCCCAGCAAGTTAAGTGGTTCTTGAAAATGTCAGTAATGTAATGAAGAGAAGAAAGATTTTTTGTCTTATTTCCATGGTGCCAGCCATATGTTTATCGGGATATTGTCAGTCAGATCACTAAGCCCTCCCGTTATATGCGTTCGAATTGGTTAGTATTTTGGTTTATGTTTTATATATATATGAGTATGATTGTTGAAAGGCAACTTGTAAATTGCTTACTTTCCATCGTCTACTCGTAATATGCTTGAACAGTAGGCACATGTTTGGAGCTATATCATTGGAGGATCACATATACTTTATATGACTAATTTTCTTGGTGTCGTAATGAATGTTTCCCCATCGAATTAGCTAACTCAATGATACATATATTTTAGATACCAAAGACAAATTCATGAAATCATATATAATGTGACGTAGGGCAAAAATTTGTGCGACTACCGCGACTGGGGATCGAACCTGGTAACCACTCCTGATTGTGGGGCCTAACCCCTTTAACCATTACGCTATAGAGTCGCCACATGAAGGTGGTGTGAAATTGAGCCCTAAAAAAAAATTGAAATGTTTACGTTAATTAACTGTCCACCTCTACTTACTCATAGAATAGTAAATGGGGCTCATTTTAATATTCAGGCATAAATAGAATTTGAAATAAGCAATGCATTGAAGGAAAGTAAAATCATTTCTAAAAATTTTTTCATTCATACCCCGGTCATACACTGTACTAAAATTGAAGGTAGTCGTAACATTCAGAATTAGAAGTTGAATTTCCCCAACATGATAATTTTATTGTTCAACATCAAAATTGACAATTTCAAAGTTGAATATGAAGATCAAATTTAAAGAGGTAGAAAATAATTCACCAATTGACACACTGATATATCATATACAGTTACGATGAAAACATCAATGAGTGCAGACATATTGTTTACCTCTGAACGCCTCAAATATCACTCAGATTTTCTGCAGCTTAAATTGAAAGATAGAATAGAATCCACGTCTTGTTCCATTACTGATCGATTAATTAGGTTAACGATTTTATAAATGATATCCCAGCAAGTTAAGTGGTTCTTGAAAATGTCAGTAATGTAATGAAGAGAAGAAAGATTTTTTGTCTTATTTCCATGGTGCCAGCCATATGTTTATCGGGATATTGTCAGTCAGATCACTAAGCCCTCCCGTTAGATGTTTCGAATTGGTTAGTATTTTGGTTTATGTTTTATATATATATGAGTATGATTGTTGGAAGGCAACTTGTAAATTGCTTACTTTCCATCGTCTACTTGTAATATGCTTGAACAGTAGGCACATGTTTGGAGCTATATCATTGGAGGATCACATATACTTTATATGACTAATTTTCTTGGTGTCGTAATGAATGTTTCCCCATCGAATTAGCTAACTCAATGATACATATATTTTAGATACCAAAGACAAATTCATGAATTCATATATAATGTGACGTAGGGCAAAAATTTGTGCGACTACCGCGACTGGGGATCGAACCTGGTAACCACTCCTGATTGTGGGGCCTAACCCCTTTAACCATTACGCTATAGAGTCGCCACATGAAAGTGGTGTGAAATTGAGCCCTAAAAAAAAATTGAAATGTTTACGTTAATTAACTGTCCACCTCTACTTACTCATAGAATAGTAAATGGGGCTCATTTTAATATTCAGGCATAAATAGAATTTGAAATAAGCAATGCATTGAAGGAAAGTAAAATCATTTCTAAAAATTTTTTCATTCATACCCCGGTCATACACTGTACTAAAATTGAAGATAGTCGTAACATTCAGAATTAGAAGTTGAATTTCCCCAACATGATAATTTTATTGTTCAACATCAAAATTGACAATTTCAAAGTTGAATATGAAGATCAAATTTAAAGAGGTAGAAAAAAATTCACCAATTGACACACTGATATATCATATACAGTTACGATGAAAACATCAATGAGTGCAGACATATTGTTTACCTCTGAACGCCTCAAATATCACTCAGATTTTCTGCAGCTTAAATTGAAAGATAGAATAGAATCCACATCTTGTTCCATTACTGATCGATTAATTAGGTTAACGATTTTATAAATGATATCCCAGCAAGTTAAGTGGTTCTTGAAAATGTCAGTAATGTAATGAAGAGAAGAAAGATTTTTTGTCTTATTTCCATGGTGCCAGCCATATGTTTATCGGGATATTGTCAGTCAGATCACTAAGCCCTCCCGTTAGATGCGTTCGAATTGGTTAGTATTTTGGTTTATGTTTTATATATATATGAGTATGATTGTTGAAAGGCAACTTGTAAATTGCTTACTTTCCATCGTCTACTCGTAATATGCTTGAACAGTAGGCACATGTTTGGAGCTATATCATTGGAGGATCACATATACTTTATATGACTAATTTTCTTGGTGTCGTAATGAATGTTTCCCCATCGAATTAGCTAACTCAATGATACATATATTTTAGATACCAAAGACAAATTCATGAAATCATATATAATGTGACGTAGGGCAAAAATTTGTGCGACTACCGCGACTGGGGATCGAACCTGGTAACCACTCCTGATTGTGGGGCCTAACCCCTTTAACCATTACGCTATAGAGTCGCCACATGAAGGTGGTGTGAAATTGAGCCCTAAAAAAAAATTGAAATGTTTACGTTAATTAACTGTCCACCTCTACTTACTCATAGAATAGTAAATGGGGCTCATTTTAATATTCAGGCATAAATAGAATTTGAAATAAGCAATGCATTGAAGGAAAGTAAAATCATTTCTAAAAATTTTTTCATTCATACCCCGGTCATACACTGTACTAAAATTGAAGATAGTCGTAACATTCAGAATTAGAAGTTGAATTTCCCCAACATGATAATTTTATTGTTCAACATCAAAATTGACAATTTCAAAGTTGAATATGAAGATCAAATTTAAAGAGGTAGAAAAAAATTCACCAATTGACACACTGATATATCATATACAGTTACGATGAAAACATCAATGAGTGCAGACATATTGTTTACCTCTGAATGCCTCAAATATCACTCAGATTTTCTGCAGCTTAAATTGAAAGATAGAATAGAATCCACATCTTGTTCCATTACTGATCGATTAATTAGGTTAACGATTTTATAAATGATATCCCAGCAAGTTAAGTGGTTCTTGAAAATGTCAGTAATGTAATGAAGAGAAGAAAGATTTTTTGTCTTATTTCCATGGTGCCAGCCATATGTTTATCGGGATATTGTCAGTCAGATCACTAAGCCCTCCCGTTAGATGCGTTCGAATTGGTTAGTATTTTGGTTTATGTTTTATATATATATGAGTATGATTGTTGAAAGGCAACTTGAAAATCGCTTACTTTCCATCGTCTACTCGTAATATGCTTGAACAGTAGGCACATGTTTGGAGCTATATCATTGGAGGATCACATATACTTTATATGACTAATTTTCTTGGTGTCGTAATGAATGTTTCCCCATCGAATTAGCTAACTCAATGATACATATATTTTAGATACCAAAGACAAATTCATGAAATCATATATAATGTGACGTAGGGCAAAAATTTGTGCGACTACCGCGACTGGGGATCGAACCTGGTAACCACTCCTGATTGTGGGGCCTAACCCCTTTAACCATTACGCTATAGAGTCGCCACATGAAGGTGGTGTGAAATTGAGCCCTAAAAAAAAATTGAAATGTTTACGTTAATTAACTGTCCACCTCTACTTACTCATAGAATAGTAAATGGGGCTCATTTTAATATTCAGGGCATAAATAGAATTTGAAATAAGCAATGCATTGAAGGAAAGTAAAATCATTTCTAAAATTTTTTTCATTCATACCCCGGTCATACACTGTACTAAAATTGAAGATAGTCGTAACATTCAGAATTAGAAGTTGAATTTCCCCAACATGATAATTTTATTGTTCAACATCAAAATTGACAATTTCAAAGTTGAATATGAAGATCAAATTTAAAGAGGTAGAAAAAAATTCACCAATTGACACACTGATATATCATATACAATTACGATGAAAACATCAATGAGTGCAGACATATTGTTTACCTCTGAATGCCTCAAATATCACTCAGATTTTCTGCAGCTTAAATTGAAAGATAGAATAGAATCCACATCTTGTTCCATTACTGATCGATTAATTAGGTTAACGATTTTATAAATGATATCCCAGCAAGTTAAGTGGTTCTTGAAAATGTCAGTAATGTAATGAAGAGAAGAAAGATTTTTTGTCTTATTTCCATGGTGCCAGCCATATGTTTATCGGGATATTGTCAGTCAGATCACTAAGCCCTCCCGTTAGATGCGTTCGAATTGGTTAGTATTTTGGTTTATGTTTTATATATATATGAGTATGATTGTTGAAAGGCAACTTGTAAATTGCTTACTTTCCATCGTCTACTCGTAATATGCTTGAACAGTAGGCACATGTTTGGAGCTATATCATTGGAGGATCACATATACTTTATATGACTAATTTTCTTGGTGTCGTAATGAATGTTTCCCCATCGAATTAGCTAACTCAATGATACATATATTTTAGATACCAAAGACAAATTCATGAATTCATATATAATGTGACGTAGGGCAAAAATTTGTGCGACTACCGCGACTGGGGATCGAACCTGGTAACCACTCCTGATTGTGGGGCCTAACCCCTTTAACCATTACGCTATAGAGTCGCCACATGAAGGTGGTGTGAAATTGAGCCCTAAAAAAAAATTGAAATGTTTACGTTAATTAACTGTCCACCTCTACTTAATCATAGAATAGTAAATGGGGCTCATTTTAATATTCAGGGCATAAATAGAATTTGAAATAAGCAATGCATTGATGGAAAGTAAAATCATTTCTAAAAATGTTTTCATTCATACCCCGGTCATACACTGTACTAAAATTGAAGATAGTCGTAACATTCAGAATTAGAAGTTGAATTTCCCCAACATGATAATTTTATTGTTCAACATCAAAATTGACAATTTCAAAGTTGAATATGAAGATCAAATTTAAAGAGGTAGAAAAAAATTCACCAATTGACACACTGATATATCATATACAGTTACGATGAAAACATCAATGAGTGCAGACATATTGTTTACCTCTGAACGCCTCAAATATCACTCAGATTTTCTGCAGCTTAATTTGGAACATAGAATTGAATGCACGTCTCGTTCCATTACTGATCGATTAATTAGGTTAACGATTTTATAAATGATATCCCAGCAAGTTAAGTGGTTCTTGAAAATGTCAGTAATGTAATGAAGAGAAGAAAGATTTTTTGTCTTATTTCCATGGTGCCAGCCATATGTTTATCGGGATATTGTCAGTCAGATCACTAAGCCCTCCCGTTAGATGCGTTCGAATTGGTTAGTATTTTGGTTTATGTTTTATATATATATGAGTATGATTGTTGAAAGGCAACTTGTAAATTGCTTACTTTCCATCGTCTACTCGTAATATGCTTGAACAGTAGGCACATGTTTGGAGCTATATCATTGGAGGATCACATATACTTTATATGACTAATTTTCTTGGTGTCGTAATGAATGTTTCCCCATCGAATTAGCTAACTCAATGATACATATATTTTAGATACCAAAGACAAATTCATGAATTCATATATAATGTGACGTAGGGCAAAAATTTGTGCGACTACCGCGACTGGGGATCGAACCTGGTAACCACTCCTGATTGTGGGGCCTAACCCCTTTAACCATTACGCTATAGAGTCGCCACATGAAGGTGGTGTGAAATTGAGCCCTAAAAAAAAATTGAAATGTTTACGTTAATTAACTGTCCACCTCTACTTAATCATAGAATAGTAAATGGGGCACCAATTGACACACTGATATATCATATACAGTTACGATGAAAACATCAATGAGTGCAGACATATTGTTTACCTCTGAACGCCTCAAATATCACTCAGATTTTCTGCAGCTTAAATTGGAACATAGAATTGAATGCACGTCTTGTTCCATTACTGATCGATTAATTAGGTTAACGATTTTATAAATGATATCCCAGCAAGTTAAGTGGTTCTTGAAAATGTCAGTAATGTAATGAAGAGAAGAAGGATTTTTTTTCTGATTTCTATGGTTCCAGCCGTATGTTCATCGGGATATTGTCAGTTAGATCACTAAGCCTTCCCGTTAGATGTGTCTGAATTGGTTATTATTTTTGGTAATGTTTTATACGTATATGAGTATGAATATTTTAAGGCAACTTGTAAATTGCTTACTTTACATCGTCCACTGGTAATACGTTTGAACAGTAAGCATATGTTTGGAGCTATATCACTGTTGGATCACATATTTTTCATATGAATCATCATCTCGGTGTGATAATAAATATTTCTTCATCGAATTACTTAACTCATTGATACATATATGACAGATATTTAAGACAAATTATAAATTCTTTTGTACTATGACATATTGCAAAAATTTATTTTGTTTTTGGGAGAGGGGATCGAACCTGGTAACAACATCCGATTTGTTGGGCCGAACCCCATTAACCATCACAGTATATAGTCAACACATAAGATTTGAGTGTGAAATTAAACCATCTAAAAAATTTCAGAAAGTTTGCATGAATTAACTGTTCACTTCTACTTACTAATAGAATAGTAAATGAGGCTCATTTTAATATTCAGGGTATAAATAAAATGAAAATCAGGCAATGACTTGATCGTGTTTGAAATTATTCCTAAAAGTATTGATTTTAATCCCTACCCCGGTCTCATAGAGCACTAAAATTAAAGATAGCTCTAACATTCTTAATAAGAAGTTCTTTTTTTCCTAAAGTGATAATTTTATCGTTCAACATCAAAATTGATTTTTTCAAAGTTCAATATTAAGTTCAAATATAAAGAAGTAGAGAAAAATTCACCAATCGACATGCTGTTATATTATATATAGTTACCATGAAAACATCAATATGTGCAGACATTTCATTTACCTTTTAACACCTCAAATATCACTCAGATTTACTACTGCTTGGATTGAAAGATAGAATAGAATCCACATCTTGTTCCGTTACTGATCTATAAATTAGGTTAATAATTTTTTTGATGGCATCCCAGCAAGTTAAGTATTGTTGGAAATGTCAGTAATGTTATGAAGAAAATTTTATTTTATTTTTACTTCGGGAATTTGAAATCTGGAAGATAAGATAGAATAATTTTTTCTTTTTTTTTTTATAGTTTATCCTATTAATGACAATTTAGCTTTCTACTCTGTGGAAATCTGACTATTTGAAAGAAAGAAAAAACGATGTTCTATCATTTAATTGATTATTTCAGCAGATACAATGTTTGAAATGTATTTTTCCTACATCGTAATTCAACTGATATTCAGAAATATATATTGTTACAAAGATAAATGATTGAGCATTGTGGAATATTGACAAGTATATTCATCATTAATTTAAACTTTATTTTCAATATAGTTTTGTGAATCAATGCAAGGAATACAACACCGTTTTTTCCTTTACAGAACAATTGTGGTGCATTTTCATGTTGTGAATTTCACTGCATGATCCTTCCTTGCCATTTGACGCCCTGTTTTACATTCATCGATGGTGGTATCATTTCTGATTTTATTTACTGACAGAGGAAAAACAGGGTTTTCATATTAGTCAAAATCTGCATAATGAATAATGTATTATCTTTTTTTATGAGAATTTTGGCTGATTTACTCTCAGAATCAAAACATTTTTCGAAAAATATGCAGTTTCAGGTATCAGTTTTCTAATTCATTAATACAATTTCTGTCAGAAATGATTCATCGCTACGCTATTTCATAATGGAACATGTGTGGGCATAATTACACTTTTGTATACTCCAAGTTTATATATATTGTGTTATATTATATTGAAACATTTATTTGAAATAATCAACCATCATGGCACTGGGATTATAACATTATACTTAGACAGCGTGAATAGCATAAACAATGAAAGAAAATGTAGTTACTGCAGGAATCTTATCTGCAAATGGTAGGGTAGCCAATTCAACATATTGTAACTCATACCATTCAGGTAATGCAAATGCCAAATCATTGTCCAAACTCTCATTTATCGTCATTCTTATTCACAGTCTATTTCTGCTTCATTTATATATATATATATATATATATATATATATATATATATATATATATATATATATATATATATATATATATATATATATATATATATATATATATATATATATATATATATATATATATATATATATATATATATATATATATATATATATATATATATATATATATATATATATATATATATATATATATATATATATATATATATATCATATTTTTCGGCAATATTTTAATCCAAATAGTCAAAAGACAAATGATTAAGCATAAAAAATCCAATGATATATTATTTCAATGAAATAAGATAAAAAAGGAGTTAAATCGTCTCAAAAAATTTGTCGCATGAAACGCTATTCTTGTGTTATTGTTGGTTTGTATGGGATTTTTAAGTACTTGAGCTTGCTAAATATTATACTTGATGTATTCTATTCATCTCCCGGTCTCTCTATATATTTATCCCCAAATTGATATGCTTATAAAATGACAAGCCTTTTCTCCTGTTTCAAATGCTTACAACGTATAAAACATTTTCGGTCTTCAACCATATCTGGATAAATTACCTTTTCCCTGAAAGGCTTTCATCTATGCAATCAGCTCTTTTGTCAGCCTCTCTTACATCAGAGATTTTATTTGACATCCAGAGACTCAATAGCCGAGTACTACAGCTTATTGTGACATATATTCTATGAATTATTGTTTCAGCTTTGTTTATCTGACCGTTGGCTGCAATGTTTTGAAGTGTTGTGAACTTTTTCTTCACTAATTAAGACATTAAGCTTTCGTGTACATGAGCAATTATCATTATTGAAGATTCACATACACAAACACACAGACAAGCACACACACACACACTCACACACATATGTATGTTTGCTTATTTTGCAATGATAAAGTTGATCTATATATGAAAATTGTGGCTCATAAACTGAGTCATTGATTTTCATGAAGAAGGACTGGTTCTGACACAGTCTACTTTATAAACTACGATATAGTCGACACTTACCTTAGATAGGCAATTTATTTTTACCAAAACTCGTAGAAGATTAAAATTATTGAAGCAGCATGAGTTCCCTTAAATGTCAGCCATTTTACAAAAATACAAGGGATTGGACTCCATGGTTGTATGCTAGGCGTGTGAGCCGATGAAATCTGTAATCTTGTACGTAAGTAATCTTTCTATATGGAGTTTTGCAAGATTTTCTTTCGATCTGATGGGAACTAACAGACTAACGATACATGTAAATTACAATGCATTCTTTAAATTTTGAAAGTTGTTTTCATGAGTGATTCCTGTATGCCAATATCAATTTGAAGAAAATAACGCTGCAAGTGCCAATCCTCTTGGAGGAGATGAAACCAAAACATCAAACGAGCGCGATATGACTATAAAATACTTCAGATGATCGTTGAGAATATTACAGTTTCGTTAAAATGTATAAAATATAAATGAAAAACAAGAAAAAAAACATAAAAGATTTCATGCCTTTCCTCTAAGTGCAAGGAGAGCATTAGCAGCGCTATTTATTTGCCAAGACAGAGTATATATCAATCAGCTTTTGCTCTTTTTGAAAACTTAAGTAATAAATTTTAAGTCTTGAGTCTTTGAAGCACATTTGAAAAGAAAAGATTCCTTGGATTGTATTCATGAGTAATTTTCTCCGTGTGCTCATAAAGACTCTTATTATTTATCCCCGACCAATTACCTATCTTTTCTCCTCTGTGAGTATTATCGATTGAAACCTGGGAGGGTGGGTCTTTCACTGAATATCGTTTTATATGATGACATTCCACTTTTTGCTTTTCCTTTTCAAGAATCCGTTGCTTTGAGATATCAAATCAATCTCATGACTCAAACAGAAAAATATTTGCAGCTCATCGTTGATATATTAATATATGGCTTAAACGATAACTTTTTTTGTATTCCTAATTCATCTTTCAGAATCAATCATTCTATTTTCGAAAATGTCAGCCAAAACTGACCAAAACTGATTTTTCTTTAAATTTTTGAACCCACCCAACGTTTTTAACGAAACCTTGGAAAGGGGGGAAGGTAACAAAGAATATGTAAATTGATCCCTTCGTTAATGACCAGTAGTATTTACGCTTGAAATGTTGGTCTTCTTTTGTTATTACCGCCCAACGGAAGACGTATATTATTTACTGAGTTTCATTCCCCCATTTTTTGCAGATGATTAGCCAAATACAACCATTTCTCATTAGAAATGGGTCATGTGACAATTCTCTCTGGAGTGACTAAGCAAACCAGTTTTTAATCTAGTCTAATTTTCAACTTCAATTTTTTTGGTTTTCTTTCCTTTATTCTGAACGTTTAGTTCCTTCTTCTTTTTTGCCTCATATCTTTTCTTATTAAGTGTTTGGCTCTATTTTATATTAGACATCGCTAAATTTTCTCCACCTACACATTCATGTTTACTAGTTTTAATTTCCTCATTCTTTTTCTTTTTCTTTTTATTCTCTTCTGTTCACTTATATCTCTTCCATGATTGATGTCTGATCCGTTTGGGATTATTCTCTATAATTCTTATTTTCAGAGTCTTAAAAAAAAAAATTATTCTACTATTCCGCATCATAATATATTTCCTTCTATCTTCATTTTTCTTCTGTTGTATTTTGTATGTTTGTTTTTTCATTTTTGTCTTTCTCCATTTCTTCAGTCATTGTTCTTATTCGGTTACTTTCTCTCATTAGTTTTTTTTTTTGCATTGTTTGTATTTTTCCTTATCTTTTACATTTCTTCCTTTCCAACCTTTCTCTTGCTTTCTTTCATCGATTAAACTTCTTTCTCTCATTTTCTTGTTTTCTCTTACTCTTACTCCTACTCCCCTAAGAATTTTAAGTATTTCCTTGTATATTTTGTCTTCCTTATTAACTTTCTTTTTGATTGTATTATTTTGTAACTTTGTTTGTCTCTCCCTGCAATTTCTCTATTTTTTCTCTCTAGCAATCTTACATAGTATGTCAATTACTGTTCTTCCAAATTATATATATATATATATATATATATATATATATATATATATATATATATATATGTATATATGTATATATATATATACAGATATATATAAACATATATATATATATATATATATATATATATATATATATATATCTCCCATCTAATATAGACAAAATTCCAAATCAATTTCACCAGAAAAATAATTGATAATTCCAATTTCAACGTAGCTTGTGGTCCTTGACTCTAAATTAGGAATTTCTGACGATCAAATAAGCATCATTTGTAAGTTACACGTTCTCAACTTTATGGTTCCGGGGATATGGCTGACGGCAATCGTATTTTCAGTTGATAAGTCTAATTAATCCCCAGGGAGATTTGCGAGGGACGTCTTTCTGTGTTACGACGTAGATTATGCAAATATCACTTACATTCCCGAATGCTCCAGAAGTTTCCACCCTCACCAAATCAACCCATACAGTCTCAATAGCATCATCCATCAGATACCAGCCATCGATTGCAAAACGATCGTTCAAGATATCCATAATTTCTTCGATCTCATTTACTCTTGACCACAAAATTTGAGCAATTATCGGGGTTTGGGTTCTATTTACGTTGAAGATGGCGTGTTCGGGGTGAATTTGGCAAGAAGATGAAACAGGTCTAGTTAGTTGCAGAAACCAATGCAAATTGTCTTTCCCTCAGTGACAATTCTCTTTCTTCGTCCCATTTGAAGTATAGCAAATATCAAGTTCATCAACTGAGTCCGTGGAAAATAAAAAGGAAGATATGAGATATGTAAATTCGAGGACAGTTCATATTGGCATCACAGTTCTGTTTTTAAAATCATCACAGATATTTGTATTCGAGGAAACAGACTCCAAAATATGGGATATCTGCCCAGACGGACGCAGATCTTGCGTCATAATCAAGTTCAAGTTTTACTTCATGAATCATGATACAATCAGATTTATTGAAAGGGCTTTGGATATGATATAAGACCCTAACACGTGTTCATACGTCCTACTCTTAGTTTCAAAGATTATATTTTGTCTTCTTCCTGTCTTACATCGACTATTTTTCATCCTGCTCACATGGGAGAACGGGTGAATATTGAACACACATTCACACACATTGTTATCTTTTCATTGGTTATGTTCCTGTGATATCTTTGTCTTGGCAATTCTCAACATAGATATCATAACTTGCAGATAATTCAAAAACATGAAGGCACACTTACACACGTTCATCAAAACACCATCAAACTCGTATATATATATATATATATATATATATATATATATATATATATATATATATATATATATATATATATTCGTTCATTATAATACTCTGCCAACTCTTCAATAGAGCACACTGGTGGATGGGGAATGGTGCACAGGTAAACATATCACTTCAATTCAGTTTTATTGACCATCCAGTTCTGCGTAGGCTAGGGGTAAAATGCCAGCATTTGGGTTCGAAGTGGAGGTTTTGATCATACTTTGTGGTAATGGATGGGATATTGGATAGTATATATCTGTCCGTAGATGACTCAGTTATTATTATACATGTATTTCGAAAATGTTGTCCATTAGACAGAGAGTATTATGTTATTAGCCGCTGACATATTTTTTGGACGGGATCTATAAAAGACACGACTAATTCAAGAATTATAGCAAACTGTAACCAGTTAAGACTAAAAAAAACTCAGTCCCCAGAAATATCTTTTATCATTAGCGAGACAAAACGATTATGGAAAGGTAGATATGGCGTTCAACTAAGTTGTCGACTCATGAATAATTGACACTGAATAAAGTATTTTGCGTTCATTAACGGGGACACCTCTGGATGTATTCGTTCAACATGTTATTTTTGCACGCCAAGAGGATCAACCAATTGATAACAATGGCAAAGATACCAGTATGTGCATTTATTTAACGTTTACTTGTTGTTGCTCAATCAATAAGATGAACAAAATGATACCAAAGAAAAGGCAACTTTCCTTGCATTTGCTTAACGTTTACTGTGGGTGTATTTGTTCAACGGGTACACTATTTTATCCAACGTTTATGAAAATGAAGAAAAAGTAATTTTAAAGATACAGATCTAAATTTGTACACATGAAGGTTTAATTCAAAATGAGAGGAGTCAATATTGAATGGTTGTGGGAGTTGAATACTTTGATGGGCACATTACCATTTGCACTTGAATTGAGGTATGAAGTTGAAGTAAGATATCCTAAATGATTCAGTACTGTTTGTTATTTCTGGATGAGTTTGATTATGCTGTCATTCAAATGGAAGACAAGATTTACCTGGATTTCCAATTGTTTCAAAATTTTTATAATCATCTTTGGGGGAGTTCCAAGTATTTTCATGATAACTTCCATGATGATATATATATATGATATATGCATATATATATATATATATATATATATATATATATATATATATATATATATATATATATATATATATATATATATATATATGATTTTCTATCATTTATGGGGAAAATGACTATATATGATTACTTTGGTCCAAAGATGACACGCAATGATAAAATTTAATAACATACTCTATATTCTATGTCTTATTCAACGTTCTTTTTCTACAATTTTTTTCCATATTTTTCATTCTTGGCCACTTTTTCGAAGGGGCACTGTATATGATAATATCATCAAAGAACATGAATATACAAATATCTAGTAATTAAGTTAAATTTAACACACGTAGACAGAAATCTGTGGTGCCCTATAAAGGATTAGGATTAGTGGATTTTCAAATCTAACAGGTACAGCAGCAACCTACATAAGTTTGAATACCAGGGTAAGTTTACTCCCGGATGAACATGAGATAGAAGACACTGACAGGTGTGTGTGTGCGTGTCTTTTTTATGTGTGTGTGTGTGTGTGTCTTTTGTCTATGTGTGTGTGTGCAAATTAAAAGGTAAATGACAATAGTGTTCTTCGGTTTTAGATTTCTCCAAAAGTACATTCTGTTTTATGACCACAACAGTGTCTCAATGGAAGGGAAACATCGATGTAGTTGTAAGACTAATGACATTAGCACTGTAAAAAAATCATGTTTGTATATAATACAGTACATGACTGATATCTGCCATTTCATTAATCTTGAAAAAAGGTTCTGCAATCAGGATTTAGCTTCAATTGGAGATTTTGGAGTGTATAGAGTATCAAACACTGTACTTGTGTACTTGTATCTAAGTAATGTGCAATTACCAGGACTGATAATTTTTCTATGTCTTGTAATCGGCTCTCTGTCAAAACTCAACATCATTTAGGTCTCTCAGTCTCTCAGACCATACGTGACATCCTTTACTTCATGGTTTTCTGCTTTTGAACGGAAAGAGATTCGAACCCATGGATTAGGTTTAGGAAATGTATCGCAAAACAGCTGATAGCAACTCTGGAAAGGAACATTGCGGACCGTTTTGAAATATTTCGGAAAATTACATTAAGATCAGAGCAACCCCGTTCTTATTTTAGATTATTTTTGTGTTACCACCTGATTGATTTAAGTTTAAGGCAATTAACATTTTCTAAATGCTTACTCCCCAATTCAATTAATGTGCATGAAATCGAACCAGCTTGGCTCCATTCCATTATTTATTTCGATTGAAGATCTTAACTGCAATGTTTGTATTGTATCGATAATGAATGGAAATATATTTCTAAGAAAATTGCTGCATGAATTTCGTTATTCATCAAAGTTGTACACTTTTCCTTTGTGGTGAGATGTATCAAGTGGATATGTAAGAACTGTCTATTCGACTCAGTTGGTGAGACAGACAACCACCTCTCACATAGTGGTCAGGGTAGGGAAATGGAAATTTTATAAATGTGTTTATTTATTTGTTGCCTGAATCAATATCTCTGAAATCTTCAAAAGGAGGAAAAAATCAGACACACAACGTTGCTAAGCTTTCAGTCGAGCAATGTCAACTTTCAAGATCAAGAAAATCACACAAGTCTTGAAAAAGGTTCTACAACTACTGCATTTTTCCGATTGTCACATATTGAGCTGAAAAATTGATTCAAAGAATCGGTCATTGAAATGTGCACATGGGAGAATCTTGTTCAATCTACTAAGCAAAGATCAGTATACAGCACAGTATATTAGCGAAGAGGCAGGAGTCAGGAATATCATGGAAGCCATCACAAAACTCAGATGGAAATGGGCTTGACATGTCACATGTTGCTTGACATCACACCTCATCAAAAGGATCTCCAAAGATATGCAAAATCGTGTCCAGCAGACAGGTGATACACGTGATAAAAAGGTTTGGCCAATTCTATCTGTTTATATGCAATGATTGGCGCTAAGAGGCTGCTGCAATTGATGATTATGCTTTAATCTATTAGTTTGAAATAAGCACTTTATATTTCTCAGATAAATTTTTGTTGATATCCAAGACTTGCCAATTTAGGTAATAAAGTAAAAGACCCAACTACTAATCAGTTGGTTATGATTTCAAAGAAAGTCCATTAAATCTTTGGAGGCTAGTTGTTCTCTTTATTACGGGTTAAAATTGCATTTGGACAAAACGTACTTTTCCTGTTTGTTTTTTTTGTTTTTGTTTTTTTCGTTTTTTTTTTATTACGTCACATATTATTCAGTCTAATTTTTCTAAATTTGTTTATTCTATTTACACTGCTTGGTGAGTCATTACCAGTGTATCAACAAGAAGTAATTTCAAACGGAGAATCATATAATATAACACACATACACACATAAATGTATAGATATATATCAGAACTAAAATTCAAGTACACAACAGGACTCTATGGATTGACCTTACGTGTGTAATATTGTCCTGCTTAGGATACAGTGAGATTTATTAGTATTTTTTTGCTTTATCTAATGATGTCACAGGAATGCTAAAAACCAGCAACAAAAGCGTACGGCAACTAACGAGCTACACACGTTGATTTAATGTTGATTTCTTCAAAAATCTCATGGTAGCTGAAACATGTGTTAAAAATGGACATTTATTATGTAATTTAATGCGTTTGTTGACATCTCCCAATAATATGAATCCCTCTCACTCTCTGTCTCTCCATCTACCCATCAATTCTTCTTTATCTATCCATCTACACACACACACACACACGCACACATACACACACAGACACAGATGTATGGAGAGAGGGAGAGCGAGCGAGCGAAAGACAGACAGAGACAAAGGGTGAAATGTACGTACAATTAAGCCTGATTCTGTCGGTTTTTTCTAATGTTTATTTGAGGCGGTAGTATAAATGACACACATATGCATATATGTAGATTTTTGTGAGGTTGTGTTGATAACTAGATATATGCTTTTGCTAAATCCCTTAGATTTTCGTTGAGTCGTTGCATTCTGCTCTCCTTTCCCCCTACCTCCATACATGTACAGAGAGAGAGAGAGGGACAGAGAGAGAGAGAGAGAGAGGGGGAGAGAGAGAGGGGGCCCTAGGCAAATATTTTGATAGCAACTTATGCAACTTATTGATCAGTTCCGACAAAGTAATATTAAGTCACTTGGAAGATATTTCATCACCGACAAGGCAAAGAAATAATCAAAAGGGATTCATCATCATCATCAGTCTTTTAACGTCCGTCGTTGGACATAGACCTTTCCCATGATTTGCCACACTTCCCTATCATGGGCGTCGCGGAGCCAGTAGTTTTTGAACTTGTCTAGCTCGTCTCTCCATCTAATATTGTGCCAGCCTCGGTTCTGCATGTGGTCCCAGGGGATCCATGTCGTGGATAGTAATGTCCATCGATTATCTGTCATTCTTGCAACATGGCCAGCCCACCGCCATTTGAGATTTTCAATGGATTCTATGATGTCCCTAACTCTTGTCTTTTCTTGGACGTACTTCGCTGTCTTGTGGTCTCTCCATGTGAGGCCCAGCATTATTCTTTCATGTGCACGTTGCATGGTTCTCAATTTACGGGTTTGTCGCTTGGTTAGGTTCCATGTTTCAGCTCCATAAGTGACTACTTGAAGGATGCATTGGTTGCACACCCGTATTTTTGGGATTAATGGGATCTTCTTTTTTTTGAAGGTTGAGCTAGCTCTGCCAAAAGGTTGCCATCCTAGTGTGATATTTCGCTTGATGTCTTCTTTTGAGGGTCTCACGGATATTCGTTGTCCTAGGTAGATGTAGTGGTCTACTTTCTCGAGTTCTGTGTCTTCGATTTCAATCTTAGTGTTTTTATCTCCAAAGTGGTTGTTGCACATGATCTTCGTCTTGCTGTAGTTCATGTGTAGGCCGACTTTCTTGCTCTCTTCATTTAGTTCATCATTACTTGGAGGTCGTATAGGTCCTCAAATGGCATTCAAATAAGATGGTGTGAAGTTGGAGATATTTTACACAAAATTTTATATGAGGAATTGTATTCATCGAAAGTTGAAGTAGGTTAAAGTCGATGTTATCGGCGTGGCCATTCTTCGAAGCCAGGGACAATGTTCAAACAATCTGTGTGTGAATATACTCAGTATGTACTTATTGTTGTACGCCAAAACAATCAATCAACTGATTGTAATAACAAAGATGTCTTTCCGTGTGTACTGGATGTGTATTTATTTATCGGAGACAATGTCGCCTAAATGTTTCTATCAGTGAAAGAAATATTCCTCAGACAAATATAATTCAAATCTATACACATGAGAGGCTGTAATTTGACATTATCGTGTATATGAAGAGGTGTCAATGAACGAGTGTGTGAAGGGGTGATTATTCCGATAAGTTAACTATCATTTAAGCTCGATTGATATTAAGTCAAGTATCATCCTTCATATTCTTTCGAAGAGTAAAATCCCTTCAATAATCTAGTACTGCTCGTTATTCCACATGATTTAATAAAGCTGTCGTAAGGAAGAATACCGATTCTATCCTGGAATTCCAATTATTGCAATGTCTTTGCAATGCTCTTTTGGAACTGCTCCAGGCATTTCAATAATGACGGATATCTCCAGAGAGAAGCCATGGAAAGAAGACAGAGTGCTTGAGAGGAAAAGACGGTCAAAGTCCGTTATCACAACGAGCAGAGACAAAAAAACAAGGGAAAATCATATACGTTCAATTTGAAAATATTGAACACTATAATCATGGATGAAACAAACATGAGACAAAGTAGACATGAAGATTGATCTATCTTTCGAACAATTCCTTTATCTGTCCCTCAATTTATCCATCTAACTATCCATCTCTCTATCTATCTATCTATCTATCTATCTATCTATATTTTACAGACTTTCAACTAAAACTATAAGCATCAATATAAAAAACGTTAACATGAATTTTATTCACCTTTTACTAGATATGTCTTGCTATATGTTTATGTATTACTCGTACAGGCAACACTAATAGAGCTAGAGGACTGATATTATAAACATTTGCCCTTTATTATGTTTGGAAAAACGATTATTTTCTACTTCTTATGATTAGTCTGGGTTCCAATTTATGTTGTAAGTTTTGGCTACATCAGTTTAGTGCTCGTCTGTATGTGAATTCAGACTTATATAGTGATCACCGCTCATCCAAAAGTAACCGATCTGTTGATCACCATTTACATTGCTTGTTATGTTTTTCTTCTGTTCTATTTAGTGGGGATATTGTGTTTGTTGGTAATCATGAATTATGGATTGAGAGGGTATAGAGTAGGCATTTGCATTATCTAGATAAAACAGAAAAATATAACTGATAACAATAAAGCTCCAAGAACTCAAAACATCATGAGGCATGAAGATTGTAGTCGTGGAAACAGTGGTTGGGGCCTTGGGAATAGTCCTGAAGGATATAGCTAAAAGGTAGGGAAAGTAAAGAGCCAGGAAAAGACCAGGACCAATCAGACGGCAACGCTACAGGAATTAACTTTCATACTGAGGGGAGTCTTGGAGCATTGGAAATGTTTCGTGTCAATTTTTTTGAATGAAAGCAAACAAAGAGGATTACTTCAGTAAAAAAAATCAGCGTGTACAAATAGTGATACAAAGGGAAGGTGAAAACATGGGAAAATTGGATACAGAAAAAAAAGAAGAAAGTTTCCACGTTAGGATTGTGGGTGGCCTGATGAGTACCGTACTTGAAATTGCGCCAAGATCACTCAGTTCAAGTTGTTGGAATTGGAGGATTGGATGAAAATCGTGACTGGACCTCTGCAGTGTCGGAACTTCAAGGAATCTGGGTGCTGGAGATTGGAAGGCAATTGCTCCCATTTGATTCCCAACGATAACCACCAGGCATCACATGTGAACCAGCAAATGCGTAAACGATAATCAATAATAAAAAAGGGTATTGGTCACTGCACAATTAAAACTGTCACATGACCAACGTCGTCTGGCAGTTCATCACGTAGGTGGTGATCAATTAAAATTTTGGAAGAAGTATGATCAATTATTCATTTATTTTTCTTGCATTTTGTTGGATCACTAAGGAGGATTAATCCTTCCACAGCTGCCACCCCCCCAAAAAAAAGGAAAAACAAAACAAAACAAAACATGAATGTAACCGGACACAAACAAACGGCCAATTTAGCATAAACTTTACTTTGTAAACCAAACTTTCAACTAAAAGATATTTAGATGGTTTGCCCTCTACCACTGCTGATACAACCAGATCATCTTAAGAGACGAAGAAATTGTTGTTAACTGATTTGATGACATTTCTGGTTGACAGTCGCTAACTACATAGAAGACCGATGAAAATTGTAAATACAAACCCTGCAAAGAAAAAGATATGACTGTCAATTGCATGATAAGCAAGAGCAGCAAATTGGAACCGAGAAAAACAAAAATAAAAATATGTATGCGACCAGGACTTGATTCTCTTTTATTTTGTAAAGAACGACATATTAGTGTCACGAATCAAAATCTCCCATAGCGAAGAGGAAACGTTGATATTCTAGAGGATATTGAATTTCAATAGGGTATTCATAAATCATTGTTAATAATTTCTGCTACCATTTATCATTATCCCAATAGTTGTTGCTCCCCAACTAAACTAAGGTTGGGTACTCCACAAGACTGAGAGAATAAATCGACAGTCCAGATTGGAAAAATGATAAGTTCAAGGTGAGAATCGAACTTACGAATATCTATATCTGAGGGTGGCTCGCTTACCGTGTGACCATTCTTACCACTAAACTGCTGGAAAATAGTGGCAAGCATTATTCCAAATAGAACCCTTGAACCCACTCTCCATCCATAATTCTATCTGTGCGTTGTTAATCGATAATACTGTTTCAGTTCAATATTTTTTTCCGTTTTATTACTTGAAATATCATAAATCATTATTACTTTAGTGCTAGCATTCACCTTCATCCCAAGTATATGCATGAGTAACAATCAATTTGTATAAAAAAAAAGACGTTGCAGGCACATATTAGCATTACTAAGTTCAGGTTGAATTCGGAGGAGAACAATAAAAGATTAGAGGAATTTTTGCTCATTCGATCTCCGGTAAAAAATCACAAATTACTACTGTGGATACTCAATTATTGTGATAATAATATCATTAATGTGGAATACTTACATATTTGGGATACTTGATCTCAAATTAATTGACACAACGTTCATCTGAGGTAATCTTATCGTTAATGGTTTAGAATCGTTCGACAAAAACGGCTCTATTCTTTAAAATCAAGTAGCACACACACACACACACATATATACGTACATATATATATATATATATATATATATATATATATATATATATATATATATATATATATATGTGTGTGTGTGTGTGTGTGTGTGTGTGTGCGTGCGTGTGTGTGTATGCAAATGATTCGAACATTGAATATATATGAAAGATTGTTATGAAATATACTTGTCATCGAACCAAAGAGAAATTCAGAAGAGAATGAAAAGTAAAAAATCAAAACTGTATTATCAAACGTATATGAATTTGTTTAATCATGCTTGGCTTAGTGAACATTTTTTCATCAGTGAATTTTTTTTCTCCAGTGAGTTTTTTTTAGGATGCTTACTGCTGTCCTAAGGTCAGTACATCGCTTTGTTTGGGTATTAATTATGATCAGTGTGTGCCATATTAAGGGATCTTCTCAGACAAAGCTAAGCATAATAAAATACCTTTCTGTCTTGCATCGTGACTGAGGTAGTTGTGTAAACCTCATTTGAACCAGATGTTAGTATTTGAGCAACAGTAAAAGTTTCAAATTTCGAATGCTGATTTCTAAGGTAGATCAGACATTTGGAACATTGTCACAGCACAACTTTTCTACCCAATTCCCTCTGGCAGCTGATCCCTTCTCTACAATAAGCTAAAGTGAGGAAATATTGAAGCCGGGGAGACCAGAAAAACAAAAAAATGAATATTGAACATAGTGATGGGAAGGTTGATGAGAATACATAAATGAATGCTGGTGATTTAGGGCTATAATAAGGCAAAAAGTCCGTTGTGACAGACTTCAGTTACATATATTAAGCTGAATTAGTGAAATCGTCTCAATTGTGGAGCATCAACTAAAGAAAAAAGCATAAATAAACTACTAGTTCAAATTTGATCAGAGGTTTATTCAATCAAAATATGGTTAAAAACAACTATTTTCATAATCAGAATGAAATGAAACTATTTTCACAATAAAAATGAATAAATTTTCTAACAAATGGTTTTGCCGATTCAGTGTCACGGTAATATCAACGGAGAGATTTCTGGAGTCTGATTCCGAGTTTTTCAATTTCACACTTGAGAGTTATCTCCAGGGTATGCTCGTGGCCACAGATGCAAGAGAGCGTAAGAACATTGGATATCCCATCAGGAGTGTTCATTTTTTTCGTTTCATCATACATCTTTGGCATTAACTCACGATGTGTTGATCGTCTCCGATGTATTTGGATGCTTTCATCTTGCACGGTGTTATTCCCGACTGACATTCACCAAGGATCATTAATACCAGACTGTTATCTGACTGATAAATGTCCTCACCATTAAACTAACAAAGGACAGCAAACACCGATTAATCAATGAGTCTTGAATATAAACTGATACAAATGAAACAAATAGAAGGAAAAGAAGAAAAACGTGTTGATGAGTTCAACGGCTGAATACGAGGCCATATAAAGAAGGGTGACAAAATATACAAACGTATATCCTTCCTCGATTGAAATATGTGTACAGGCCTAGTTAGTAATACTGCAGAAACCATGACCAATGTCTTTTGCTAACATGCAATGGTGGGAGTAATTGATTGAAAAAATTGAATCCAGGAGATCAATCGGTTAGTAACTCCGACCATCTTTTGATAGACCATGATATCCAGATTAAAGAAAAAAGTCAGCATTCTAGCTCAATCGATGGGGCCTGGACGCTTGACACAAACATAGCCAGACAGACAAACTGACAGCACGACTACTGAAAAACTGAAGTGATCTACGTTGACTGATTTGGTGACAGTTTTGGTTGACAGTTTCTGATGGGGTTTTGTCTCTCTTCTCACTACATTTGGCAGTGTTAGCAATAGCTTTAATGATTTTCACGTGAGGTTATGCTGGGAATTAAAAGATTAATCTCTTGATCTACGGTTCTCAATCGTTTTAATTTGCAAGATACCCTGCATCACTTTTCATATCTGGAGGAATGTATAGACATATCATGTTTGCAGCTCACAACAATATGATCAGTGATATGTAGTCGAAAGAAACTAGAGAAAATAGTCAGTATTAACTATGGATGTTTTCCTTTCTACAAATTTTTGTTTCTGTGCAGCTTTCTTACAAGCATTAAAAGCACAATAAACTCAGCACTGATTACGTCAAACTACGGCAAATATGCAACACCTTATCCGAAAATGCATGGAAGAAACAGAAATGTATCATGTCTTCTTACATTTATATTCATATAAGAGGGAAATCATGTTCAAACATTGGCACTCATAGATACATTAATACATAGGCAATCATATTTATATTCACGTAGGTGTGTGCATGTGATAAAATATATTGGCTTCTGTGTACGTAACGAGCGTAAAAAAAATTCGAATCCTCACTAATGACTAAACATAAAAATGATAACAATTGAAAGAGACAGACAGACGGACAGACTGAGACAGAGACAAAAGGAGAGACGGAGGGAGTAAAATAAAGATAAATATATAAAAAATAGAGAAGTATTTTAAAAAAACTTATCATTTCAAGGTAGTAATGCAACTTCAAAGACTGTTACTTCTTTGCTGGACTTGATCCTCCCTGGGATATCCATATTTGTGACTCTATGTCGTACTTATCAAAGCCTAAACAAGTGCCTATGAATATAATCGCGATAGAAACGTATTAAAGGTAAAAATGAATACTAATATATTCTTAGCAGTTCTTTCCCACAGATTATTTGTGAATTCCTTTGCTGGTCCATAAATCATGCTAATTTTAGAGCAATTCGGTCGATATTGGATAACATTGGCACATTAATATTACATACGTTGAAGGTTTGTCTCATTTGGAGTGTTCTTCCCCTTTTTCCCAAATAATTATAAAATTCTCGAACTTTGGTTTTTCTTTGGAACTGTTCCTTATAATCTTTGATAGATACACGAAGAGTGTTTCATTAATAAGATAATATTCTCAATAATGTCGAAGAAAGAAGCTTATCTTATGATATTGTCATTGTGTAACATTCAATTGCTTGCTCTTCTGACGTGTTTGCAACATCGGGTCTAATTCTCGTTTTTGCTTCGATATCAATTGATCATTAATCAGAATGTACTGACGTTATAGAATTGAAGAGAAGGCGTGATCTTATGAATTCGATCTTGTGTGTTTGCACATGTGCATCTTTCAAAGGAAAGCTTCTGTGAGTGAAGCAAAACCGTAGCCAATTGTATGTAAGGGGAATATATATGCAACTCACACGCAATATACTTGCATCTATTACATATTGTAAAAGAAGGGCACAATGCTCAGTAACAATGATATATCAGAGTATGTAACATCATTCAGTTAATTGATTGAAATGATTACAATCCTTATTTCATATCTGACATTGACTTCAATGGATTGGAAATGAAGTGTTTTGTTTCCGTATTTTCTGCGATTTTTCAAGCGATTTCATAATCTTTTCTGTTCAGAATTGTTGTTTTCACCCTAAGCAAAATCAATACTTTTAATTGCTCTCCGTGATCTTTCAGTAATTGTCTTTTTCCGATATGATTATTCCAAAAAGGTTCAACTTACATATTGCATACGTTCACAGAATACAGTGAACATTGTATGTATATGTCAAATTAAAAAGATCGATTGAAAGCATCCCATGTATTTGTCAGACTTTATGAGGATTTATATAAAGCTTTTCTCATTGCCTCTTCAAAACTCATACTTTCGAGATATTCCGGCCAGCATGGTGACATACTCTTAGAACATGAATTGCATTTGATATGCATTTTCAAATCAGGTGCACTTTTGTCTTCCACTAACAAAGGAAGCAAATCGTACGTGAAGGAAGGAAGGAACTTCTGCTCCACATTTTAGCACCATTCCTCAGCTTAGCATCAATTGGTCAGATGTTAATTGAGTGCTACTTAAATAGTGACTGCTTTTAGAAGTGATGGTGTGATCGTCGAAGTTAAAAGACAAATGATTGATTCGAAAGTTTTAATGCTTCTTTCAGAACCATTCGTTAGAGTTAACTTAACTAGATATATACAGTAGATTGAATATCAGACCCAAATCAATTTGATAGTTTTACTGATCTTGAGTTTATGTGGCGTAAAATGAGTCTGCATCGGAAATGAAATTGTCTCAAGTATTTTAGCGATACAATCGCTTGGTAATCAGACGGTTGAAGCGACTATATTCACTTTATAGGAAGGAAGTTCAAGTCAAAGCTGTTAATTGGCCTTTTAATCAATAGTTGAATAAAGTAGGCTGATTAATGGTAAAACAGCTGACAGGTTGATAAATGCCTCAAAAGTGTCTGATCGATAATAATGATACATTTCTATCTATCTATCTATCTATCTATCTATCTATCTATCTATCGACCTCTTTATATATATATATATATATATAAATATATATGAATATATATATATATATAAATATATATGAATATATATATATATATATATATATATATATATATATGTGTGTGTGTGTGTGTGTGTGTGTGTGTGTTTGTAAAGTATAACGATGGAGTAATTTTCCATTTAACATACATTTACACAATTAAACAGGTATATTTAGGATAGCACATGTTAGAGAATGACAGCATTCAGCATATACATATGAAAATATTATAAAAACATATTACTAATAACTATTTAAACACTGCTATTGCACTTTTATGATTGTTGCTCATGTAAGTCAAATGATCTTGAAGTCAACTTTAGATTGTTCGAAAATAACATCGATGACATCGACAAAAAGGTTGTACGCAAATTTATATATATATATATATATATATATATATGTATATTTATATATATATATATATATATATATATATATATATATATATATATATATATATATATATATATGTCGGTGTGTCTGTGTGTCTGTGTGTGTGTCCGTGTGTGTGTATGTGTGTGTCATTACTTCATCCTGTGTATTCTACGAAAGGTTATTGTGTCAGACTAAGTGTAGATGACTAGATCTCCACCAGCTGCATTTTGATGATAGCATATTCAATTTATTCTTTCTCTCTCTTTCTTTCTATCTCCCTCTCTCTCTCTCTCTCTCTCTCTCTCTATATATATATATATATATATATATATATATATATATTGGGGGACATGCTTGTTATGTGCTTTTGTTTTATTTAGTGGAAATGCTACCCCATTTGGTAGCAATCAATCATTTATTAGGAGGGTATCGTGAAGGCATTTCCATTTCCAGTAAGTTGCTGATCCATCAGTTTTTTGTGTTATCGGGTTGTTTTATTCTAACTTGAATCAGTTTTCAATGATTCTCTTTCAGATAAACTTAGTTGTTAGGTTGATTATTTTAGTTTAGATCTTTTTCCATGCATCTAAGACAAATATAGTAATTGGTTTGTTATTTGAAGTGGCTTTTGGTAGTAGGTATTGTGTTTAATTTTAGTGACCTAGTGAATCATATTTGTCAATGGATATTTTGAACGATGCCCGCATTTCAGCACTATTTCATTTGTTTGTGTAGTAATTCAGTTTTCTTTTGCATTTGGTTCTATTGGCAGAGGAGTGGATTTCAAATTCGGGCATAGGTAAGATGGGTTCCAATATTCTGGCATATGTATGTTTCTTTTAATATTTTCAATTTTACTCAAATGATATGTCAACTGTATTCTACTGTTTTTATACTTTTTGTTGTACATGATAGTAAATTGTTGGCTTATCTTAGTTTAAAAGGTCTTTTTGATATTCATATATAGTATTTCACTTCTGAGGGTTTCTCTTTGGTTGATATTCCAGCTCGCAGTACAATATCTGACTTGAGAAATTTGTCACGAAAAGGGCATCTATTTTTGAGTGCAAAACTGCAATCTAGTCTATTTTGCTTTTCCATGAGTATTATTTCTAATAATTGTATTGCAATGTATTGTTATGAATTTATTTAGATTATCCGGATAAGTACAGCTAATTTTCTGTTCGTTTTTGTTAGATATTTCAGTCAATGGATTGCAGGGGGTGTTTTTTCAATGAATTGGTTGACTATTTTTCCTGGATGTTTTTACTTGACCGTTGGATGGCGGTGTATACCAGTTATTTTCAGAGAATGCATTGAATTTTGGCTTTCTATTTCCATTCATTTTAATGGTCAGGTAGTGATAATTATTGGTGTTGAGCAGTGCTGTGATAATCAGTTGTTGTTTAAGCTCTATCTACTTGTTTATAGAATGGTATATAAAGCAAGGTTTCACGTTTCATGTATTATAGTTGGAGAATTAGGTGTTGTTTGTATTATTGTGTTGCTTGTAAAGCTTCAAGATCATCTGGATGTATATATTTCAAAATTAGAATTAGATTTTCTCAATCAGCCACTTTCTTTGAGCTTTTTATTCTCACACCTGAAATGAAATCTCATCACTTAGTTAAATCTTTACAAAATATTTAGTTCAACAAGTATTCCTCCCTTACTGTCAGAACTACCACCATAATTCAAACAACACTCACACTCGTCAACTCACTCAATACTAAGATAACCTAAATGAATACACAAACCCTTACACATACACTCCAGTATATATATTGTACTACAAAAATGAATAATGCTTATTCGCAAGCTCACAGTTCTATTTTGTAGCCAAGCAAACTGCTGCACTGTACGGGCCGCAGATTCTCCTCTAAGTCTTATTGATCTTAGGATCAACTCAAAAGTTGAGACAGAATCACTATTTTTAATATATCAAATGAAAGGGAAAAAAGTCAATATTTCACCAAGAAAGCTTGAGTGAGCTCTTTTCTTTTTTGATTGAATGTATATTCGACCACGGCTGCTCGTATTCGCCCATTTTTTCATGGAATTTCAAGAAAAAATTGGCTGGGCCAGGGGTCATATGACCCCACTCCGATTTAAGTCCAATGAAATCCCAGTAAAATATTATCCGTCGGCCTGTGTGTTTATATTTATTTTTCTCACTGGCAAAAGAGAACCAAATCATGATACTCTAATTGATCAGTTCACTGCTTGATAATATCTATGTAGCTAAACCGATAATAAAGCATTTATAAGTAAAAAATGCATAAGTAGGGGTGGATAAATGTATTCCTGTGCCTGTGTTCGTGTGTGTATGTGTTTGGGGTACACAACCGTCTTTACACATTGTATATGTAAGAAGGTACATTGATACGGATATCCATGTGTTTCTATGCACGTGTGAGAGTATACGGGGTCGTATGCGCTCTGTTTGAGTGATTATAAGACCAAGTTATCAATATATGATTAAAAAATATATTTTGCAATTTATCATTTAGGAGTGACATTTGGCTCACGAGAAATTAATCGATGTTTTGAAAGACAAAAAAGATTTTTCAAAGAAAGTCAGTACTATGGCTTTGAATTCTCTCGAGTGAAAGGTGACATTTTTTCCTTTTTATATCATTCTATAGGGAACCACTACAGGTAAGCCTTGCGTTTCAAAAATCATAATCATATATAGTTCTTTCTTCTTTTTTTGGAGAAAATCGTGGAAGTAAGGTGAATACAAATATACAGGAAAGTACAAAGGAAGCTATTTGCTCCAGCAGAGATTTCATGTCGTACTATGAATTTGGTTTGATTCAATTGCAGACAAATTATATCCTTCTGCTTGCCAATGTCTTCTTACTTTTCTCTGAATTGCTAATTTTTTTCGTGCGTCTGGGAAATATTCGTCTGACTACTAATCAATTGATTCGTTTTTGTCCGGTGTTGACAGCAATCTTTCCCTTCTAATCCATTCATACACTATGAATACAAATATGTCTCATCACTAGCACTGTTCACGTATATGTGAGTCTCTAATCGAAAAATCGAACCGGCAACCTATAAGGTAACTGGTACAATATAGTGTTGCTCTAATCATTACTAGGGGTAATTTCAAATAGATTTTTTAAAGTAACCAAACGCAGTTATAATTATTTTGGTGAGATTATATATCCGTTTCTTGAAAATAAAACTGTCCATGTTGAGAAACAAATAGAACAGATATAGCCAGTGAATAACAAACAAGCAAAACAACAAAAAGAATTTGGAATCGGAGCATTATTTGTGCCTTTGAATAACCAGCAGCTGTTTACTTCAATGGTAAGAGCCGTGCTACGTTGGAGCAGCTACCTTATCGTTGTGAAAGATAGAAATAAAAAAAGTACAGAAGTAAACAAAGTAGATTTTTACTTTTATCCGAGGGAACGAATCTCAATCCTGGAAAGAAGAAAGAATCAAACAACAAATCAGCCTAGACTGGTAAGTTTTCAAGAGTGCTTGCTCAGCATCCAAAAATAAAATCAGCCCATTAGTTTGAAAAAAAAATAGTCAATTAAAATTATCGATGAGTCTTCCTGATAGTCACTTGAAACGTTGATCAGAATCATTTTTTTAAAGTTTATTATCACCAACTGGGCATGCTTTCAAAATTCATAGGTTGTATGACAGATTTTATTCAGTGACTAACTACATCTATATCCTCATTGGTTTTGATTTAATAGCATTGGAGATCTACAGATCAGGCGCAGTATGCATTATACATTGGCACAATTCATGTATAATCTTGGGGTGTTTCATTTTATCATATCTTATAAAGTAATGAAGTCTGCTGATATCATCCAAATATACATGGACATTTGTTTCATGTGATCAGTATTTGGCAAACATATTGGTTTCTCTAGAAGGGAGACTAAGAGGACTCTGAAGAAAAGGAAAGTAAAGATGTGTTGGATATGCATGGTTGAACATCAGATTTGCATATAAGCAGGACTTTTAATGAGTAAGTGGGGTGAGTTTGTGGTAAGTTTGAAAGAATACGACTTAGCCATTAGTAGCAGGTTGTGACATCGGCTGTTGATCAATACATAGTTGAAGGGGTTTATTACAATAGTAAAAAAATCCGTTACAATACTCCTATAAAATCGGTTTGTATACGAATGTGAAATTTACAAATCGGTTTATAGCCTTGAATAAGGTGAGGATTGTGTATCTTGTTTTTGCTTTTGTTACGGAAAAAATCAGTTTGATTTTTGGACCTTGACGGAAGCAAAAAAAAGAATTAAGCAAATTCTAAATATTGTGAACGGCATACACAATTGAAAAGCTGAAATTGACCAAAACATTGGCAAAAAGAGCGAACATAGAGACGATTGTTCGAAAGCACTAAACTTTCATGCATTATTAATGCTGGTCTTGAAGCTCATTGCTATTGAAGCGATTTTTGTAAAAATAAAAAAATCGTACAATTCATTGATATTTGATTTGAGCTGCATTTTCCACAAATAATGAAGAAGTCATTGATATCATCAACATCGTCTAATTAAGAGCACGAAAATTTTACTACTAACCTCCCAAAGACACTCTAAATTCATAAGTTGCATGATCTTAAACTTTTATCAACGGATTATTTTATGGTCTCCAACTATTAAAGACCCCTGGCTTGAAGTTATGCTATCGAAAAAAGCATAATAAATTCGCAGATCTAACCAGATTCCATAGGAAAGCATTTGTTCCAGAGTGATTAATAACCACACAATCCAAAGAATCATTAATGAATCTGGTTGGCTTAAAAGTCATTCATATATGCCATTCAATGGATATAGATAAAACACAGCCTAAAATGCTGATTATGCCAGAATTACCACAGCCAGTATTTAACATCATTGCTTTGCCAACAACAGTAAAATTTTAGAATATTAAAGAATACACGATGTGAGTTAAAAGAACAGGTTTGAACTTTTTAAAAAACAGATTCATTGCTAAACCAACAACCTCGTAACATTTCCATCTCTCAAAATAGTCCTTTCGACTATATTTACCCAGTTCTGAGCTTTTATTTTAATTCTGGGGTTATGTACAGATGCTGTTTTGGCGGATAGTGTGTAGGTATCATGATGTATTCTCTTTCACCTTTCATATCATTAAGAATCTACTATTTTTCCAGGGGTATTTCAAAAGGATTTCGGCAAAAACCAGATCCTGAAACTAAGCTGGCTGAAAGATTGATGTTTCCTTGTGCTTCTCCGAAGATGTTGTTCATCTGTCGGTAGGTACAACTCAAACACATTCCTGTCCAAGCTTCTCCAATGTAAAACTTTGGATAAAATTTATCATGTGCTCTCCACGCACATCCAGTCAGGCATGTTTGGCACAAAAACTTACCAACGTAGCTTGATTCAGTTTTTTCATACAAAAGGTGAGGGTCAAGACAAGGCAAGATATCATTCCAGTTCCAAGCAAGCCAGAACATCACATTGTCGTGTTCCTTTATTGACTCCCTCAATGTAATAGAATCAAGCAAGGAAAGATACTCAATGTAGTTGAAAAATGAAAAATCATTTCCTCATACGTCTCGCGTTGCACTGCAAGACATCACCAGTGATGCTTCCTCTGGTCATATTATATTTTGTCTTTTAAACAATCAGGCAGCTTCAGTAAGAGTTAGTTATTTCCTGCAAGCACTGATTGTATGTGGAATAATTAAATTTCCGTCTTGGAAATTAGAAAAAAAAAACAAATGCCGATTTTCAAGGAGGACACACATCTTCATTATAACGCATAATTTCCACCCACATGTAGGCCAGTACTCGAGAATATCAGACTGGAGAAATATTTTGTTTATCTATATTCAGTACACTTTTTCCATGCACTTATACTGAACACTGTTCTTAAAAAAAAACTAGTTGTGATTGAAAATATATTTGTAGAAATTGGAATTTTTTCCCCATTAGATGAGCCACAACATCCATACACAACTGAGCGTACGTTAGTGGGTGAAATTTGAGGTTTAGAGATATGAAGATGTGAAGCCTCAGGAAAGCTAAGTATAAATTTCACACCAACGGCTTCTGATGTTGCTCAGCGATTTTGTTTAATGGCATCCTGTAAGAAAAGGGTACTAGTGTTGGCAAAACAATGAATAACACCCAACAACAAGGCGGACTAGAGGGAGAAGACAAATGGCTGGGATGAAATGGCAAATGAACCAAAAGACGTAGAGACAGTCTGCTCAAATGACTAATCGACCATACGCTGAGTGAATTTTCCGCATAACTCAGCTTTTTTCATCCTATCCTTTCAGATCAGGATCGATATTGATTTTCCTAGACTTTTTGTGAATGCGGTACGATTCTCATACTTGTTTAATGCATGCAATTTACTTTCTTCGAAGCAAAATTCAATTACAGTCAAGTTCCTTGTGAAGCATTTGTCGAGTTCGAACAGCGATGATTCTGATTTGCACTGAGCTAGATGACTGCTCATGAGAATACGGTGCAGTCAGCAAACTTATCTTCTCGTGCCAAACTTAATAAAGAACATGTTGAGACTAACAATTGTTCAATTCATAACATGTAGTTATGGTTGGTCTGGTTGACTGGTTCTGTGTATATTTATTCATCGCGAATACAGTTGGAGCTAGAATGCCAACAATATCAATATTTAAAATTTTTACAGTTCATTTCTTTTTTTCTTGTTCTTTAAATTATCTTTTAGTCTACATTGCAATGGGGGTTGGGTGTCAATTTGCACTGTGAGCTTCTGTAATATCAATTCTTTAGTTAGTGTCCTGCAACATTTGGGCTTTTCTTCGAAATATCGACATTTTTCAGTATCACTGCCTAAGGAAACCAAGTAAGTAACTTTTTTTTATCATACCATTTTTCAAATTCCAAAATTATCTCCCCTGAAACAACATTCTGGCAAAAATACATCCGTCAATCGATGGTTTCTGCAGAATGATTAACAAAAACCTGCATCAAAATAATGCAGTATTCCGGAGAAGAGAAAGGAGTTTATATAATTTGAACAAAGAAAAAATGTGGAAAATAAGTAAGAAGAAATATTTCAGATTATATCAGTGATGTATAGCAAAGCCATAAATCTTGAACAATAAATAATAATTAAAATTTCTGAATCACTTTTACTTCCAACTCATAACTTTTCATCATTTTCTATCAATTTATCCGTCATATGAATCCATCACTTTTACCTTGTTTGTTTCAGTTATGGTTATTTTATTAAACAACACCCGATTCTATTTCCAAGCTAAAGCTTAAAAATAGATGTTGATCCGGGAAGCACTCTATCAACCTGTCCCCCAAATCAGCGTTTCTGGCAATGACTTGCAGTGACAAATGATATGAATCAAATCATCGTTTGCATAAACTTCACGACATCCATGATTTAGTCTCATCGAGAACCGCAAATTAATCGGGACTCGTAGGTGTCAATCTGTTGCAAATGATCATTTTATCCGGATGTGATATGATAAAAGACTGGAAAAAAAGATAAGACAAGACTCCAAGGAAAGAGACGCATGTATTTCAGAGACATTTACTTGATAAGTCAGCATATATTGCAGTATCATGGATGCATATGTTACTGTCGGATGCATATTTTTTCCCGGATATTCAATGGAAATAGATGATCTTTCAATACATGGTATTTTGGATGTGATCGTTTGTAATCAAATAAAGGTCAATAATGGGAGCCGTGTTTCGGTCTACGTATTTTTTATTGTTATAAAATTGTATTCTATGATGAATGCTCTCAAGTTTATTCTTGCTCTCAGTTATTTTTTATATGCAACAACAATCAAGTGATCAGCTAAGATTTGGAACAAGAGATAACCCCTACTGAGGTTCGAACTGGAACCCTATATTCCCCTGAGCCTGTTTGATGTCGGTGACTCCTAAACAATCGGGTCATGCACATGTGTGTGTGTGTGTGTGTGTGTGTGTGTGTGTGTGTGTGTGTGTGTGTGTGTGTATGTATTTGCAAAACATATATTTGGGAATACAGGTGTGGGTATATATATATATATATATATATATATATATATATATATATATATATATATATATATATATATTTGCACACACACTCACGCACAGACATATGTATTCCCAAATATGTTTGTGTGTATGAGCAAAACTATATATATATATACACACACACACACACCAACACACACAGACACAAAATACGCACACACATATGTATTCCAGAATATACCTGTGAAAATAAGTATCGGCAAACAAACTGACTCAGACACGAACACATATTTCTCTGGATATAATACTAAGAGGATCCGTGTAAAACACTGCTATTTCTAACGTGTATGAAATATTAACACACTTGCTCTCTCTTAAGTTCCCCACTCTCTGTCTTTAGTTTCTGCAATGCTTACAAAATAAAAGAAAGCCACATATCCGGCTTTTTACTCCTATAAGGATGTTTGCTCTGACATGACCAACCAATTTCTCGATGAAATATATGTTCTTTGTTTATTTAGATAGATCTCTTAGAAAGAGGACAATATTCTCCATATGTCCTTACAGAAAGAAGTAGAGAAAGATGAGCCTAGAAAATTGAAATCTCCTTGAAAACAGTCCATACAATTTGGTGAATATGGTAGCTGAATATTGTCTTCCTTTTGTTTCTGTTTCCCTGAGAAAATTGCAAAAGAGTCGTGAAATCGAATACTTGAATTCTATTCGCTTTGATAAATAGAAATTTCCTGCTGTGTTCATGTTCTACAATTCAAATGTCAGAAATTGAGGGAGAAGTGAATAATACAGCAACAACAAAAAAAAATAGTATCACTTGCTTTATGGAAGAATAGAAAGATGAACGGAAATGAGGGAATATTGAGAGGGTCATCAAATGAAAGGTTGGAGGAATGTAACTGGAAATATAACGAAAGTAACAGAAAAGAATAACAGAAAAATTAGAAGATAGGTCCGAAAAAACTAGAACAGTAGGTTCAATTATGCGCCCATCACTCCTCTCTTCGGATTTCCGAGAGGTTCCAAAGTAGCACGCTGGCAACATGCACGCACGCACGCACACACACACACACACAAACACACACACACACACACACACACACATATATATATATATATATATATATAAACACACACACACACATATATATATATAATATATAAAACATATATGATATATATATAATACTATTCTATATATATATATGAATATATATATATATATATATAATACTATTCTATATATATATATGTATATATATATATATATAATACTATTCTCTCTCTCTCTCTCTCTCTCTCTATATATATATATATATATATATATATATATATATATATATATATATATATATATATACCATGTTTGCAAACACCCTGAAAGATATTTATCAGCTGAATCTTGAACTGGAATTGTGATGATATTCACCACTGAATCAACTGTATCACAACGAGGGATATCATGCAGAAAAAATGTATGTTTGGTAAGTGAATGCTCTCTTTCCCACTGTTATGCTGTGGATTTCTCCATATATTCCGATAAAAATCATGAAACCAATTCCCGATTTTCAATTAACAAGTTACAGATTGAGTACAATATCTTGCTCAGAAAGCGTTCAATTAAAACTTTGAAACATTTAGAGACTAACTCTCTTTTCCTCACACCCGAGACATTTAGTGTATGGCATGCGAAAGCACAGATAGGTACTGTGACAGAGTATTAACAAGGTCAAAAAAGAACAGAGACGAAACATGAGACCTGGTCTCATGTAAAATGGATTTAAATACTCAGAGAAATATGATCAGAAGTGTTTAGCAGTTTCATGGAGATGTAACGAAAATATTTGGTAAAACGTTTTGTCAGAAATGTTCTTTATTCTCCAAATAATCTTTGCTTACAGTGAGAGAAAAGTGCATCCCTCTCATTTTGTGTCTTTATTCAACAGACCTAAAACTGCTAAAACCTATAAAACTACCGGCACATCCATTTGAAAGTCAGCATTTCTCCTGAATTAAAACAGATTGTTTAGTTTTTGAAGAAATTAGGGCACAGATTTATATACTGATTCGGAATATGTGTCGTCATTTTTTGTCAGGCGATTCATTCAATATTTTAGTTGATTTATGTTTTATATGTGGTCAATATATTCAACTGCCCAAATTCCAAAGTGTCCGTAGGTCACCTAAAAAAAAACAGATAAACTGATTGATCCATCCACTCAATTTCCTCGACCAAATTGATGGCACTCCATGATGGCAAACTAAGCATCGACGCCGTCTTAAGTTCATTAACTTTGACAAATTTTGACTTCTGCTTGCTGCCCAATTATCGAATTTCCGTCCTTAAATCACAAACAATGACTGCTATCTCTTCATTATTTCCAATATTCTTCTCGTCCCACATGTCAGTTTGTGAAAAAACAACTCCTATTCGACGAGTGTTGAGAAAACCGCCCAGGAACCTGTTCAAACTACAGGTAAACTACACAAAAGACCGATACAGTACCTGGTAAATATCAGAAACACGTACATGCGTAATTACGTCGTCCGAAGTTTCTGTTTTTCACAGTATTCCATTATTTTTCAACTGAAATGTTCACATCATCTCAAATCATACTCTTTTTCTTCCATTGCTGTTTTCTTTGGATGGGAAATTTTCTTTCACTGATTGCACCAAAAACTGACACACTGTGTGTACGTTGATGATATAATCACAGGATGATTGATTCATTGCGTACAGTTTACGGTTATGAAGCTGTCGATGATATTAGTTGGAGGAAAAAAAAGGATAACTGCAGGGAACTATGGTAAAAAAGATGGGTATAATCAAGCTGTCTTTGTAATTTGATTTGATATAATTAGAAAGCCTAATAAGTGCTCAACCTCTGGCCCGCACCTTGAAAGAAAACAAAAAAAAGAGAAGCGATTCACATATCCAAGGACGTACATTCGTGTGCAGAAGCACACACACACACACACACACACACACACACACACACACACACACACACACACACACACACACACACACACACACACAAACGAATACATGCACTTAGATGTCATATTGTGGTTAAGCCAGTGTAACAATTAATACATTGGCTTGCGACATGTTCATTCATACAGTCTTATTTGAATACTCATTGAGCTTTGTTAAGTTTCGTGGATGTTTAACTGAGGTCAATAGCGAATGGTTTTGCAACATTAACATGTTTAGCAACACTCTTTGACATGAACTGAGGCATTTGAATATATATATATATATATATATATATATAAAATCTCTGGGAATGCATGTTGTGAGTCGAGCTCTCCATCGGTTGTCTGCTATTTTTGCAACACGACTGGTCCATTTCCATTTGAGTTTTTCATCATGCTCAATCTTACAGGGAGATATCAAAAGACAGCACTGCAAATCAGGGAGAAAACAGAAGCCTGAGACGACGTAGAGTCCCAAAAGAGAAGGCTGAATATGTACTTTCCAAATATTGGATTAACAAAGGGGGATTGTGTTCATATTTTAAGTAATCTATCCTCATTATTTCAAAATTCATTATTATTATCACCAACATCTCTGTTTTCACGTTTAGAGTTCTTCGGTTGGCTCACTGTACAATTAACTTTTGTGCATAGTTTCATCCAGTGATATTCAACGTTCAACAGAATCCCATTTTACCATAAGTCCTTTAGGTGAGAAATTATTGACCCAAGAAAGATTTTACGTACATTTTTGTAAGAGAAAATATTTGTTTAGTACGGAATTTCGTCCTTTAGGCCAATGCAATATTATAATCAATCGATGTAATTTATAAGGATAACACTTTTCTGATTTTTACTATATTTTGTGATGCCTTGAGTAACCTTCAAACAATCTTCATTGCATTTTCAACAACCTATCTGACACAGTGTACAAATAGAAGTAGGGACAATTTCCTACCAAGTAAAAGTCGGGAAGATTTTATATTTAGATCACACGAATACGAATCAAAGAGGAATCTTTAGGTTCCTTAGCCAAATCAGAAATTGTCTACAACTACCTCTATGAATTGGGTACGAATCTCATGCACAAAAATATGCATTTGCTCATTTTGTCGTCTTGTCATGTTCCAGTTTCAGCTTTTCTGTTCTAGGTAAACCGAAATTCAGAGACTCTATATCTGTTTCCATGACCTGGAACCATTGGCATTTTGATTTTCTTCGAAGCAACGTTTGCCTTCAAAAATGTTCGAATCATTCCCAGGACATTTGTCCCACAAAGCATCCGTACCTGTGATAAATGCCTCAAAGCGAGTAATCCACATTTTCTCTGATTTTTTTCCTTGAATTTTCTCAATATACCTCCTGATACAGAGTTGTGCAAAAGTTTCTAAGGGATACAAAATATTGATACTATTTCAATTATTTGTCAATTGTTTGAAAAAATGAAATATTTACAGCAAATACTTAATCAATCCGTATAAGGAATATTACTTCTTGTCGTAAGCCGCATCACTGTTCAGATATTATTCTTCATCTTCTGGACAACCCCTGGCTTATTAACAGAGGCATTATCCTTTAAATAACCTAATATCTCTGAAGTAACCTGTAGGATAAGATAAGCTGCGAAAAACTTTGCCGAGTTGATGTTCTAAGATTAAACTTTACAATCATCTGCACTTGCATGAGATCTCAGCATTTCAGACTGGGCTGTGTCTCTATATTTGTAGATGATCACTAACGGAGCCAAACCACACAAAATGCTCAACCAAACCACTAACCATTGACTTATTGAGAATTGTCCACGCATTGTAATTACAGGAATATACCCTCTGGGTTAACGTAATTAAGTGATTTTATTATAAGTACAATTACATTACTACGGTTTATTGCACAGTTGTGGACTTTTTCATAATCAATTCCCAAAGGTTCCTGCATTCGAATACAGGATAATTGAAATAGAAAAATAATATGATCCTTTTAAACCTTTTTGTGACTTCTGCTCCAACCATCCATTTTACCAATTTATTTCTTGGCAAAAGTAATGAATTATTGCTTTAGATGCTTTATATATTTGCAGCTGAGTTTTAGGCAGCCATTCATACAACCATTTCTGTCGTTGGGACTGACGTAATATCGATACTGAATTGGTTTTTGTTCGCAAATTTAGGTTTGCACACTCAGTCGCCTGTTTTATCATTCTGTCTTCTTAAGTGCTCCATTAGTATTCCATTTCCTGTGGACTGATTCATATCAACTTCTTTTTCTATTGAATATACTTGTTATTTGATTAAGTGTATGAATTTTCTTCTTTCGTTTTCACAGACATGCATACACACACACTGATATATATATATATATATGAATATATTTATATATATATATGCATCTATGTATTTGTTCGGTTCGGTTCGATTTGTTGTATTTTTCAAATAGGTCTCTTTTGTTTTTAATTTTCTTCTAATGGTCGTCTTTTGCATCAATTTCTAACTTGCTTGGAAAAAATATAGAATACAGACGACTGATTTCAAACTAGTAAGTGAAGTTTCCACAGGATCTTCGTGCGTTATGGGTCAAAAAGAGCAGGGTCTCTCAAGTCATCCTGTCCACAGCAACTGATCACCTTATAATAGTAATGATCAATAATTGAACACAGTAACATGTTGGCGATGAACTGCACTGGGGATGTCTTTTCTCGAGGGACTGAAATTTTAGCAAGCAAAACTAAATCGAAAAATTGACTTGAAATTTTGTCTTACCGTACGTTTATATCATCATCATCATCATCATCATCATCATCATCATCATCATCATCATCATCATCATCATCATCATCAGTCTTTTGACGTCCACCGTTGGACATAGACCTTCCCAAGGCTTTACCACAATTCTTTATCATGGGTGTTGTGGAGCCAGTATTTCCAGAATCTGTCTAGTTCATCACTCCATCTTATGTTCTGTCGGCCTCGACTTCTCATGCAATCTCTAGGCATCCATGTTGTAGGACGTGTTGTCCATCAGTTGTCTTTCATTCTTGCAACATGGTCTGCCCATTGCCATTCGAGTTTTTAATAGTTCCTATGATGTCACGGACACCTGTTATCTCCCTAATATACGGTGCTGTCTTGTGATCTCTCCACGTAAGATTAAGCATGATTTTCTCATGTGCACTTTGCATACTTCTCAGTTTGTAGATCTATCAGATGGTTACATTCCATGTTTCAACTCCATAAGTGACAATCGGGAGAATTCATTTGTTGCATAGTTTTCTTTTTAAGATTATTGGGATCCTCTGGTTTTTGATTGTGAACCTTGCTCTGCGGAAGGCTCGCCATCCCAGAGTGATTCTTAGCTTGTTTTCCTCCTCTTTTGAGGTTCTCATGGGATTTGATGTCCTAGGTAATTGTAGTGGTCTAACTTGCCGAGTTTTGCATTTTCTATCTTGACGGTCATGTTCTTATTTTCAACATGATTATTTCACATGATTTTTTTTTTACTGAACATCATGTGTAGGCTGACTTTTTGCTTCCTTTGTTTAGTTAATCTAGCATTAGTTGGAGGGCGTGTTGGTTCTCTGCAAAAAGAACGATGTCGTCTTCAAATTTTAGGTTGCTCAGATATTTACCGTCTAATTTGATTCCTCTATTTTCCCAGTTCATATTTCGGGAGATCTTCTAAAGGCAGGCTGTAAAGAGTTTCGGTGAGCTGGTATCACTCTCTTTTGGAGCTGAAATGGTTCAGTGTCCTTATGTAGCCTAATTAAGGAGTTGCTGTGATTGAATACGCAACTTAAAATCTATCGCTACTGCCCACTTCTCGTGAGGTTTAACAAAGATACTGAACAATAGTGATGCAGCAAAACATGAACACTAATACAGCGGCATGACATCGTTTGTGGCATCTGATTAGTCCATGTATTCATCTGTGAGTCAATTAATATAACGTGTCTGACTTTAAAGCATTTACGACTACCCTGACTGATTTGAATTTTTCTTGCATATGACTCTAGATTTAACAATGCCAAGGTGTCAGGTGAATAGCTCTTACTTCATTCTTCACATCCTTTTTCTTCACAGCAAGCAATAACACACTCCAGCCAAGGAGCGATGGAAATATTTTATTCTAAAATAGTCATACCCCCTGACAGTAAAATTAAAGGTGTGACTGAATTCATTCAAACCTTCCTTAATTGATAAATGGATAGTTGATGGAACATCATTGCAGTCCGGAGAGTTAAAAACAAAAGCAAAATAAGTAAGAAAAAATAGAATAGTATGACCAACTCAAGCATGCATACTCACGAGCACACATTTCTCATCAATCGTTTTATTTATAGATAGTTTAATGAGTCTCCTCGGATTTTAAATCTTTGTTCTTTCATGTTCATTTTTTCAGGCATTTTGACTTTTTTGTTCATGTGATATTTCTTTTTTTTAACATTTGAAGAACCGAAGTCATAAGATATTTTGATTTGTGATCCCGATGAATCTGAAATATTCGTATTGTATTCAAATCTCCAAAATATGTTATCTTTTCCCTCCTGTTTGTAACTAGTCTTTTCTGTTCCTTTTCAGGCTTATTTGTTTATGTTTTTTTCAATTATCTTTTTTGAATGCCCTGAACTGAAAGGTTCTAATGTCCAATCACTTTCGACATTGCTTTCATCTTGATTTCACATTTTTCATTTTTTTTATTCATTTATTCAAAGCAATCAACCAAAAATACCATCAAACCCGTAAATATCAGTTTCCTCATTTATCAAGTCAATTTGGCTGTGTAAGTATGTATCACGAGTGCAAGGTGCACCAGTGTAGTTAATGAATTGAAAATTTAACCACATACTCAAAATAATAACTGTAAATACATTTTTGGTTCAATAAACATTTCCTCAATTTTTTTTCAGCGGGGACCATTTTGCAATGCAAAGTTATGCTGAATTATTGATAAAGAAAGACTTTCTAGTGATCCTCGCCTAACAGAATGAGATAGAAGCTACGTTTCTTTCCAGTTTGTCTGAATGAGCACACGTAAATGGCTATTCATTGCATTTTAACACCCTCTACAAGGTGATATCTTGGAGAAATGCAGGAGAAATTCTTTGAAGTCCTGATCGGTGGAATCTTTTTCTACATAACTGAACGTGCTCTTCAAGACATTGCTGTCACTATGATAGGATTCCCCGGTCTTCAACCGACGTGGAATTACAAATAGCGAATGAATGTCAGATCATGTATCAGTTTCCAGAAAAACAATAATCCAAAGGATACGAATTCAGCACATTCATTTCATAGTGTATAAAAGTGCATGTGTTTGTATGTGGGTGGACATATGGATGCGTGTGTGATATTTGATGTATTGTAAATTTAAGAAACACCATCATACAAGTGAAAGACAGTGGTAAGAGTGTTCTTACGTCGAGCAAGCCAGGTCGTGAGTTCTATTCTAATCTGAAATGTTTTCTGATCCGCACCGAGATTCATTTACTCACTGTTGAAGGGAAATCAGCCCGAGTTAGGTTGCCATAAAAAGCAATAACAAATAAGATGGGGGTAACTTGTAACCAAAAAAGAAAATTATGAAGTACAAAACATTTATTATCAGTAGTTTTCTGTCGTCGAATATTGTGAAATCAGAATTTTCTGAATGGAAATGCAGCTTATAACTTAATGTCTTATTAAAAACGCATTAGGATTGAAAATCTTTCGTAAATTGCCGTCCAATGATCTCAACTTATGACTTTTGTATATGCTTGTACTTGTTATTCATACACCATAATCTTACCCTAGTTCAGGCCAAGAAGATGATATTATGCTAATTTTCTTGATTGAAACCATTTTCCTGCTAGTAACATCCTGTATGTTATAGTCAATTCGTGGTTGGTCTGGATGTGTCCTGTTATTCAATATTTAGAAATAATTGCTCACCTCAGATAAAGTTGTATTAGTTCACTTCAAAGTAATTCCCCAGTGACTTCTAAAACTTATATCAGCACAAGAACAATGTGAAAATCTCAATTCTAAATCGTCATCAACTGCAATATTATGTTCTTAAGTTCGCCAAACGACCTTAAAATCCCAGAGAAGCAAATTTGAACAGTAGTGACTTTAGCTGAAAAGATAAGCTCAGCAATTGTGAATTCAGCCGTCAAACGATACATATATTCAATTTTACCTTGTGAGCCCATATACATATATATATATATATATATGTGTGTGTGTGTGTGTGTGTATGTGTGTGTGCATGTGTGAATGGGTGTGTGTATGTGTGTGTGTGTATGTGTGTGTGTGTTTGCCTTGGTCATCTTCAATCCTATATAGTTTGTTCTTGTTTTAGCACACAGACAGACAGAAACACATACACAGACACACACAGACACACACTTTCTTACATATATATAAACACACACACACACACACAGAGTCTTCCATATGTGTGTGTGTGTGTGTGTGTGTGTGTGTGTGTGGAGTGCTCATATCTTTCCTCCCGTATCATATAACTTGTTATAGGAATAAAAATAATCCAGAAAATGAAGTTGAAAAAAAGGTTTTATTTTTAACTGTTAACATTAGTTTCAGTCAAGAACATAATTTAAAACACTTTTTTCAATATGCCACCATGAAGTCATTTTTAACGATATCCCATTTTATAATACCCTTACTTGAAAAGAAATGACTCAGGAGTCAAGAAGTGACACAAATAAGTGACACAATGTCCCGGCGATAGCAAGTGAAATCCAACATTTTAGGTTCAAATAGATTTTTCACTGACCGTAACTAAATGATATAACTTCGAATCTAGTAAAAAAAATAAATTTTTTGTTAATTAGGTAATGTATACATGTTTTTTTTTTATAAAGAATTATGCCAAAAATGAACGCCCAACATGTTAATTGCATTGTATTTCAAGTTCAAGACAAACATATATTATGAGTTTTTATTTGATGGTTACAAGCTTCACAGCTACTCTGGGTGTTGGGAAGGTTAGCAAAGCATACCATTCAATGTTGGTTTTTGCTTAGGTCAGGAAATATGGATACCAATAACGAGACTCAAGAAGGCTAAAATCTGTTTTCATTGATGAAGCATTATTGATAACAGTGGCCAACAATATAATAATGATTTGAGTATGAGGCCATAGAGTACCCTCTTAAGGGATCGATATAGATAGAAACTTTGAAACTTCAAGTCTAACCTGAAGTAAATGCAATATTCAATTACAGAGACACGACATCATTAAGGTAATAAAAGTCTACGCTTTGGATCCTGCAGCCTAATCGATATTTCTCTCAGACAATTTCCTAAGATTTTCTGAGAGATGACGTATTATTGATCGGAAGGAGTTCGAAAAAACTGTATCGTTATAAAAGGGTCACACATAGATATTTACCGGCTTTGTTGTAAATATCACTCTCCATGCTACCATTCAAAAAAAGGTAAGATTCAATGTGCAACATTTTAATAAATGAAGTGTTATGCAGGATTGTGAAAATGTTGAGTAACCTTTATATTGTGGGTGGGTGAGTATGAATCACTTTTGAATTCAACAAAATCACTTTTGAATTCAACAGCATTTTGGAGAAGTATAGAATTTTTTTAATATGCTGTATTATATGTAGATACTACCACATGCACAAAATTAGAGATTATGCACATCTGAGAGATACGGGTCATAAAAAAGACGGAAGAAACAGAGAAACTGAGGTGAGGCGAGAGAAGGCGACAAGAAGCAGATTGAGTGATTTGTTTGGTGTATTAAGAAAGCAAAGCAAGTTTCTTTGAAGACCAAACATTCTTTGATTTCAGTTTTTTGCAGTTCAGATTGTATAAAGACATTAGGCAAATCTCAATCCGGTGTGCTAAACACCAATACTTTGATAGGGTTAACTAGAAAATCTGAGGGTTTGCATGAATGACAGTTAGGGAGGGGAAGGCACAGGCAACATATAGAGAGCTGTCCAATAAATCTTTCCGATGTGAGACTTTTCATATATCAAGCTTGCTGTTTAACTTTTTTTCATGCCGAAACTTCTAAGCTTTTATTTATCGTGATAAAGCATTTTCTGCCGTTGATATTATTAATTCTATAAGCTTTCTATGAACACTGTAGCAGTGAAAGATCCAAGCAATAAGTGAAAAAAATGAACAGTTTTGATTGATAAAGTGAATAGAACCGTCACATTACTGATGTCCTATCACAGCATGTAGTTTTGGGGTGATGAATTAAAAATTGAGAGAAGGGGTGATCGATGGTCGAACCTGTTGTATGTCTATTGTTGGACATTGAATGTCTGAATAAAAAAAAAACAAGCCAATTTAGCATGAACAAACTTTGTCAATTAAACACCAGCTGAAAAATTCATCTTTGATTTGTTTTTGTCGGAAAGAAATGAGAACTTCATAAAAAATTACTATCCATCATGATTTGAAGGTAGTAAGTCATTGAATTATTCTTTTTAACGTTCTATTAATCACTGGCAACAAAACTTGCTGCTCAAAAAGCATGAGTTAAGTGACGGTCTCTATCTAATGACCAACTTGTTTCACTGTTTAATTTTGCATTGATTTCTCTCTTGTTTAACTTCTAATACGATTATATAGATATGATAAATCGGCTAATTATTCAGGGAAAGGGCTGTAGATGATGCTTTAAGTTTCAAAACAAATACTAATTTTGAACTAGGTCTTGACATTGCAACTGCAGTAAAACAAAGTATTTGATTTTTGAAAAAAAATCACTAACTTGCTTTGAACAAGACAATGCACGGGAGGGTTGGCCTCAGCATGAACTTCAATCGAACAAATGTCTTGTAAATAACGCAGAGCGGAATAAGGTTGATATTTGCAGCAAACGCCCATGAAATCCTCAGAAGGAGAAGAAATCAAGCAAATGGATGAATAATCACTCAAATTGGCAAACTGACAGTGATCAAGCCCATTCCTCAAGGACAAGAAAATTTCATTGTATGTCACTTATGCAACCATCTGATAAATTCCAACTGTAACGGACTGGTTATGTTGCAAGAATGTTAGATAACCACTGGACATCAAGATCCACGATGTTGATCTCAATATATCATGTATGGAAATATGAGTGGTGCAAGATAAGATGACATGACGATTGAAAATAGTAGCTCTGCAACGAACAAATCTTTCAAAATCTAAAGGGTTGCTGCAACTGATAATGATAAAAAAAGATGCCAGACTCAGGTATCAATATTTGATAATGTAAAGCTAGGGAAATCCGCCCAGCTATTCAAAAGTATTATTTATTCACTTGTGAAAACTTGATGGAATATCTGAGTTCTTTGTCTGCTTAAATAAAGAGCCACACATTTCCAGATCATTAATTAGTCTTCTCTATGTTTAATGGTGGAACTGTCAACATATTTTCACGGATGCGGTCTGATAGAATGCCTCATCTCTTTTTATGAAATGATTCCTCAGCAAAAGTTTTCAGTATCTTCATTGTCCTTTTGTTAAATTTGCTCTGTTGAATATGGACGTATTGCACTCAATTGTTCTGCTTCTTTGCACTGTACGATTGCTGTACCTTTTCATTTACCTTCGTGATTTATTTTATCTTCATTTCTTTCTTATTTTTTTTGATCATGTGAAGGCTAATTAATGCTTCTATTATCATAAGAACAAACCTTCCATCTAATCACAAGAAACATCCAATTCATTAACGGACTTTTGCAGCATTGAAACCCTAATGAGTCAGGCAGAAAAAGAGTGCAAATTCTCTCAACTAAGAATGTCTATCACAAAATGTTTCTCTTTGACTTTCATATTCATGTATTTGATTTTGTCAACACATGTCCAACGAAAACCGCATAAAGAGGCAAGTCACAGGGTATTATAATCTAACGATTCACTTGAGGTGTCCAAACACATTTCTTTTTAGCATATTGTACGGAACCGATTCTCGGACACTGGTCAAACAATTTAGAAAAAACAAACAAAAAACATTGGTGGATATTATGTTTGTTCGGACGATATTCTTCTCATGATATTTAGTGGTTGGCTTTCATTATTCAACTCACTGCTATGGACAAGGGGAACAGGAAACTATTCCATTTCAAGATAAGTCTAAACATTAATAAAGACTGTGCCATGAAACACTTATCAAGCTAATCACTCTATTCTTCTAATTGGCGTATATAAATTTCTATAATCAAGGCAGCTTACGTATAAATCCACTAAAAATTGTGCATTTTATGATAAAGGCATTTACTTTGGTACACTTATAGACAAAGGTAATCGACAAAATTTAGACATTGAAAAATTATGAATTTATGAAAAGTCACCCGTGAAAGCGAATTTTCTTCTTCCAGGAAAGCGATTTTGATGTAATTAATGGTGATAATCTATTGGTAATGGTGATGGTGGTTATGATAGTGATATTGCTGAAGATAAAGATCATAAACTTACCCAATTAATACTTTCAGCAATAAATATTGCTTCCACAAGTATACAATACATAGTTATCGGGAGTTGCCATTTAAATATTTCATACACATCATTGAAAATTCAAGATCGAACTCTACACAGATATGGTAATTGTAATTGCAATAATTATGCATTGACTTGTCTTGTCTATAAATGATCTTGAAGTCATATAACCCAGTACTTGGAACTGGTCTAAGATGTGTGAAGGGCACTATGAACATTTACAGACAGGCCCAAAAGAGGCAGGTCAATCTAGCTTGGTCTTCTGGAAATGTAGGAAAGTTTACGTCATGTATTGCAAAAAGCACCCCAGACTATAGAGAAATCATGAACAGTGAATGAACAATTGGAAAAAAATCGAGTTTAAATAGTTACTTGAACGTCATCGGCGGATGTTAGGCTAAATAGTAATCGCAGTGGTACGTTGAAGTGGCTACCGTATCGGTCACATGTTTGATTCCTGCAAAAGACCCATTTTCTTCAATTTTGTCGACACAATACGATACATTTACTGAGTGATAACGGGAGATTATTTTAACTACAGTTTCAAATAATTGAGGTAAAATTGTAATACTTTTGGAGGGAAGGATTTGATGAAATTATCATGAAAAAATCAACTGCTGAAATATGACGTAGTTCACGCGACCTAAGTTCGACTTGAGGTTACTTATTGGTTGTCGTAACTATGTATCTGCCATCAAAATGTTTGAAGAAAAAGAACCATTTGCTGTTTGGTAACGGTGCAAGAAGAACCCTGCACGCTGTATAGTTTTTCCCGCATGTCTATTCTTAAGATTTGATGAATATCAACGGTGACATAAATGCACTCGTTGAAAAGCTTATCTTCGGGCGCTTAGGAACTCTTGTTGCATTTGATTGGATGATCCCTTTTGGTGACAAATACGCATGGAGGTATGTTTTCATAGATTGATTTTATTGTTACAGTGATACATCAATAAATAGTTATCACTAATGATAATACCCAATTTCATGCACCAGAAAATGCCTTAATGTCCGGATATAAACATTTCAACGAGTGCATTTGTGTTACTATGGATAGTCATTGCAATGGCACCAGAATGGCATATAAGCCAGAATTGACCCACGCCATAATCCATCAAAGTGAACAAAAATTGACGTGACTGAGTCAGGAGCAGAAGCATTATTTGTTCAGTAACTAATTCACAAACGTATTAATAAATATGCTAGGGTTTCCATCATAAGAAACATGTGTTAACCTTTCACTTGTAAAACGATTCCGTAAAAAAATCCACCAGATGTTTTGCTTTTAAAGTGAGAACAGAAATCAAGAGAGAAAGGATCCTTTTGACGTCATAATGGTGGGTCTGGACGATAGTGTGTCCGTGAAGACATCAGTAGTAGTCATGTTGAGTATTCTGTAGGAAGTGGTAATAGCAATTATATGTATATTGAAGGTTTTTTTGGCTTTGCAAGAAGTATAGTCCAAATGACAGTGACTTGGATATTATTGGTTTATTAGGAATAAGAGGATTATAGTGTTTGATATCGGTGTCTTAAGGTTGTTGAGTTTAGTATTGAGTCTGTTGATGGGGTTGAGTACGTTTATCCGCACATATTCATTTAGTTCTAGAATTTCATTTGTGTTGGGAGGTGTTTTATTTCAATGAATGTAAATCTTACCACTCAGACATGTTTATGTATTAGAGTTTGCATCTATTGAGTTCTAGGAAGTTGATGACATTTCTAATTCTGCATTTAGAGCAATGAAAGACGGAGAAAAACTGGTAGATAGTAAAAGGTAATGAAAGTTTTAATATGCTCAAGCTATTTCCTTTGTTGCAAGGTTCGATGAATTCAACCCACTCCAGGGATGGTGTTATATGAGACTTTTTTTATCATTGTGTTACTGCTAATCATATCTTCGATATTATGGGATCCATGGTGGGCACTGACATATTTTTTTAGGGATTTTTCTCCGAGTTCTGTTTTGAATGTATTCAATCTCTCTTAGATTATATGTGATAGGGTTGGGAGTAGGTTGTGGGAGGTCTTCCTGAGATGTACGCAGCCGGGTTAATTCTTATTTGAGAATAGGACGTTTTCCCCTCTAGGTCATGTAATGAGCTTTCCATTGGGTTATTCACATCCACTGGTAAATGTCGTCGTATAGTGAAATGTTGTAATGAGTAATGATTGTGTTTGTAAGGTTCACGATCTATGCAGCAAATTCTTCTGATTTTAAATGCTTCTTAAAATGATATTTTTTCCTTGTGTTAAGGGTGAGCCTATCTAAAGTGAAAATGATTGTGTATGTAAGATTAGTATAGAGGGTTTTATGGCGGTTTCCATTGTTATCTATGTATATGCAAGTGTGTATGGGGCCTATGGAGTCAGTGAATCCGTCGTCGTCAATTTTTATGGAGTTGTGTGAAGAGTTTAGGTGTATGTGGAATTACTCTAGTTCCACTCCAACTCCTGTATACACATAAAAATAATATGTATACATCTGACATAGAACATACAGTCTCTGTCTACCTGAGGGGGGAGAGAGAGGGAGAATGGATGAAAATCATAAAAGTGTCATCATTGTAATCGCTATGTACATAATCTAGAATGTAACACAGTTGTAATTAAAATTAAGCAATAAATGTAATATTAGATGCAAGAAGATGTTGTACACACGAGACTAGAACTGTGTTTTATGAATAAAGCAACGTGAATTGTTATTGGTTCATTTGCTTGGTATTTGCTCAAGTACTTATTCCATAACTTGACCAAAATTAGTTCGTTTAGTATATCTCATCAATATCCCATCAATATCATCAGCATTGCATAATTCTACTGTGCAGAGAAAATGTCAGAGTTAGGAGATTTTTGATATCCCCCAAATGATCAATTAAGTTACATATTTCAATTTTTCAAGAAATAGCCTCGTAAATATCGTTTAACCATTCTAGTTGTCCTGTATATGCTGAGTCCTTGTCCTTAAGAGCCAATTTTGACATTGGCCTGACTAGTTTTAGCTGCTCTGCCCGGTCATTCAGTTAGGAAAAAAGATCGTGTCTTAGTTCCACTAACCTCTATTGGTTATGCGTAATACTTCCAAAGGGGAAAAAATTGTTGAATAACTTCCGATTCCGCAAAGATGCCAGGGTTGCCTCTCAAATTGGTCATGACATCTTGAGTTCCGAGACAGTCAACCATCTAGCCTATGTTGAGGCTCGACGTTGCTTAACTTCCTTGAACTTACGCAGTTGTCCCGTATATATTTGTAAAAAAAAAAACATTACAATCCCACTGCTGTTTACAGGGGTAAGATATACAGTTCTAAAAAACAACACAACATGATTCAAAGGTGTACTCGGTTTGAAAGCCTAATTTCTTTTTAACCAACGTTTCGGTTTATATATTCCCCAGCCTTTGCTGAGTACATATTGCATTCATCAATCTTTGAATACTATAATGTATTTTCTCCTCCTACTCAGAGACGGTAGTAAAATCCTATGTATCTATTTCCAATCTTATTAACCTTTATCAATCGTCAGTTATTTATATCATTATTATTTCTATATCTAAATTAGTCGTTTGGGGCAGAATCTATCCGTGATTTATCGATAGCCTTGATTAATAGTTTGAGTTGTCTCGATTTAAGACAAATCGAATTAAAATGGAAGAGATAATCGTCAAAAATTGAGAATGCTCTACAATACTTCATCTGATAAAACAACCTAACAAATGAATGAATCACCAGAAGATGTTAGGTTCACGCATGCACCAGTTTATGTGTTATTGAGAAAAGTTGATTTTTTCTTCACGGACTTTGTATAGAATAATCGGAAGCAGTGCTAAAATTCATGCTTTTGCTTTGGATATAAGGAAACATTATTTGTATGGCTACTAATGTTCTGGCGACGGTGATGCCTTCGGGGTAAAGGATTGTGTGAAAAATATGCTAAATTTTTCCATCATATATTTACATATTGAAACCGAGTTAGTACGAGACAAAACCAATATGAGGAAAATGGAATACCAAAAATATATTTTAGCCATTTATCGAGTAGAGACTGCTTTCCTGATTGCCTGTCTAGATAATCAATATTCAAAAATCTGAATTTAAGCTTTGCTGTTCACTAATTCCTGTCACCGATGGGAAATATGGAGCTATTAATATTCAGAAAGCTCAAATGAATATGACACAAGTCCGAATAGATATATGACTATATCGTATTACTCTAATCTCAGGGGATCTTCTCTCAAAAGATTGAGAACCTAATTCATCTACGTTTTATATCTTTCTATTAAAATCAGTTTAGTCTGTTCGAAAAGCATAACAATACGATGCCCAGTGAAGATTTATTTCCTTATATTAATGAATTTACCTGTGTGGCACTCCTGCTAAGCACTCGTGCGTGACTGATGTTTTGATATTAACTAAATTCTCGACATTACACTATAACGTATAGTCAGGATCAAACTCTCTACTGAAAAACTTATTCGTCTGACGAACTTATTAACCACGACTTCACAACAAAAGGGGGGGGGTCATGGTTATATTTTGAAGAATCTGATTTCTGTGCAGTAAGGTTTAATCAACCATACGTTAGATTACTTCTGTCCTGGAAAGATGAGCCAACTTATAAAAACAATTTATGAGCAAAAATAACGTGAATTAAAAATCAATTACCATTAATTAAATGGAAAAAATGGTAGCTTTCCCACACATCGGAAAACGTGATAATAGTTTAATAAACTGAATTGTTGGATACTTAGGAAATAGACACACCCCACTGTTATAATGCTGCAAAACAAAAGCTGACCTCTATTTTTGTTTCTCCAACCTTTTCATTAATTTGGCCGTATACAATATTTTTATGAATGTTTACTGTAGATTCTCACCATTCTACGTTCCATGGACTGAGTAAAAATCCAATAATGAAAAATGTTTTGAATATTTATGTGGCTGCAATGGTTTCAGGCTGACTTGATCTTGTTTGATCGAGAGAGGGCAGGAAGAATAATTGGTCGCCAGATTTTGATAAAACTGTATGCGTCGCCTAGAGAATGCTCTCTCCCAGATACATCTACTTTAAAAATTATTTCATGTCACTAAATCTTCGCTACTTGCAACAAATATTTCCAAACTAAGCAGTGTCAATGACCACAAGGCATTGCCCTTTACATGATGCATTTGTTATTCACAGGCATTGGATCTCTTTCAATTATGATTGGAATCAACTGGGATCAAATGGTGTGAACACAAGCTACGATGATTTTGCTTTACAAGCAGCGTACTTACGAGTAACACATTAATTTATTCAATCCAGTTAGTGGTCAGTGTTGTGGAAATCCACATAGGTTGAATCAAATAGAAGTCTGCAATCAGGATGAAACTTTGAACTGGATGCAACTTTGACTTACACAGTCAGCTTGACGATCGTGTATATGAATGAACAACACGCCTGTATAGAAATCCATGAATAGGATTCAGTGATAAGAGTTGAACCAAACATCAGGGGATCTAACAATATAACAAAATGCAACGTGAATTTGACCCTCACCCTTTCTGTCTCGCAGGAAGGTAGCAGCACTTGAAAGAAAATATGACATGAAAATTTATATGACAGTTAAAATTCCCCTTGTATCTATGTCCATATCCATGTCTCTCACTTTCTTTCTTTTTCTTCCCCTTCTCTCTCTCAATATATATATATATATATATATATATATATATATATATATATATATATATATATATATATATATGTCTGTGTGTGCATGTGTGTGTGTGTGTGTAATAAAAAAATGAATACTATGTAAGGCAAAAGGATATTTTTTGTTTGGTAGTGGAGATTGCCTTATATGCTATCGCATAAGGTAAAAGGAAGTACAAGATAAGCTGAAGAGTTACACCAAAGACGACAAACCAAAGAAGACCAAACTGCCCAATATACATTGAACAACACGTTCAAAAACAACGAAATAACATTTCACCGCGAATTGAACAGAGTAAAGAAAAAGACAGCAGAGCATTGGAATGATTAGATAAAATTAATAGAAAACTCCAAGGCATAAATGAGAGTGAACTAATGGTATTAAATAAAATCACATTGAAACTCATTTAAAAACAAGCCAAATAGAGAGCACCAGGACATGGATACTGGCTGTGAAGAATCCCCCTATTACACGACTCACTCGTCCACAGTACATGGAGGTGAGGTCCTTGAACGGTTGACCAACTGTGAGATGATTCTCATCCCATGAAAAAAAGGGAACCAGGCAAGCATGTATAGACCAATCATATGCTTATCACTTACCTGGAAATCCAGACAAGACAGATAGCAGAGATCTCTAAACAAAGGAGAGGACTATTACCAAAAGAACGTCATGAATATAAGAAAAGAACAAAAGAGGCGAATCACTTGTTCTACATCGGCCAGATTGCCTTTTAAAAGTAAGAAAAAGTAGGAGGAAAAAAGTTGCAATTGGATACATCGACAGGAAAAGAGCATACAACATGATCCTATATATCTGGATACCCAAATGTCTCAGGATATACAAGGTCAGCGAACTTGTAGTGAGATTCATAGCCAATTCAATTAAAAACTGGACGACATATTTCACAGCTAAAGACGGAAAACTTAGCAGAAGAAATTGTAAACGAGGGAATTCCTCTAGAGAGACACTCTGTCCTCTCTACTGTTTGTTTTGACCATGATGACACTTGTAGGGAGGCTTTTTCGGTAGTGAGATGAATAGTGGATTAATGGCTGAGGCAGGGACGAGGAGTTTGGTCTCGTTGTGGTTTGAAGTGTAGCATACGTGCGGCCTTGCAAATGTTGGAGGAAAATGGAGATGTTAGGAAGAGATTTGAAAGTTCACAAAGTATAAACTTAGACTTGCACTGAAACAAAGCAAAAAGAACACATGCAAGTATTTTGGCCAAAAGACCTGTGTTCAATACAACAATGAAAAATGAAGATGATGTACATGTGAGGATAACATAAATACGATCGATCATGAGAAGTAATGAGAAGAGAAGAGATAGCAAAAGGTGGGAGCTTTCTTGTCGTTGATTGTACTGGCGTCAGAGTTGGAGTGGGGTTGTCTGAACTGTTTGGATTCTCATATGGCTTGGAATGCTCCTAGGTAATACGTGGAAGCTGGGTCCTTTGTGCACGCCATAGTGCTAAGTAAGTGATTTAAATTCATGGCGCTTGTCTGACGCTGATCGACTCTCGACGGACAGAACAAGAAAGACAGAGAACATGGACATTTAATCCATGCGTATTCCTTGATGTAAAGACGTGTAGGAAAGACAGTAGATCGGAGAGACAGAGACTTGTGGGGACATGCTGTCAGCAGGTTTCGAGTGGTGACAATCAGGTAATGGTGTGAATAATAATAATAATAATAATAATAATAATAATAATAATAATAATAATAATAAGAAGAAGAAGAAGAAGAAGAAGAAGAAGAAGAAGAAGAAGAAGAAGAAGAAGAAGGAGAAGAAGAAGAAGAAGAAGAAGAAGAAGAAGAAGAAGAAGAAGAAGAAGAAGAAGAAGAAGGAAGGGAAAGAGGAGAAATAGGAGAAGGAAGAAGAAGTGGAGGAGGATGAGGAGAAGAAAGATGATGATTATAATGGTGATTAAACTAAACGATCACAAGGATGAGAAGATAATAAACAGCATCGAAAAGAAGTAATAAAAGGTCAATGCTGTTGAAATAAGCTAGAAATTAAGGTATATGCTCAAGATTTGAGGGGACTTCCAATTATCCCTGTCTGAAGACGTGAATGAAATCAATGACTTATATCCAATAATAATTATCCCAATGAACAACTGCGGTAATCGTGGGGCGGGGGAGGGTTAGAAATAAGGGCTTTTTCAAGCGCATGTTATTATTTTGAGAAAATTTGGACGCAAAACTGCTGGATCAAACAGAATACTGAGGGCAATATTAAATACATGACTTTGCTGTCGCCTAAGTTCTTCCAAGTATATAAGGGTTTTTTGTTACGGGAATTCTAACAATGATGTATTTCTGTTATGCTTTGAACAGTTTCGAAGGTGATTAACAAATGCTCGAAAATAAGATAAAGCTCCAGTTAATCACCTAATTGATATCATCATGCGTGTAATGTCTTTCAAAAATATGAAGGGGATCAACGAAAAATTGGATAGATGGGTGATATTGAAATGTTTAAATACCCAGCCTGCTATCTCCATTGGTGCAAAGCGATGAATATATACGTAGTCGACCAAATCACACAGAGACACAGACAGACCAACTCAAGAATCATATAAACATAAGTAAACCGATTTAGTTGACAGTTTCTACTCGTAGATGTGAAATCCTATTGATCACTGCGAGACTGAGGTGAGTGAGTATATTGTACAACTTTGCTTTTTGATTTTGTTATATGATATTAGCTTCAATTACAATACCAAGGAAAAAATAATGACGATTATGATATGAAGCTATTTTAGGCACATAAGTAATGTTGTTTACTTTGCTAAGATCCGAGATGCTGTAACTTTGTTGAATATCCAAGATGCACTGATCTTTGTTAGGTTGTGTGAGTTTTTTACATTCTTTCTAATGGCTTAGTTCCATGAAGCAAGATCTACTTGAATCTTTTTGACGGCAAACATAATTTTTCCAAAGAGAATTTCGATATTTTAACCGAATTCGATTGTGTTAACATCCTTTGAATATCCATTACAATTGAGTGTGCGATATAAATTCTTTTTCATATGAGAAAGAGATTGGATTTGAGCATCTTCATTATGAGTTTACACAACTGAACTATGAAAATGAACCAAAAATAAAACACTCGTGACATTATATATATATATATATATATATATATATATATATATATATATATATATATATATATATCGGCTGAAATACTCGGCATAACCCAGGAAAATGTCTCAAATGTAACAACACTGGGATGCAAATTCATATAAATTTCATAAAAACGCTGGTCAGGCACGCATAGCCCCTCTTAGAGCCTTGAACATTAGTATTCCAGAAAACTCAGAATTCATCTGATCATTTTGACGTTAGTTGTCCGCGTATTGAAGCAAACTATACGACCAAAAATGTGCCCTAGTTCTATCCCTATGTTTGAATTTCGAGTAAAGTCAGATTCAAGTTATTGTTTTTGCTTTTGCTCTGTAACTTTAGGGTCAACTGGTGTCAGCACTGACAGAAGTAGGAAACCACATCCATTGTCACATATGTTGAATGGAGAGTGATAGCTACACTGTTGAAAACAAATCACTCCTATGAAACTTTCTTTTAGACCTTTCCTCAAAACTGATTCCAAGTCATTTCAAAGGTCAGGAGATTCGAAAGCATACAAAACTGAAAGCATAAGAAAGTAAAAGAATTCTACGATAGCTCTGAACTTTGCCCATTGATTGTATTCAACACTTTTTAAAACACAGGTGTATTGAACTATGATTTCTTAAGTGCTAATATTAGTTTCTATCATACGAGACCGAGCACAGCTCCGACTAAATCGATGGTTAATTTTAAAAAAAAGAATTACTTTAATACGTGCGTTGTAGATAAACTGTTATCGGCTGATCTAGATATGTTGTTTTATTTTTTTTCTTCTCTGTGATTCTTCATCCGTTGAACCCTGCTCCCATTCCAAGGCAGACAAACGCAGATCTGCATGCAAATTTACATCCATTGTCACTTATGACGAATGGACATTAAAGTTGACGTTTAGCATTATAGTGACAAAGTAAATAGCTTCTCCTCTCATAAATACTTTTTTCTCCAGCCTGCCAAATTTCAAAGAAGTTTGAATGTCTGAGAAATTGAAAGCACACTGAATTTCAAGAAAGAAATACGAATTTTCTGAAGCCATACATCCCCGACTATTGAACTGCCATGGCTCTCAAACTGTAAATGAAAGTCCAAAAGGAAAAGAAAAAAAAACTCGAAAATATGCACTTTATTTCTGAGAGTACAATGGAGACCCGATAGGAAGCAGTAAACCTTTTGAAAAATTCAACCTTTGAATGTGTCTCGCAGGTAAATTGTGATATGCTGAATTTGGATATGCTTATTTTCTGTGGTTTCAACCATTTGGCTATTGCACCGCAATGAACCAAAGAATTTCTGCAAAAATAAAATGATGAAAATCGTATTGACCTCCTCTCCATCGAATGTAAATCAGTTCAAATAAATGATGAAACAACAATGCTTGAAAATGCTGGAAAAAAAAACATATAGTGTGATCTCTCAGATCTAACTCTAACAGTTTTTCGGAAAATCTTTAATGAAGGAAACACAAAGAATCAATAATTTTCGACACAATTGTCTTCTGAGTGTGCAAATGCAAACCCCATAGGAATCTGAGATTTCCGAATTCGACCAAAAGATGTGTGATGCAGGTTATTGAAGACTTGCAGATTTCAGATGTGCCTTTGTTACTGTTCTTTGATTCTGCAGTGAAGACATACAGACACATACGTATGCAAACACACACGCACATATATTAATACATCATGATAGGGATTTGCAAGTGGTTAAAATATTTTTTTGGTTTTGCACACAAACACACACACACACACACACAAACACACACACACACACACACACACATATATATATATATATATATATATATATATATATATATATATATATATATATATATATATATATATATATATATATATATATACACAGTTGGGCAAAGGCATTCTGTAGCTCCTTGCATACTGACAGTTATTGTGCCAACATCTGCCACATCTTGCTGGATTGTTTTCCTATCTTGTTCTTCCAACTTGAGGCTAGTCTTCTCCAACTGTATTTGTGCTCTTTTGACACCTCACTCTTGCTGGATCTGCCATCTTTTTGTTCTATCGTTTATTCCTCTGCGCTCAATCCAAACGATAGATAACTTCCCGTTCAAAACATACCACGAGGTTTAACGTAGAAAGTATCAATGCAGAGTGAGCAATTCAGTAGACCACTTTCTCATTAGAAAGAAATGAAAAAACAAACCTTAGAATTCCCCGGTATTGTGAAATCCAATTTATTACACTTTAAATCAACTTTGACGAGATGAAATCCACTTTCGAATATAAAAAAAAAGGGATGAGGAAACTGGAATGCTGAGGTCCCTCAGGTGTTTCCTTATCTTGAACTCTTGAATTGGAATAGTTGAATTCTTATCTCAACTTCAATCTGATTACCATCCTTTTTTCTGGAAACCTTTTTCTCATAACAAAACTGATTTATCTAATGTAGTAAAAAGAAATCAAACATTTCACTTCCACATTCAATCATAGATATCCAAGACGCCACGGCTGTGAGTTATTTTTCTTCATAACTATAAACTGACAACGTTCCAACAAGCAACTCAGTTTTTTTATCCATTAGATTAATATGAATAAGTTCCTACCAAACAAACTGATATTTCGAGATTTTTTTGCTTTCAGTTATATTTTTGATACTTAATTCTTCTTTCTTATCATTCAGATTTTGAAAACTGAAATGGAAATACAGGTTTATTTTATTCTTCTACACGATGTGGAGCTTGAACGTTCCGGCAATGGATTATATACTGAAATGTCTGATTTTCTCAGTAATATAGCGACAAGTCAGACAAAAGATATAGACATTGCAAAAATATATCTAAAATCCAATAACCACGCAATTGGAAGAGTATTCAATTTACACGAACTATGTTTTTTTTCGCAACATAACATTCCTCAAGATATTGAACTTATTGCACAAAACATTTCAGATTAGCATTTACTTGATAACGTTGGCAGACTACAGATATATACATATATACATACATATATATACACACACACACACACACACACACACATATATATATATATATATATATATATATATATATATATAATGGTCCCTCATTACTTTTTCTCTTAATTATTATGCACTCTACTTATGACCTCGTAAACACACGCATACATATGTGTGTGTAAAATATATATATATATATATATATATATATATATATATATATATATATAGTTAGTTGCAATAATCACTTTTAATCAGAATAGAAGTCAAATCAGGTTTGACCATGTTGTGGTCAGTCTTATTACTATTATCATCAATATTCTCAACATAAATTTCCGCTATTCCTGTCTAGAATGTTTCTATTTCCAGTCATACCACCTGAACAGGAGAATTGAAAAACAAATGCTCCCTCATTATGCCAGTAATACAGAACTGATGGAAATGTAACTAAAAGCTTTGCCCAAGAATATTAGTGCTGTCAGTAAGATCACCTGAGAAAAGAACACAAAGGAATGGTCAGTGTCACATCTCTGAAGATTTTTTATCCGTCAGCTTCTAGCAGTATTTGTTAGACTTTACTTTGACTTTAAACCAGAGATAAAACTGACGTGACGTTTTCCAAGGCGCAATGTTTAGTTCTGTAGTTCAGTGAGTTTAATTCCAATCCATTGATAATTTTCTGTGGCTTTGCCGCCAGAAAATATTGAATAAGGTAATCAAATGGGTCTTCAAACATTTCGTAGTTTAGACCAAAAATCTAATGTCCATAACTTTAAAGAACTGAATTGTAAAAAGAAGAGAAAAGTTGTTTTCATTGTATCTCTCTATGAGAAAAATTAAAACCCTATCCAATCCAAAATCTATCTTTATCGTACATTTTTTCAAGATGAAGATATTTACGCTGAATTGGTTCCTTCAATTGTGTCCAGCACTTGTCATGCTTGTTCTTCGAAAATTTATACTTTTCAGCTATCGGTACCAAACAAGATTTGAGGGAGGTATCCATTGATGAAAGCTCTTTCAATTTTTTTGATTGATCACCCCATATCACAACATCATCATCATCATCATCATCATCATCATCATCATCATCATCATCATCATCATCATCATCATCATCATCATTATCATTATCTATTTATAAAAGAAAACAGTGAAAACTTCTTTTTTTCTCATTAATGTCAAAATTGATAGATATCTGCAAGTTGTACATATTTATCTGCGAATCCACCTCCGAAACGAGGTCTAAGTCTTTTGACGTTTATTGAGTGTATGTGTTGTGGACAATACAATCTGATGAACAACAGAAAAAAAACTTGATATAGCAACAGATATTGCGTTACTATTTATATCATTCTTTACGAGATGACACCACAACTCCCAACGTAGATCTTCATATAAGTGCAGAGCAAGGACTGATGGGTAGAGAATAAGATTGTGAAACAAATAAATGAAGTTTGAGGAGTACGGGTTCCTTGATGTTCAGGATCAACAGATCTGGCTAATTTTAGGTATATGCAACATATTATAATGGGGATGATAATTATGATGCTTCTGATGAATATTTCTTTAATTTTTTAAAGCTTTTAGTAATTGTTTGGACATCTTTGATTATCTTTGACATCTAAAAAACTTCTTCTCGTATTCTAATGGATTTATGTGGTTTTGTTTACAGGACACAAATTTTATCTTGGAGAAATCAGCGTAGATAAGTTGCAATATAAATTAGAAACATAAACAAAATGAACGTGTATGCATCATTATTGACCCCTGAGGCGTGAGCATTTATCAGTCTGCAAGTTTTGCAAGATATTGATCGAGTGTTCGTGTCTCATATGAGCTACCGTTAATCAGTATGGATGTTAGATTTGTTTATGATTTTCCAGTGTATGAGAAGCCTTTACATGACCTGATTTTATGACAAACAATCAACAAAAACTCCTCACATAGGTATCTCTAGTTTTTAAGTTTGCCCTGCTGGCTATGTATGGATGAATGAATGTATATGTGCATGGGTTGCACCATTGCTACTAGAATACTATGATATTTAGAATTTAACCCTCATTGTGTCTCCCATAACATTACATTCTTTTTTCAGTGAATAAGTTTTAGTGAGGGGTTGGGGTAATTTGTGATGTTATTTCATGCTAATTCGATCCATTAGTTTGTTTCTGCCAGTATTTACCTCTGTTTTTTTTTTCTTTCAGATCAGCCTTTCGTACGGATCTCTGTCCAACAAAAACAACAAAAGTAACTTATCCTTCTATCACCGTTTTTTCTTATTTTACAATTGTTCACCGCAACGCATAATGCTTTCAAAAGTCATGTGACTATTTTTAGAGAGAAATTAGAGATACGCACTTTTTCTATCTATTCATCTGAATAATCCATTTTCACTACGAAACCATCATTTCCAGATAGTTGTTTTGATGATTCTACCGATATAGAACCGAGGTGATTTTGTCTTTTCTTTGATTCAAACACCAATAAGTTGCCTCGCTGATATCAGAATTGGGATGGATAAATATGTTTATTCCATTTCAGTTATAAGTGAGTTTGACGAGAATCTGAATTTTCTAAAAGTAACACCTTTTGAAGATCAGAAAAAAAAAGGAATTAGTCCTATTTGACATGAAGGCACCATCTTGAAATGCAATCTTAAGGCTGTTAAGTAAGCCTTGTGAACTGACAGATCCTAAAAGCACGGAAGATATGCTAGATTATGCTTGAAAGCACTATCAATATGTAAGGACCAGTCAAACAATGCAATCAATTGTGCCAGGACCGATCAAATTGTATGTAATTAACGCTAATTTGATCTGTTTATCATGGCAAATGGACTGTTATTTTCGAGCAAGTTGTTTGGTTACCGAATTAATACATTTTGATTAAAATCTGATAGAATTACTCACAAAATATTATAGTTCTGAAAACAACTGTCTTTCAATAATATTTGACACGAGATTCAAGATATATATAAAATAAACGTGTCCTCAAAAATATGATGTGTTATATTTTCTCCAACCAAGTTATCCCCAGTACAATGATCATCACTCCAAAAGAGAATTCTTTTTTTGTATTTACGTTTTTGGTTAATCGTAGAAGCTGGTTATTTGGTTCAACATCAATATTTCGTGGTGCAGTCCTTTTAACCGGAATCCTCACTGCAAGATGCAACTTCAGTTCTTTTGCTTCTTTCCTTGTAATAAAAATATCTTTCTCTACTCAAATCATTTTGCTCCTACGTTATTTTGATTACAGAATGCATTTATCATTTTGCTATCTACTCCCCAAAGAAATTAAACAAACAAAAACCACACATCAAGGAAAATTCATAAATTATTCCGAATAAATCTCCCCAGGAAAACAATATTCATTATTGTTTTGTTTGCAAATCAGGTTCAAGATTTCCCAGGTTTTCATTCTAGACAATTTTAATAACCTTTTTTCCAGGAGCAAGACAAGATGTGTTCCCTTCTGACTCCAAGCTGAGTCAGTATATTCCCGTATCATCTGATAAAACTATTCACACCTTCAAGCGAACGAGATTAGTTTTAGGGGCGTTCATATTCGAAACATTTCCCCTATGACATTATAAAAGAATATTTGGAGAATGAAACAGTGTGTTATAAACCGCCAAATAATACAGTCATCATCGGTTTCTCCAGTTTTTGTGTGGTTCTGGTTGGATGGCTGGCTACGTATGTGTGCACTACAATGGAACTAGAGAATTCTAAACAATTACTTCATACGTTTACAAAAACAGTGTGTTTGCTTTTTGAATGTTCTGCAACTAGATGAGTTCGAGGGTATTAGAATTACAATGTAGATATAAGCTAAATTGATTTGTGCCCGGCAGTGTCCATGCTTGGTTTTCAAAAATATGGAATTTTAAATCTATTATTTGTTCTTCCATTTTTTAAAAATTGATCACTGCTGATGTAGCATGACGCCGGAGGATATTATTGGAATAGTACTTTCTATCCAGTGACTAACCAGATCCAACTTTCTTTTATTTTCGGGATTCATCAATTGACGAAATGTTTATTCAATTTTGGGCTTGCGTTTTCAATGGAATCTCTTTCTCTACAAGAAAATCTCAATTAATTTTCAGGTACTTCAAACTGAACTAATCTAATTACAACTTGAGAAATTGTGTTTATGTGAGTTTGTTTGTGCGTTTGCATAACAAAAATGAGCAATTCTAGACTAAATTTAGATATAAAATATCTAAATCAGCAACATTGAAAAGTAGTAATCTGAAAATACATGGTTTTGTAAGATAGTCTGATAATAATCTTACAAAAAATTGATGCAGTTTTTTTTGCATACCATAAAGTCTGGCCCTTTTAAAACATGTACCAGTCGAAGTGGCATTTCCCTAGTATACAATATTAAAATGTACATCGTTAATTAGACTGTCAGTTACGCTTGCACTGATTGCTCTAATTGCTGGCGAATGATAATTTCGTGATCACCTTATTAAAAAGAAATTTGGAGTATAAAGAAATGTTCAGCTTTCCATGATGAATCATTGATTAATTTTCCCTACACAAATAATTAAATGCCAATACAACATCTGACCGGGATAATGTAGTGCCCAAATAGCAAATAGGTGATGAAAACTCAATAATTCAAATATAATCCAATTTTCCCCTTACTACTAAAATATAGAGTCATTATATACATATATATATACATATGTATATATATATATATATATATATATATATATATATATATATATATATATATATATATATATATATATATACATATATATATATGTGTGTGTATATATACATATATATATATAATCATCTGAGCAATGGCTTTGAATTGGAAACTTACCCATGCTGAAGTCGTTCAAATGCAGCCAACGCTGAAATACTACTACTACTACTACTACTACTACTACTACTACTACTACTACTAATAATAATAATAATAATAATAATAATAATAATAATAATGATAATAATAATAATAATAATAATAATAATAATAATAATAATAATAATAATAATAATAATAATAATAATAATAATAATAATAATAATAATAAATTACTCAGTCCGTTGTGGTATGTACAACTCCCCCAGGATAAGGTAACAGAATATTCAATACTTATCTGTATCTTACCAGAAAACAATTCTGCTCGTGACTTTGAAGAATCAACATTTTGACTCAGAGTATTGAGTTGTTGCCAAGTATTCTTGCAACATAGTCGGCCAATTGCGGTATAACTATCTTAACAGCTTTTAGAATACCTCTGACAACATTTTAGCTCTCTTAAATATTGAACAGTTTTGCAAAGGTGGTGTCTGATGGAAATATTCACCGTGTACGTTGCAGGGTCTGTAACTTAGTTATTTTCCAGATTTTGGCCCCTTGAGTAGCCAATTGGAGGATTAATTAGCAGTAAAACCATCCTTTTAAGACCAATGGGATTTCCTTTCTGAACACTGAATAAACTCTACCACAAGCTAAATGATCTAATGCGATTCTTATCTTTTTCTGATAACTTCTTCGCCGAGAATTGATGTGCAGATACGTTTTTTGTCATTGTTTTTTAATCATTTGATGTACATGACATTGGTTGTATAAGGGGTCATGTAAATTGTTTCACTCAATTTCTTCGTCTGATTTGTTAAGCGTTGTTCATATATTTTGTTTTGACAAAAATGACGATGTCTCCAAATTCAAGATGACTACAGCATTTGCCATAACTTTCGCTGGGATGTGATTATTGTTCCATTGTTGTCCCCACTGACATAATGTGTTGAGTAATCATTACAGTACTAATAATCGTTTTAACGTGCTTAAACAGCAATTATTAAAACTCTCATCTCACGACATAACAAAAAACTAAATCTGATGACCATAAAAAGTTAATGCATAAACTGATTTTTGCAACAATTCAATTCTGTCCCGATCTATCAACACGTTTTTGACCCCCAACATTTAAACATTGTAGTTTGTCTACTGTGGAACAAATATTGTTTTTGCCATATTACTAACAATGTCTGTCGGAAATAACCACACAGAATCAAGTTTTGCTCCTGTTTCAATATAAGCGTTGCCTACTTTCTTGCTGACTGCGTCGAGGGGATTGAACAAGAAGAAATCAGAATCTTTCATCCGTCTTCACCACTAATTTTGTTTCCAGTACTTTTCGGAAGCCCACTGGGAAATGAATGTCGCCAGTTCCCAAATCTGATTATTGAAAGGCAAACCTACTTTTCCATGCGTCAGAGGATATACGTAATAAATAAAATAAGCGTAAGGCGGTAGGCTTTTTGAATCTTTTTTTTTGAATTCGTTCTTCCTCTCTTCCGCCTTTTTAACCCCTCTCATTCTCCGGTTCTTGTTCTGATATCATTCTTTTCTCATTACGGGAAAACTGATCACCAAAACTGTCACCAATGCTACATTGGTACTCTCGTATCCTATTGCGTTCACCATTGATTCTTGAGTATTCAGAATTGACCATTGCCCAACAGAATGAAAAGACAGTAACTCATTCAATTATCCTCCTTTCTTCCAAATTTCTAATTGAAAACCCCTGACACGGCAAAGTGTTCGTCCTGTGATGACTTTTTCTATCAAGTGACTAAGTTATTCTGTCCACTTTTCTTTTTTCTCTCTAGTTTTCTTTCTCTGTAGTTCTTATCACCCCCTCTTTTTTCCTTTCGTCCTCTCTTTTTCTTTGCTCTTTTTTTTTTTTTTCGCTTCTGCTTTATTCATTTATTTTCTTTTTTGTTCTGTCTTTTTCTCGCATTTTCTTTTTTTCTATGTATTCTTTCTTGTTTCGGCTTTTCAACAATCATTCATCTCTTCCTTCAATTCGATCAATGTCTTTTCCACCAGTTGTTCCACGAGTTTCTCTTTCAATCAGATCTGAAATATCTGAATAGGCTCCATCATGTCTAAAATATCATATTAGAGAGCTTAAACTTTTTATACTTTAAATATAACCGTATAACACTGGTTTCTCACGGAAAATACAACAAAATATAATTTGTTAAGCTAATCTTGATGGATCGACCTCCAAATACTGGTAACACCTGCAGAATGATTCCAAAACTATAACGGATCGTCTGCAGACTTGAAAATTCTACACATATATCTATAGTACGGAAAATCTGACATAGAATCATAAATTACTTTCATCAAACGGTTATAATAATAAAAAAATTTAAAACTCATAAAAAAGACAAAATATTCCAACATAAGTTTTACTGAGTGAACTTGTTTCCTAATTCAATTACATAAAAGGGGACTATAGCATTGAATGTAATAATTATATCTTTTAATTTACAGGATACACCGGTTATTATCATTTTTGATAACTGATTTTGAAGTAATCACAATAGACTTCTTCCTTTGTATCTAAAGTTCTAAAAGCCCCGCTCGCAAAAATCAAAGTAAGAGCAAAATCAGTTTATGTTATGTGCAAGTTCTATCAGTTTAATCATGTTTCATTGAACAACAGTTACCATCAAACATTGTAAAAATTCTCTCCTGTTTACATAAACATGTTTTTGGCCAAACGCTTTTATGGACTTAAAATTTGACATCAGTACTCCACTTGAACCCTTCTCTAGATATTTTTTACTTTGATATATATATATATATATATATATATATATATATATATATATATATATATATATATATATATATATATATATATATATATATATATATATATATATATATATATTTTACCATTTATTTATAGTTATATTTTGTGATATATTAAAATATTGAGTGTAACTTTATCAAATCTATCTTCGAGAAATATGGTGCCGAGATCAAAAACTGGTATTCCGTATATTAAATATGTGATTGAATGTGGATTGGATTTCATGATCTACATGCATATTAGGATTGAGTGGCTTGGACTATCAGACTCATATATATATACATATATTGACTAAGATTCTATGGCACAGTAAGTTTCTTGAAATAATTACACTTGCAAGGAAATCTTTTGTCCTGCCAACTCAATACCCAGTGAATTGAAACTTCGTTGTTGAAAGTGATCAGGTGATTTGAAAAAAATGAAGCTTTTTTTTCATTCCATTAAGACGACCAGAATAAATTTGTCTCTTGAGCAACCCATACAATTTGAGAATGGTATACTTATCCCTAATCATTTGCTCTTGAGGGTGTTTAATAGGAACGTACCCATCACTTCCCATTCATCGGTATTAATATCATCAGCAGCAGTATTTTTTGGACTTACGTTTTTAGACATAAGCCTTACCCCGGGAAATCTAGCAGGTTGTCTTGCCATATGGTTTGCCCTTATTGTAATATGAGTTTTTCTCTTGATATGTTTGGCTACGATTCTTCACATATAAAGTCGGGACTTTCACTCATAACCACACAAGTCAGTGTGGTATTATCATTTTATTTCTCCTAGAGGGAAGATCGATGGTAATACAATAACATGTTTCTGGCATAGTGTCTACAATTTCTTACAAAGATGACGCCAAGAGGAGTCCATTTCAAATGACTTGCAACTAAAATTTGATATTAACTCTGAGTGATTGATGGATTAATTTCGTCTTTTGATAGACGTAAAGGCTGATACAAGTAGAAAACTGATGTTATAAGTACATTAACGCATTGACCCAAATGTATACAAGTTGCAAGTTACTGTCATGGAGAAAAATGTCAGCGTATTGCTTTTTTTTAAGCAAAGGGCTAGTGGGTGGCAATGCAACTAACTTCAATTACCGATATAGAAGTAAGTATAAGAAAGCAGAAAGTGCATAGCTATGAGCACATACATAAAGCTTATATCTGCGTCAGGCCATAATTGTGAGAACAGATAATCGATGATGGGGGAAACGCAAGAAGAAATCAGTAAGAGACAACTCGCTTTTCTCTCGTTCTTTCTCACTTATATATATATATATACATATATATATATATATATATATATATATATATATATATATATATATATATATATATATATATATATATATATATATATATATGTGTGTGTGTGTGTATATATATTGTGTCATCCACAGAAAGTTGTTTCGATGTAATACATCTTTTCGGTGTGGCTATAAACTTGATCTCATGCAGTACCGCGATGCAGAATTGAAATCCTCGCATGGGACCCTGGAGGCCGATGTCCTACCTCTGGAGTGGGTGGTCAGTAAGGCTGAATTTAAGCGATATATTCATTTTCACGCAGAAAGTCCACATCCACCAGAGTGCTCTATTCCTATTGAAGATTATTGCATAAGCTTACAATGGATGAGTTACCTCACGTAAAGAGTGGTCAACTCTGAATCTATCTATCTATCTATCTATCTATCTATCTATATATATATATATGTATATATGTGTGTGTGTGTGTGTGTGTGTTTGTCTGTGTGTGTATTGCATAGTTATGTGAAAGTCTGACTTTGCTGGTGTCTATTCAATCGGCTTTCCTGAGTTCCAAGATTGATACTCTGAAACACAGCAGGGTGTTTGTTTAACGTGGCTGGAGTTGGTATGTTGAGCATAACGAGGGATAGTGTGAGGATTACTTATTGGATACATAATCCTGCAGGAAAGTGTTGATTTCATTGACCTCCAGATTTTACATGGTTAATTTATCTTTTGCCTAGATAGCATGAAATGACCAAACAATTGATAGAATGCAGTAAGAATCGATCCCACGACCAATCAGATAGCTCCTTCAATGTAACGTTCATTTTGACTATTTAGCTGAACAGTCCGATGGCAATGACTCGAATAATCATTCTTGTCATTATGTTCATTCAGTATCCTTCATTGTCTACGTTGAGAAGTTAAGTGCCAACATGGACATTGAGTGAGCGTGATGAGAAGTTACCCATCTAGGTGGCAAATAAACTGATTTTATCGCAACTGGTGTGTCTGACACAATTCGACCGGTGACAATTATCATACAAGCATGCACATGCATAATCATACTTTTTGCTATTTATCTGCATTTGTCTGTATCAGCCTGGCTCCTTTAGAATTCCATTTTACTTCTTAGAAGAAGAAGAAGAAGAAGAAGAAGAAGAAGAAGAAGAAGAAGAAGAAGAAGAAGAAGAAGAAGAAGAAGAAGAAGGAGAAGAAGAAGAAGAAGGAGAAGAAGGAGGAGGAGGAGGAGTACAAAAGAAGAACAAGAACAAGAACAAGAACGAGAAAGAAAAAAAGAAGGAATTGAGTTTATCAATGCAAAAAGGTATATGATGAGTCAAAATGTACCAAAGTTCATTCACGACGTTATCAACACAATGTATAAAAAGTCATCTAGCATTAACACTACGTTATTTGCTCCTTGTTCGGACATTGATGTTTGACAAGAATGTTTGTGTTGGTATTTTCATTCGTATTGCTTTAATATTGAATGATACACAATGGTAGATAAAATATCATAGCATGGGTGACATATTGAGTTGATATCTAGATTTTATTTTGAATGTATTCGGCTATTAATGTACATAGTTGTATACTTCCCATCACAAACAATATAATTGTTACAGAATGATTGACTATGCTGTACCTACTAGAGAAAGTATAGTTTAATACGTTGATAATTATGAAGTGCACAGATTACGAAAAGAGCAGCAAAGAAATACTTTAAAAGTGGATTTCTCTGACAGGATGCAAATAGAAGGACCCTTATAGACGACTCTGACTAACCACACACGGTATCGGTCATTCAGAACCTTTGTTATTTTTGTTTCCTCCTTTTTGAAGTGTTTTTTGATAAACAGCACCACGTTAATCAGGATTGGATCACGAAAAAAACCTCTTAAACACTTTTCTGGTACCGTCAAGAAGGCATTCATTCGGATCTGCATGTTATCACACAAATGAACAGAACAAGGCTTACATTTCACTTGAAAAAGACATTTTTTTCTAGGATAAACGCACATATGACAATGACAATTGGATATATTACTTATATAAAGCAACTCTTTAACTGTATTGCTATGAAAACGATTAATCCAATTAAAATATAATTAATATAATGAATATATTTGCACCTCTTTTGAAGAAGACGAGCGATCATCATCTAAACAGAGATGAAAGTCTCTATAATTACCTCACTGTATTAAAGACCTCAGTTTTCAACGTTGAAATAGAATCTCATTAATTAAGATAGAGGAAGAAAGTGTAATAGAGAATTAGTAACATCTGTTTCGGGTTAAAAGCAGCAAAAGGTTTTGATCGAAAATTTGATTCGTCGAAAAGTATCTGTTACGTAAAATCAGTAGGTATAATTCTGGTGCGTACTTGATTTAAGAATTGTGCCAACTTACAATTTGAGATGCTCAATTAGATATAGACAGAAATTATGAGAAGATCTTCAACTTCCTGTACGATGATGAAGCATCATTATCTAAACTATTAATAAGCAACAAATCAAGGTATATTGCTTCTCTAGCAGAAATGTTTTATGACTTTATTTTTCAAATACAATATTAATCATTGTGTTCAAAATGCAGACCCTACCATCAAAAAAGTTTCATTTGAATTCCAAGGTGAACTGAACAAAAATCATGAATGAATACGGGTAAAAAAAACCAAAATACAGACAAAGAAGAAAAATCATAGTTCTTGATCATCCAATATGCACGAAGGGTAGAAAATGATAGAAATTGTCACTGTTTTGTATAACACAACAACATCAGCATGCATTTCTTGTGAGCATTATTTTTTCTTCTGCTTTTCAGGTTTCCTACAATTAGGAGCAAGACGATCTGTAACCTGAAATGTCAACATTGGTTTCTTGTTCAAGTTGGTCTGAATATCCCTCTGCCTTTTTTCAATATCTACATTTTCTTTCCTTTAATTTCTGCTTCGTTTTTCATTCTCATTTCTTTTTTCTTTCCAATGATTCTTTGTGACATTATTTTTCCCTCTCTCTCTTGTCCTTCTTTTTTCCCCATTCATATATATATATATATACATATATATATATATATATATATATGTGTGTGTGTGTGTGTATGCATGTATGTATGTATGTATGAATATATATACATATATATATATATATATATATATATATATATATATATATATATATATATATAATTTTGCTATTAGGCATTAAATATGCAATCATGAACATGAAGCTTTTTTCTTTATCCGACAAAACCCAGTGACAAGGATATATTCATATCTAAAAAATACTCCTGTGACGGACCTATACATAGTTAAACAGGCATCACAGAATCACATTTTTAGACATAGAGAGCCTTCCAACCAACTGGACCAGCTTGAAAATTGACGAGACTTATACTGACTAAATGGTTACAGTTTATTGCTAGATTTTGATTTGCCTTGGTCGCTTTATGTGCGTGTATATACACACACGCACACATATGCACACACAGACATATACATATATATATATATATATATATATATATATATATATATATATACATATATATATTCGTATATGTATCATTGTGTATTTGAGTATGATTGTGCATGCGTCTATGCATATATGTATGTGGATGTTTGTGCTTCAATTGTTATTTATCCTTCGTCCTATGCTTATTAAATCAAGTCCTTCAATGAAGTGGTTAAGTCGAATATTGCCCAAATGCTTATGCCTACTCATAAAACTGTTAGAGCATGTCCAATGACCTCACCCTTTTCAATTTGATAGGGATTTGTAAAGAAAGATCAAGTTCACTCTGTCAGTAGATGAGACAGAGGCAGTTGAGAATAATTGACGATTTTTGCATTATATCCATGGAACCAATGCATCCAAACTTTCATTCGATCCGTTGATTACAATATTTAGTGACAGTGAGAGTTCTGATAGGAAAAAAACGGAAGAACGACGAAGGTTGTCTTTAATTAATTTGAATCCAATGTTTGTACATAGGGAAACAAAATATACATATAAATGGTGGACATCTGATAATTAATCACTGAAATAAACAGTTTTTGGCCTTAAGTCTGTTATACCATGTTTCAGCAATCAGTGTGTATGTTTTGAATAAAAAGTTTTGGATAAAAAGATTGTCGCTTATCGAGTATGAGACTAGTGTCACTGATAGAATAAACTTTATCAGTACCCATATCCTAATCATCCAGACAGCTGGACATATTCTTCAAAGACAAGCTCGATCTCGTTAATCTCTTGTCGACAAACCTTACTATATCATCTCCCTACCAAGAGTCTAGTATTTCGCCACCACGTTTACCGGCCCACAGGCCTCAACTGGTTAGCTTTTAATTTCATATTTTGTTTTTTCTTGTTATGTACCCTGTCTTCATCCATTTTGTTTATAACTTGCACGATATCCTACTCATAGGTCCTCCCTCGGGCCAATGTTTATTTACTTCATCACTAAGAGTTATTCAGAGCATAGCATTTCCATGAGAAATGTGCTGGCAAACTCCAACAAAGAATATCTCTATATAAGTGAAAACTCAAGTCATGGTGTGGCAATTTTACTTACGTGTCCGTCTGTTTCTTACCTTTCTTTCAGTTTCGTCTTTATGTTTGTCCTGGTTCCAGCAATATGCTATAAGGATCTCGTCAGGTAAAGTAAAAGTAATTCATGATGTTTGAGGCTCCAAGTTTATTGATACAATTGTGTATAAACACAGAAACAAAAGTATTCTATCCGACTACTTGCACACTTCCCACTTTCAATAACAATCCGAAATTATTTCTTCTTGACTTTTTACTCTCAGTTTTGATCATTTTGTAGATGCTTCTTTCAAGCAAAAATCGAAATTATACCACTCTAAAAGACAAAATAGATAACGCATTTCGGCTGCCAGTCCTTCTGATGGCTGCTTCGATTAAATCACACTATATAATTATTTTTTTTCCTTTCTTTTATTATTGTTTGGCTACGGCTCCATTTGATTACAGACCGTAAATTCTAGGAAGCCATGTGATCAACAGTCTCATCATCCAGTGAGACATTTCGATGTGATTTGCACCGTATAATTCATTTTGTTAGCTTTACAGTATTCTATTTAACTACCAACTTTATTTCTTTATTTGCCTTTTGGGGTATTTGGAAAATACAAGAATTTTTTGATTCATCCAAACGTCTTTGTAGTTTCTCCTCTATGCTACTATTTGAGGAAATAAGTGTTGATATGTGTGACAAGACTTCGTGTGTACTTACAAATGTACATTTGTATGTGAGGTGAAGTATATGTCTGTTGTGTGTGTTACAGTGTTTAGTGTACTTTCAAAGAATATATCCATATTTCGTGGAAAAGCACAAACAATGGGAAGAAATTGAATATTGAATCGGAACAAGTGAAAAAGACTCAGAGTACAGTCAATAATAGAATGTGCAAGCTGTACTATTTTGGAGTGAAGGGGAAGCTCACAGATCTCTATCAATCTATCTATCTCTCTGGATGTATCACCTGTCTTATTTTATTCACGGTGTATAGGGCGATTAACCTTAAAATGACGGTTGCTCTATTTAAATAAGTTTCTTTATGATATGACATGGTTCAAAATCATTTTGTTGGATCACACATATCCATTTCCTAAGGCATAACTATTGCGCTGAAAGAAGAAAATACACCGATCATAAATGAGTAGACACACACACACACACACACACACACACACATATATATATATATATATATATATATATATATATATATATATATATATATATATATATGTATATATATATATATATGTATATGTACATGTATGCAGTTCGTTAAGGCCAAATATTGGATGAATTGATTAGATATAAAGGTTTGCCAGAAGCACAAAGCAAATATCAGTGCAATATCAGTTGTCATCAAACGAAATGGGCAAATGTTTGCAAATAGTCGTGATATAAATGACATTTATAAATATGCAAGGTTAGGGCGAGAAATACCATTCATTACCTACTTACGTCTTTTTTCAATGATGTTTGTCATCATTTGGACGCGGACACCACCTATCCTATCACTTTTTTCTGTCGAAATGAACTCGATGTATCCATTTCCCTCCAAGAATAATATTGTTTGCTTGAAGTAAAGTTACTGAAAGCCGTAAACTAATTACTCTTCAAATCTCCTCTGGTAATTTTTTATGCTTTACCATTTGAAAAATTTAGAACAGTTTTGAACCCCGTAACAAACTCCATAGTCGACTTCAATCTGCTAAAAAAAAGTATTCATATCGGCTGGAAATGACACATACTTTGATTTCTATAGGTGATCTCGAATCAATCAACCAATCCCCAGAGAGAAATGAAGGGGAAGTGATCAACAGGTGTCTTCAACATATACATTAGGCTTATTTATTAAATGAATGCATTTATAGAATTGCCATTACTCTGCCATGAATTTGAATGATGACTATGTGATTTTTACGAGGCTTTTATCATGACTGAACTGAAATGATATTTCTTACATGGCTGAAGAAAGAAAAAGAAAATGCAAGTATGCCAAGGCCTAGTTAATTCAGCCAGGCGTGTAGTGTCACTTGTAACTCTCTTTTCGGAATATATTATATCCTTTGTTTGTATCTTTCATTTTCTCCCAAGAAATTGTCAACTGAAACTGTCACCAAAGGGGTCAACAAAGTTTTTTTTCCAGCATCTATGGTGGTCTTGCTGGCTACATATTCACGTATCGGGCATTCAACTTACATCAATCAAGCGTGAGATTTTTTACATTTTGCCTTGACATTCCTAATTTGTTTTTAAATCTGTCCCTTGAACTGGTTTTCAGCAGGAGGGTTGTCAAATTTCAAAGTTGTTAAATTGTTTTCCTACCTTGGATTTGCTCATTTACTCATGCATGTATTTTTTATCAAATTTACAGAGCAAGAAAAACCTATTGAACACAAATCGATATCCCCATCCCTACCGAGAAAAACGTCCGGAATACTGGAATACTGGAATAGGAAACCTTTTTAAGTAAAAAAAAAAACAAAAACGTAATTAATCATTTTTCAGTCGAAAACGCAATTTCAGGGAATTATCAGCTGAAACGTATTGAGCAATATGAGGAAAAACGAAATAAAATGTACCTGGTATAAATTTTTTTATGATGTGCTTGTATTATTCATATTTGATTTTTAAATTTTATCACATAACTTAATTAGTATTTTAATGTTGGATATTTATAGAAAAGTGATATTGGAATGGGTTCATTGTAAGAAAAATTGAGGCCTATGAGAAAATTAGATGCGTGAGAAAATATAATGAAGAACAATCCAACATTTTCAAAGAAGTTAATTGGAAAAACACAGAAAATGATTGTGTTTTTAAAATGTTTAGCATATCCCATGAACGTCTGTTGGATTTTCTTTGTTGTTGAGGTGACATTGATTGAAACACTCGAAGACAGAAAAGTAAAACTGCGTTGATTCATAGTAGTCAACAATGATTGGTCGTTTTGGAAGTTTTTGTGGAGTGCAAACCTGAAGCAGTGTTTATCAGTCGATAACAACCTGTGAGAAATCAATGAGAACAGGTCCTCAAAAAAAAAATTTGAGTGTTTTAGCTGACCTACAAATCTTTCTGATTGTCTTCAAGTAGTGTTTGTTGTCTGTAAGAAAAATGTTCATTTTCGTGGATCAATTAGGGTTGAGCTCTCTCTTACACACGTAGCTAAATATTAATCCGCAGGTTTTTCTCATAAAGGATCGTTCATTGCCTGTAAGCAACAGATCAGGCCAAAAAGATGCAGCAGTAGTCATCACTTTTACCGAAGAAGGGAAGGCAGTCCATTATCTTTGGTATCCCAACCAACTTTTCAGTTCTCTGTCCGTTTTTCTTGACTCGTACCGTGTTGGAATTCGTCTGAGTTAAATAAGTCACGGTGCAACGATGAATATACAAATACGAAAATAAACCAAGAGTATTGTGGCATTTCTATGGCATTGACCCCACCCCGCTCTGGATGTACAATCTTTATTCAATAGTTACTGCATGGTCAACACAAGTGACCATTTGAAAGACCTAAGTTCTGCACTTAGATAAGTTTCGATTGAGTGAATAAGTGGACCTCTTTTATATCATTCGATGACTAAGTTACCTTCTAGTTCGACGGAGCAAGCCTTGCTGGATTTCAGAGAAATTTAAAAGGTTGATATGCCAATACCCCTGAAATATTCATTATCAGTAAGGTTTACTTATTATAGAGCTGTAATTATGAGTCCCCCGATAAACATTGAAATCACTAAAGTAATTATGGTTTCAGAAGATATAAATAGATGTACGTTGAGCTATATGCTGTAGGTAGTCGGAGATTTAAAAATATGAACGATATTTTTTCTTGATAATTGCATAAAACTGTTCCCTCGGAATAGGATTTTCTCTTATATATTCACGATCCTTCGGTAATGTCACATTTTTGTGCATAAAAGAAATTCAAATGAATTCAAAAAAGTCATCCACGAGACAAAGGACGCCAGAATCTCTATCTGAGATGACAATCAAGACTAGAGTAGCCAACAACAAGACTGTTGCGAAAATGAAAAGGAAGAAGTAAGAAAACATGATGAAAGAATATCTAACTATAAAGATATCGCACAGAAGAAGTAAAGCAGTCCAGGAAAGATAGGAAGTCTTTGGAAAGAAAAAATCAAGTGAGAAAAAAACAAGTTTGAAACAAATTGAACGAAAACAAGTCGGGTTTTTCGCTAATTCGAAACCATTACGTCACATGGTCAAGGTCTTTTGGCTTCAGGTACTGTAAAGGGAGATCAATTAAAACAGGATCGATGGATATTTGAGTTTTCTCACCTTTGTTGGACAGTGATCGATTAAAAGTCTGCATGTTTTGAGAGAAAAGCAAGAAATATTATCTCAGACTAGAGATCAATGTCGCTTTCTTTGCGAATTGAAAACCTACCAAAAATCCAGTTGGAGCCGGAACTTGAGAAAAAAAAATGAACAAAAAGGATGAAACATCATCTTCTTTTTTTTGAAAATGATCATCCCCAACACAGTATACCGTCCAAGATATTGGTTGCATGACAGTTTCTATTGAGTGACTAAACACACTCGATTTTTCCATCATACAAATGCCTGAAATTATTGTTAACTCACATTTTCCTGGATAATTGACATCCTACTCAACTAGACTGAACTTGCGGACGGATCAATGGAAATTCATACAGTTCGATTCATATAAATCTGAAATTGGATCAATTATTTTTTGTTTAGAAACTCTTGTTGGAATTCCGTCGATTCATGATTATTGAACATTGCACAGCTCAAAATAGTACCTGTCAGTTCAAGCTTTAAGCAATGAGTTTCAACTAAATTGCGTGTATTTGTGTGTGTGTGCGTATGTGTATTTGTGTGTGTAGATGAATGAGTGTATATTCGTGCATTGAATGTACACATAATAATTGATATACGCATAAATATAAGTGTGTGTTTTCATTGGAGATTTAATTTTTGGAATTAAAGAATTTGTTTGAAATTATATATATATATATATATATATATATATATATATATATATATATATAAATCGTGATCGTGATTTCTAACAGTTGTCTTACATTTGTGCTACGGGTTCTTCGATATTTGTACCTTTTTCCTGATATATACGATGCTGTCTGTCAATCTCACTCTGTGATCCTAAGCATTGTCCTTGGATGTGTCCATTCCACGATTTTTAAGTTGGAGTCCAATCTTTTAGTTTCCATGTTTCTGGTTGCATTCGTTTTTAGATCTTTCTTTTCGAAATTGAAGAGATATTTTCGTTTTGTGATCTAATTTTGAGCTGGCCCCACTAAAATATCACCAACCTAGAGTGAATTTCCGTTTGACGACTCCTTTTTTTTTAGGATTTCGCTGGGATTTGTCCGTAGATATCGAGGAGGACATCCTTTTGAAAAACAAAGGAATAACTTGTTGGTCACACAATGCATCCTTCAAATGTTCCTCTGTGCCAGGAAGACTTGGTAATTATCAACGAATAATTTTTAGAGACCAATGTTCAATTCTAGTAAATATCTACTTATATACTTACTGCAGAGGAACAGTTGGCAACTATTCTGCGTAGACAATCGATAGAGTTTTTGGTTAGAATTCCACTTGGTATTATCCCACCAATGGGGTAACGAATAGGAATGAAAGAAAAATGTGCGGCCAAATGAGCTATGACGAATGAGCAGGGCCAAATGAGCAAAATACAAAAGAATGTTGATGCAAAATAGTGTTAATCTTTTAAACAAAGCTGTACTTGCAGTCAGTTGTAATTAAGTTCATGCATTATTAGGAATGGTAAAGCTAGCATCTTATCATTGTTGATTATATAAAATATTTGAAACAACTTTTACAAATATCCAACTACTATTTATTGAATTTCATTTTAATTTTTATAGTATTTTTTTCCAAATCACGATTTAACGTAAGCTTGGACAGCAGTGTTTGTTTTGGTGTCTCCAATAAACAAATACTTATTCTATCATTTTTCTTTGAAATATAAAAAGTAATATAAATCTTACTCATTGATTTTGAATGCCATTTTATAAAAGTTTCATCATAATTTCAGTTCTTTTATCAATATTCAACCCAGACAGGTTAGTGTTTGTTTTACTAAAAAAGCCATCTTATTCAGTTTTATTAATTTTTCATTTCTATTTACCTTTTCTCAATTTCCAGTCACTTTTTAAAAAAAACATTTTTATCTAACTTAGGCCGGAACTGCAGTGCTTTATTCAAGGTCTATTGAGTGTACTCTAAGTTTTATCAAAACTGTTTTCTTCCTTTTCCATCTGTGGTTGAAGTGGAGAGAATCGACTTGATTTCTTGTGCGTCAATGTTTTCACCAAAAAATTACAAGCAATATTAAGAACAAAATGAAGCTTTTCTTCTGTAAATTATCTTTGTTCATGTTATGCAGGAAGTATTACGTTTACTTAGATCTTGGGTTTTACTGGAAGTTTGAGACATAGTACTTTGGGGATGATCAATCACAAATTTAAAAGAAGAAGTAATCAGCATATATATTATTTCTCTCAACTTTTGTCTGGAAGTGATGGTTGAAAAGTTTTAAATTCCGAAAATCAAAGGTAAATGCACCCAGGCACTGTCTAAGACACTAATCTAGCAATCATTTACGTTTCAAATTGAACCCCCCCTGCAAAAAATATCTACTGGGGATCAAAAGAAAGAATAAATTTTTGTAAACGTAATAAAAAGTAAATATCAAATTTTTAGCCGTCCATCTCAATCGCCTCAGACTGTTCTCATGATAAATAAACACATAGCTCGCCAAAACATCTTGAAAGCATAAAAAAATTATGTATACAATTTTGGTGAAATCTCTGTCGACGTTTTTCCCATGTTTGAGTCACTTGTACTCCCAGATTTCGATAATTAATCTAAACTTGAAATTTTATGTGCGTGGTTTTGTTCCAGACTAAGCTAAGCTAAGTAAATATCGATAAGAGAGACCTAGCATGGAGCTCTTTTCAACAGCTTGCTATCGCAGCTCTATAGAAAAACCTTATTGGAGGTCAACAGAATCGACTCTACTTTAGAAAATATCTACCAAAGAGTGATTGCAGTATGGAACCTCTTTTTTTACTGTTACTATGTTCTTTGTTAATTAGTGTTATTTTATTATTACATCAAAGAATAAAAATATATTCTTACTTTTCAAACTTTGCCTCTATGATCAAAAACTTGATGTTTTGTAATCGTCCAATATTTATTCAGACAGCCAAATGAAAGGTACTTGGGGACTGAACATCTTTTACCTGCGTAATGTTATGCGCAGTGGTGGCATCAACACTTTCCACAGGTCATCTATTAGCTCCCACGTGACATTGTCAACATTGATAAACATTACCAAGGAATATATGACGTAAACATGATGGGAGATCATTTGTTGGGTTTTGGTTCATAAAGATGAAATATAGTACAATCGCAAAATACTTGAAAGTCAATGATCGGTGAGCAACTCACTGTATTTCATTATTTCATGAATTTTCCCCACTTGATCAAATCACCATAAACGAATATGTAATAGGAACTGAATGAATTTTCCGACTACTTTGCGGAAGTATTTCATGAGATTGCAACCAGATGCCGTAAGGAGACTTCCGAAGGAGAAAGGATTCAAAAGCATGTTTGTATTCCTGGATTCAACGGTTTCATAGATAAAACGTAGTGTTTCACTTTTGTTTATCGGGTTTTTTTCCCCATTTGCTTCCCTTGGAGGCATACACAGTATTTATACCATGTTTATCCGAACTGCTCAGTTGTTTGTTTCCTAAAATTTCAGCTGTTGTATCCACCAGCCTTCTACGGTTTCGATTCTTTTGGAAATAGAACGTAAGCTTATTTTTGATGGTTTTTATCATTTATACTATATCTTGCGTAATTTTTCATTGGTCTGGCTGGCTTGCAATGTATGTATGTATAGATGAATGCATGCATGCATAAATGTAAATATGTATACACGCATGTATGTGCGTATGAATCATGCTTATAAACTTTCCCTATGGAGATTGCAGGATGCAAAATTAAACATTATTTCAAACTCTTAGAGTATTAACTCTGTTACTGCAATAATCCAGATACAGAGAAAGGGAAATAGAGGTGGGGAAGAAAACTGATGCTATTATGTAATGATGTTGACTCAACTTGCTACCCGGAGAAAAAAAAATAAAAGGAAATTGTGATTATAATCACTTCATCAAATTTATTCTCCGTCCCGATCACATTTTCCTATGAATTTTATTTATTCTTACAACAATTTTCTGTTTTTATACGGGATTCTATATTCGTTTTAAAGCCTCAGTCAGAATGGTGTTTTACTCTGATGCAGGAAATCTTGTACTTCTTACGATGTCGTTTTTTGCCAATCCTTTCCATCTTGGAATTTTAGTCTGGGTTTGATTTAAGTTTATTCTGAATTCATCCCTTGTTTTATGACTGGCAGTGCTCATGCTTTAAAGAACAAACTTGAACACTTTAGAGTTCACAGCCAAAGGAAATGCGAGAGAAGTAGTTTATTTATTGATCACTTTTTTTTCCGAAATTCCAAGTCGATTACCCAAAACATCATATACTCCGAGAAGACTTTAGTCATGCATTGGTGTTTATTGAGTGACAAACCCGACCTGTCAGTCAATACTCTTAATTAGGCGCAGAAATAAGTCCTGTTAAGAAACATGAGTAAAAAAAAAAATTTTTTTTCCAATTTATTTGCCTGAGAAAAAGTTGCCTTTACTTTTCATTCGGTGTTTTTCTTTCTTTCTGATTATTTATTATCTTTTGGTTCATGATACTGTTATATTTCCTCATTTTCCAATCTTTGTTCGCAATATTTTTTTGTGCTACCATGATTATTCTCCCTCAATCTGATCACATTATTTCCGTTCAACTGACATGTAGAAATTTGAAACGTTTTTCCTTTAGGCGCCTTCAATATAAGATTAAATTGGATTACTTACAGATATCAGCAGTTTTAGGAATAACATAATTCTGCTAAGAAATTGATTACGTTATTTTTGATTGTCGAATTCCGATGGAAATTTCCCATCTTTACTTTCAAAATTTTTCTTGTGAGCATTATTATATTCACTGATTTGGGCTGTGTCCTGATTTACTTGATCTGTTGACGCTAACAAATATAATTATTTCTGTACAAATTGCTCAAGAGGATAACTAGCTGACACATAAATTATTTAACCGAATTAATATTGGTAGTGAATCCACACAATATGAATATGCATTCATACAAAGACACACACACACACACACATTCGTGTGTGTGTTTTATTGATAGGTCTATTGGAAACTTTCGACCAACCAATATCAACATTTCCCTTTTCTTCTGAGATTCAATATAGGAACTTATGTTTTCAGGCAACTTCTGCATACGTTTTGGTATTGCATCGAGAGACTTTGTTGAAAGCCTGATGATATGTTGGGCTTTGCATCTCAAATACACTTCTCCAGTTTATTAATATTTTGTCGTTTGGTGTGGGGTTTTTTATATAGACTTAGACAAGACACGCACGTGAAGTTATGTCAGTCACTCCACCTTGCACAATTTTTCCCCTGTGGAAAGAGATTGATTCCTTCCTCACTTAACATATTTGTGCAGAATTAACACAAACTGTCCCAACGGAGTTTGAAATGGTAGTGTCAATTTCAAAGCTGTTACCCAATCAGCTATCTCACACCTCGCTTTATTTGCTTAGGGATACGTCTTACAATCTCATTTCTTTACAATCCAAATAATAAAAAATAAATGAATGTTTCTAAAAAAAAAAGCACCCATTAGGCAGCGCATTTTAAAAATAACGGAGATCCCCATCAATTTTCAAATAGTTTTCATTCAGATGCATGATCGATGTCAAATGATATCATGTCAAAGGAAACGCTGGCTGCTAATGGGTCGAACACTCTCATTCCATACGAAGATATTCACAGTAAATCTCGTATTGCGTAAATGATATATGAATTTGTAATTACATTAGTCAGTTCAGCTCAGTCGGTAAGAGGGTTACCTATTTATCAAATGGCTGTAATTTCAAATCATCAGTATCAGTGTCAGCCTCACAACGCCTGTCGTCAGACATGGAGCCCCACCAAGATTTGCAAGACCTCTCTATCATGGGTGACACTGAATCTGTACTTTCTCAACTTGTCTATTTTGTCATGCCATATCATTTTCTATCAGCCCTGCTTCGCATGTGATTTCTGTAGATCCACGTTGTTAGTCGTCATGTCCAGCGGTTATCCACCATTTTTACAACATAATGGATTTTATGATATCTCAGAACCTATTTTCACTCTATTGTACTGTGCATTTTTGTGATTTTCCTGCATGATGTTGAAGA
>OY735198.1:16357816-16365316 GCA_963457665.1 Thysanoteuthis rhombus | reverse complement strand
ATGATTTATCACTTCAATACAGTGATTGTTTTAATTTTTTATCACGATCATCATGATCATCATGATAATCAGTCTTCTACAGTCCGTTGTCGACTGGGGTGAGAATTCTATGATATTAAATGAATATATATTTATATGTATATATATATATATATATATATATATATATATATATATATATATATATATATATATATATATATATATATATATGATAGTGATGATATTTTTTTGTCAGGCCATGACTTGAAACGATCAAAGATTATTCACTACTGGATGGTCAATCTGTACCTCGACTGATATGTATATAATGTATGTCATTCTTCACGTCCAATATGATTGTTTATACATTCGTTGGATCTCATAACAACCATTTAATATCTGATGGTTGCTTTCATTGATATCCTATAAACACCTTGAAATATACAGTGACGAGTTCCCATCTAGTACCATTGCTGATACTAAACAATACTGATATAGTCTGCTGATCAAAGCATTGTTCGGTACCTAACTCAGATATACGGCAAGCACTTCGAATTTTATGTACTTTTAACCCAGTCGACTGAGGGTTAATTAAAGCACATATGAGTATATTATGTGTTCTAACGCTTTTATTTTCAGGGCGATATCGATGTAAAATGACAGTGAATTTGAAGATTAGTACGTTGCGTAATGCATGTCAACCGAATAACCTGAGGAAGGAAGCCACCGGAGGACGGCTTGATCTATAATTAACTATACGAATACTTGTATCGATCCAGTTGGGGAAGTTGGGATAGTTCTGAAAACTGGTCATAGTCCGAACCGACTTGTTGACACATAGGCGTGCATTGTAGGTTGATTTAAATAAACCGTGGATAAGCAAAATAAGAGACAGAGACAGAGTGAGACTGATAGAGAGTGAGATCTGGAATAAACAAAGGGAGAAGATCGAAGAATGGGAAAGGGAGAGAGGGACAGCTGAGAAAAAAGAGAGAAGAGTGAAAAACTAGAAGAAATACGGGAGGGGCAAGGTGGGAAGTGAAAAAAAGGAGAAGAAAAACAAACAGAATGAATGAAAAAATCGGGAAAAGGAGAGACCAATCAATACAGAGAGAAAAAAAGAAGGATGATAGAGAGGTTAAAAAGAAGGTAAGTAAAACTGAAAGAGACAGAAAGAAAAAAGATGAGAGGTAAGAAAAAAACAATATCGTCCCTACTGTCTTTCAGCATCCATTTTATACATCACATATTTCTCAACACGATCTCATCTTTTTTCAACGTACTTAATTCTTTATATAAGTCGATACGATCTTAATTCAATATTCCTCATAACTAGCTAATTACTATAACCAAAAGTTAGTACACGAATTCTGAATTAAGAAAATATATTATTTTTTAAGGTTTCAAGAAGCGGTGTGGAACCTACCTAAAAGTGGGCAATTGGTCTGTACTGGTCTGCAAGGGATTCTGTGCTGCTCCGACAGATTATGACGCGCATGCTCTCCAATATATCATTTGCTATTCAATGTTATTAAATAGGGAGCCTCTCTCTCATGCGACACCGGGTACCACGGCTAGTATACATAACTTACTTGGAAAGTAAATGTCTCCATACCTTGGATATCCACATTTAGAAAAAAGATTTTTCTTATCATATATATATATATATATATATATATATATATATATATATACATATATATATATATATATATATATATATATATATATATACACGCACACGTGTACACAAACACACACACAAGTACACACACGCACTTATGAGAAGTGGGTCGTTCGTACATGCAACTGGTCGTGTACACTTGTAATTGACTGAAAGCCAATGCAAGACTAACCAAGACGTTGTTTTTTTTGACGGTTGATTAAACTTCGCAAAATAGTTCTAGGATAAACTTTATCAGAGTTATTCTTGTTTTGTCTTGGCACAATTCCCCAGCTTTGACCCCTCCGCAGCCGTGGCCTTCTTCCGTCTTTCTCTCTGCCTGTGTTCTTTCGCTTGGTGTTACACTCTGCTGAAAAAAAGCTCTTTATAATTTCCCCTTTGTGCTTTGATTGGTTTATACGTGTCTCTCTCTCTCTTTTCAAATATGTTATATCTAAATCGGTTCTTTGTATTCTTCATATTGATCAGTCTATTGCATTCACACTTGGTTAGGGTGGACGTCTTTTAGCCATATTATGGAAGCCGGTCTCCCATATGAAAGGAATAATTTGAAATATCATAAATTTACTTGAAAGTAGAACAATGCTTTCTCTATATTTACACAACCATTGTTGAACCTACCTTGTTTCTTTTCTCATTCGATCCCCCTCTTTCTTTTCGATTTTCTCTCTACAGATGCATATATATACGCATGTGTGTGTACATATATATATATATATATATATATATATATATATATATATATATATATATATCCACATCCATTTATATATATATATATATATATATATATATATATCCACATCCATTTATATATATATATATATATATATATATGTATGTATATATATATATATGTATATATGTATGTATATTTATATATATATATATATATATATATATATATAGAGAGAGAGAGAGAGAGAGAGAGAGAGAGAGAGAGAAAGAGATAGAGAGAGAGTGTGTGTGAAAGAGAGAGTGTGAAAGAGAGGAAGAGAGGAAATTTCAGTAAGAGAACCGTTAGTTTGTGAACGTAAATTGATATAATGGAATATATTGAGAATAGTTAGATATTGAGCGGGGAATAAGTGACTGATAATCAAATGTTAATTACCTGAAAAGATGTTATTCTGACTTAGCCGAGGAGAAAAACATTTACAAAATAGCTGATCTCTAATAGAATTAATGCCAATTATACATGCCACATTTTTTTATATTCAGGGAGACAATAAATATTAGCACGATTAAATTGAAAATTCTAATGGTATTTCCGACAATATAATTTCCATTGCCACTTCCTCATACGCATATACGTATATTCAACGAGCTTAACCCATCAAATCAGTAAATTCAAAGGGAAGGGGGTTGAAAATCATCATTATACCAATATCCCAAAAATTGAAAGCATTTTTTTACCAAGTTAGTTAAGTCTAAACAGTCTGTATGCCATCTAACGACAATAGCAGAATTGACTATGGGGACAACCCTGATAATTTTCAATACCATTCCAAAATTTCACACGTTGATAGAATCTAACAATAATATAATATCATTAGCATTAACTAAAATACCGAAAAGGATAACATATTTTGAAAAAATCTTCCTATCAATCCATGTAATGTAATCTATGTAAGTTTGAAACGGACAGTGAATGTTAAAAGTCAACTAAAAAGTAGTGATAAAACGAGAGTCTTTTTCGACAATGATCTACTCAGAACCCAACTCCACAGAATGACTCGAATTCAATATTGGATCCATTAACCTTTCAAACTGTCAAGGTTCTGTAAGTTTCTTATGATTCAATTCAATTTCTTTTCTTATCTTTTACTTATATTCTCCAAAAGTTATATGAGTCGAGCTGTTCTACCTACAGGATCATCACAATTCAGTGCATGGTTTTTCACTAGTTCAATCTATAAAAATAAGACAATAACATCAAGTTTTGTCCTACAGACAGGCATTTATTCTGTGATTAAAATGACTTTTGTCAACTTTGTTTCAGAATGAAATATGATGACAGTATCTTTTAAAAACGTCTATTATGTTTAGAATTTATTAAAACAATTCTCTAAATGAGGAAATATTCTATTGAAAGTACAATCTATTTTTACGTCCCCCTTGTTTCATTGCTAGAATGAGATGATATGTTGCTATATTTTTCTGCTTTCTTTTTAGAGACCTCACAAAGGAACTTTTCTATTCCTGATTTTTCATCAAAGGAACCCATCTAATTCTTTTTGAGAGTATTCAAGTAAAGATTTATTCATTCTTTCCTATCATTACTTTTTATTTTCTTTTTACCTATTATAAATTCAGCTAACCTACATTCTGTTCCCTGCCTCATAATTCCTATGATTGTTATGGTCTTTATCTTTTGTAAGTTTGATTGAATCCGACCAAGAACTCAATGACCGTCCATAAACTCAAACCAAAGAAAAATGTATCCCTTTAATGTTACAAAATCATAGGGATAAAAAAAACATTCACCCATACATACTTCTAATTCGTTTCCATTATCTGTAGACTAAATCGGAAATAAATCATCAAGCTGGCTATAGAACTAACGTCTCCAATATTGGCTTTTCGTGTCAGCAATTATGGATTGCTGGGCAATTTTTTTTCCTAAAACGCAATCTGTCTTTTCTCAATAAAATAGGATTAAATTACACCATCGGACTAGATTAGGTATTATGTCTTAGGGAGAAAAAAAGGAATACATTCACTTTGCTAATGCAACATTGCCAGCAGAAATGGATTATTCCGAGTACAGCTTTATATGATAATATACATTTTCATATTGCCTCTGAGCTTAAGCCGATATGTTACATGAAAATCATATTTTAGCACATATTTTGTACTTATCCCCAATGTTTTTGCTTTCCTCTCTTTCACCTATATTTTTTGAAGAATTTTCTACTTAATTTTTTGCCGTCAATCATAAGGTTGGTTAGTGTTAGAAATGTAAAAATAATCGTAATTTCTGCAGAGGAACCAATCCTTGGCTTGAAACAGGATAGTTCGAAAGGGATATCATTGACTTGCTGTTAAAGTTGAAAACGCTTATATCACAGGTAGATTGAGCTGGCACTTCCAAAAATATTTCAAACTAAAATGATTCTACTCGTGACTTCTTCTTCGGATTTCATGGAGTTTCGTTGTCCTCGGTAGATGTTATGGTTCACGATTCCCAGCTCCAAATTTTCATTTTGATCACTCTGTCTTTGTCATCCATGTGTTTGTTATACATGAAATCCGCGTGAAGGCCGAATTTACCATTTTTTTTTCTTCCAGTATGTCAAACAATCTTTAAGATCTGAAAAGTTCTTGGTAGATCTGAGGTAATATGGATTTGCCGTCAATTCTGGTCCCTTTTTTCCAAAGTTTTTAATGATCATCTCGAATCAGGTTTTAAAGAGTTCGAGGGAGATGGTAGCAACTTGTCTTACCCTTCCTAGGGCACAGAGTATTCATGTACACTTTTAGGTTGTCGTAAATAATTTTCATTTTCTCAAGAATCGCCAAGACAATACATATTTTTTCCAAAAAAATTGAATAGAACAAATTCTCTCAGAAACACTTGCCTGTAAGCTCTTTGTTTGCGTTTTGATAAATATTTCAAGAGAGAGACAGAGAGACAGAGAGAGGGCACACACACAAAGGCAAATACACGGAGGGGGGAAGCAAGACATTCTTGAAGGGTGAAATATTTCAATTATGGAGAGATTGCTTACTACATAATCCAATGTGGTTGAATGGAAGGAAAAAGGTAATTATAAACTTAGATAATGCACTATGTCGTTTATTCTCGGTCTACATAGACTCTCCCAAGGATTAACCAAATCTCCCTGTTATGAGCATCACTCCACAACAGATACTCATTTGGTTACATGTCACATGATGTAAAATAAACAAAAAACAAATCGATGTTCTAAAATATGCACTTGGTGCCTAGTGTTGGAACTGAAATGAAGAGAATTTTTACTTTCCCGTTGGTACTACATCGCCTAGATCGTCTAAAAATTAGTGAACAATTATTTATACCAGTTTTTCTGCTTTTTAAATGTCCGTGATTTACCTTAGTTCGTTAAAAAAGAGAGTCATAGAGATCAATGTCCCCAAAGTCAGTTAAAATAACATTGGAGAGGGGAAAAAAAGTAGGAGTGAGCATTCATATCACCAGAGATTCAATACGATCTTATTTTAGTCACGCGTATAATGGATTTTGCTCAGAACATAGCTCTTGAATTATCAAAATGGGTTTTTACAAGACAATTACAAGTCTACATACACTCATGCACACGCACACATACATAAAACACAGAACATATATATATATATATATATATATATATATATATATATATATATATATATATATATATATATATATATATATATATATATATATATACATTTCTTACATTTGTCCAATTCATTTCACCATCTTGTATTCTCCTGTCCTTGCATGCTTGGAGGAAGTGCATGGAAATCCTGTGATATCAAGTTATCAAAATATCACTCACGGCCACGCCGATATAGTCCGAAGATAATTGGCATTAACTTGACGGCATGTGCTACCGGACGTATGTCGAATTGAGCGTAAAAATGCTTTGAGTTTTTGAATCAGGTTTGTCCTTCTTGAAACTGTTCACCCTCCCAAATTTAGAGGGCTCATTTTGCACTATTATTTGACCAATGGTTGGGGCTGGAGATGGATTTATTCCTTAGCAACAAACATTAGTTTAAATCCTGGTCGCCTATTTGATTATTTTGATCTTTACAGCTGCGCAAATCAATTACCCAATGAAAGCATATGGTGAAAATTTCCAGAAAACAACATTGTGTCTTTGTGATCCACTGTTCCCCTGTTCGCCGTGTATTGATACGGATAAATATGATGTAGTCCCTTTTTGTAACTTTGGAGCCCAAGTGTAACATTGCATCGGTAGTAATAGAGTGGTAATAACGAGTATAACGCGCTTCACTTATTACCAAGTTATCCATATTAATGGCCTTTAATATGGACGTCCCTTGACTTCACAATTAGAAATAATTGGTCTTAACACATTCAGAGATCGAAACGAATGATGCTTCAGTGATTAGATTTTCGTATGGTAAATAGGGCTCGACAAGGAAAATGTGCATTTAGGGAATAATTATGGAACTCCTCCAAGAGCAATTGCCAAATATAATGTTTCATAAAGTGCATGGCCATATATCTGCCCTTCATGTTACAAGATAGATATATCCGAATCAAAAAGTATAGGTAGATGGCTATATAGATGGATGAGAATATGAAAACAACAATCAATTATGATACATAAAATCAACTTGACTCCGTGGAACACGAATACTGCTAGGTAAATATAAACAGATTGATATCAATTGATTGATTAGCTTTTGCAATCGTATGCATTTCCCAAGAGATATAATTCATGGATCATAAAAGATTTTACTGGTGATTTTTCATGTGATTTTTATGAGCGTTTCTGGCAACAAATTATTAAGAATACAATCATCATCATGATCATTACCAGGAGCAGCAACATCCTGTTCAGTGTCGGAGCGAATCGTCAAATTTCTTTATCATGGGCGTTGCTGAGCTATATATTCACTGACTTTGTCTAGTCCACCACGCCATGCCATCTTATTCTTTGTCAGCCGGAACTTTGAAAATGATCTCTTGAGATTTTCGATGTAAGTCATGCTCTAAGACATTCTTTATCCATTACAAGCCCATTTGAGTTTTCTGTTGTTTTCTTATAGAATGTGCTGTTTTGAGATCTCTACATTTGATGTTGAGTATCTTCTCCGGTTTTTGGTCAGGTTCCATG
>OY735198.1:16267816-16355316 GCA_963457665.1 Thysanoteuthis rhombus | reverse complement strand
TTGGATCAGTTTAGTTCGAGACGATAATTGAAAGACAATGAGATGAGATCAAATTCACAATACCTGTAATGATCTGAACAATTACGTCAGTATTCACAACTCCACGGCCATGTGTTAAAGATCGATCAAATATCTCTATTGTAAGGTTCCCTGTTTGATGAAATATCATCACGTTTGGATTATCAAAATAATTATTAAAACAGCCAACGAGACTGTTGACATGGGTTTTTCAGTTTTAAGGTTGAGCAGCTGGCCATGTATGTATTTATAGCGCACACAAGCTGAAGCGAGCGAGCAAATTCTAAACATTTACTCCTTATTGTATATCGAAAAAAAGTTCTTATATGTGGAATTTTTCAATTATGAATAGTTTTTTCAGTGTAGGTGTTAAATTCATGACGTAAATTTACGTTAATTTGGTCCCATTTTTTGATCCTAGGTAAAATTGTGTTTGATTCCTAAATTTTCAAACGTTTTTTGATGACCAATACCACCAAAGCCGAGAGTAAAACATAATTTATTTATCATCTTTTTTCATAAATTTATTTTAGTTGATCACTCGGATCTTAGTATCGTCACGTGGCATCACTGACTGTTCGATCATCGCCAACAAAAGATGCTACGAATATGATTTTGTCATGTGACGATATTTATTATTTCTAAACATTATTTTAAATTTATTTTAGAATTAAATGTTAGCCAATGTCCCATCACCAACTCGCTATGATATAAAGGAAGGGTGCCATGGTATTAGTTCCAATAGAGTTGTGTACAGGCATCATCCAATTTGAGATCATCTTAGAATGTATGAATTCAAAATCGTTATCAGAATCGGGAAGGTTTTTTAAAATCTTAATTTGACACTTTCTTGCTTAGATTCAGTGATCAGTTTGGTTTTGATAACACGTTCAAAGACACAACTTGTTGATTGATGACTTGATTACTACTTTTTGCGTGATAAAAATGATAATATCATCTCAGCATGTACTTCAAATTCAAATTTAATCCACGAAAGTTTCTTGTTTTCTCTCAACTTTTTCAAGATCGGAGTTGCTGTTCAGATGATTGAATTGTGAAATGTTTCTCACATTTATTCGTAATTTAAAAACAGTGTATTTTCATAAAACGACACATTGATTTGATCTTTAAGTCAACACTCATATAAGTTTACTTGTTAATTCTTAATCTAATTCCAATTATTTTGGGAGTTTCCAAGTCAGCTGTCTGACTATATCGAGAAAAAATACTTTGGTTACCAACAAGAATTAGTTTGAAAAGAAAGGTGTATCTGTTTCAGTTGATTCTAATCGTCATATTTCCCTTCAAGCTGGTGTGTCCCTGATGCAGGCCATCCGAGGTGTATGTGTCTTCTAAAATCTTACTCAGTTTCCAGCGACGCTGTAAACAGCTGCTTTCAAAATACAGTAATTGATCGACAAACGCGTTGTAGAACAAGAAGTAGTAAAGTTTGAAATACTTATCAGTTTGAGCGCAGACACAAACAGGTAACATAAATGCCAATCCGTGAACAAAGGTGCTTACAAACATCATTTTAAGGAAGACAGGAAATACCTCTCTCGATATCTCCTAAAATGAGCGTTGCATGAACAAAATTACAGCTTTGGGACAGCCAGTAAGTATCGAATATCGTGTACTGATAATGATCTTAGAAGGTTGTCCAAAAAGTTGGAATTTTAAAACGGCGTACCACTGAGAGGTTTAAAGGAGCTCGCTACTGTTATGTTGCGTTGCAATGACTTATGCGTCATGTTGGTTTGTATTCGATCTCCACGTGCAAAAATGAACGAATGCGTATTTTGTTCGGCGTTTCTCACTTCTCCAAGCGACAATCACGTTAAGAAAAATATTTTGTGATTCATGGAAATTGTCCAAAGACAGTATGTTAAATTTTCTAAGAAGTAAAAATTCATGGAAGCTCAAGATTCACGAGTTTATACAATGAACTTGAGAAAGAAAAACGAAATGTTCCATTTGGATCAAGACTCATTAATTATGGTCTTTCTCGGGATTTTGTTGTGAATCTTAAATTTTGCTATCTCTTTACTTTCTGTTCTCCTCGTTTTCAATCCAATTCTTTTTTTACTCTTCCTATCTTCATAACTCTGTATGTTCTTTATTTTGCTACGTTCTTCTGATATCGTTGGAGTGTTATCAGCAGATAATAGATTGTTTTGATAGATTCCATGTATGTTCACTCCCATTTCCTCACAGTCAGTTTACGAAAAAGCACTTTATATTTTCGCTGTAAATAATGCAGCTGAGATTGTATCATCTTGCCGTATTCGTTCTCCGATCGTTATTGTGTTTGTATTTTGGGGTAATTTGATTATTGCTATGCCGTTTTCGCATGTGACCTGAGTGCCTGCTTTGTAATTCACATCAACACTTATTTCGGAATTAGTCAGTCTCTGGTAGCTATACATGTATCAGTTATTTATAATGACTGATTGTAAATGCATTCCTACAGTTTTCTTTTTGATATATATATACAGATTTTTATCTTCTTACGGTGCCTATCAGTACATAAATCGATTAAAACTCTGAGCACCATTGGGTTCAATATAACTTTCTAAGGAGTATAAACATTAACAGCGAATAAGGATGATTTACAGAGGTGTGCAAAATACCTGACAAAACACCCGAAACGCTGATAGATAAACGAATCTGATTAGTCACTCAAAAGTCTTGAAACTTATGTACCTACTAGGTATCTGCACATATATATCGTTGTCGGCATGCAATGGATGATGATGGACAGTAGAATTTGAAATATATAATCGGTATAAATAAACAAAAATCCAATCACATCAACATTAGCAGACAATAACACGATTCCGAAGGCAGGATGTCAAAACAGTCAACCCCTCCAGTTTGAAATTAGCTACCAATGGGAATATAATCATGTAACGTTGTCCCTATTAAGCTTGGGGGAGTGAATATCATGAAAGTTAGACTAAAGAAATTGGATTCTAAAGGGAAAATATCGGGAAATTAAAGAAAAAAGTTAAAGAAACAAGTCTGATTGAAAATTAATACAAGTTTTGTATGATATATATATACTGTATTAGAGAAAAACATGAATATACTTTATCCTTTAATATATCCATCAAAATGAAATAAAACCTTGCATATCTATAAGTTAAATGTAAGACTTGTCAGTAAATCAAGACAAAAAAGATGAATGGAATGATTAACATTGAATCATCGAAACATTCCCATTAGGCAACAACTTATGTGTTATCATCCTGCAGTCTCTGCTTTCCAAGTATCCACAAGATGCAGTAATACTTTTCTTGGGCCTCTTGGAGTGTCCTTGGAGTTGGCATCCGACATATGTAAAAATGTGGAGAATAGAGTTACATAACTGTAATAAATAAATGTATTTTTTTCTTTTATATGTATTTTTTTTATTCCTTTCAACTGGTGTTAAAAGTACAGTTTTAGAAGAAATAAGTTTTAGACGTTTTCTCTGAAGTGATTCCAAAATACTCAAAGGGAATGAAATATTTAGTGGAATAAAAAAAAAAAGTTAAAAAATGAATGCAATGAAGCAGCAATAATAAGAATTGAAAAGAGTAACTCTGTAATACACGAAGGAAATTCTTACATTCGATTGAATTGGCAATCTGCAAAAATTTTGAGCATCCTAAAAGGACCCTTCCATTACTTTTGTCTTTGAAGGAATCTCTCTCACATCCTTTTTCTCGGTGCGTTCCCCTCCCTCTTTTTATCTATTACGCATATGCACACGAACGTGAACAGACACCCTTTTCTCCTTCTTTCCTTCTTTTATATTCCTTCTTGTGTATTCAATCTTCTCTTTTCCCTTTTCACATTATATTTGTGCCTTCCCTTTCATCCTCTTGCTTCTGTATCCTCTATCTATCACAAATATTTTGCTTCGCTTCTTCCTTAATTCCTTTGTACTTGTCTGATGTAAATTTGGAGACCGGAAAAAAATTGAAGAAATGCCTTTCTATAGTAGAAAAGGTAAAGATTCTCTAAATGCCCTCAGCACTGCGCAAACCTTTCGTTGCCGGCTTTTAAAACGTTCCAAATCAATATAATCAAGAATAAATCTTTTGAAATGAGCACTTAATGCTCCAAGCTACTTCTTTCTTATGTAATTACTTCTTATTCATATAGAACGCATTACAAAGTAGGGAAATTCACAGTGGTAGTGGGCTTCTTTAAATATTATGAACTGACTCAATAATAATCTTTTATAAGTTCTCGTACACATATTAAGTACAAGTTATTATGTAAATACTTTTCCCTTTCAAAATTTTGCTACAATGGAAGAAGTTGAACTTCCTTGCATAAATACTCACGTATCATTATCGTGCAATCCCAAAAAATAATGATCATAAATGTGCAGTTGGCCAAGAATATCTTCTGCAGTTGTTTGATATATATCGTCCAGATTTATCAAGCATGAGTAGAAAACAAAGTGAAATACTGATTTTAAATCTATTAATTTATTTGATGGTACAGAACTAAAAAGAAGGCAGCTTAAACAATCAATAGAAAGTGATAGAAATTAAATATTGAAGTCTGCAAATAACAACAGGCTATTTTCAAATCAACATCTCCGACACAAATTATTTGCTTTGATCACTGTCAGTGAATCACGTATTCAAGTCGATGATCGATTATTTACACTTTTGGAGAAATAATTTCTCCAGACTTCATTTCTGATTCAATGTCAAATTTTCATATTTCTCATAAAATTTTGCTAGGATTCTTTTTTGCCTGTAAACTAACGGACAATATTGATACACTATTTCGTTATCATTTTGAAATCTTTCTTAGCCATGTTTTTGACCGATGAATGTGCACTGCGGAAAGGTATTTGCTTGGTTTCTACGTAGGTGTAGGTCCTACAAATCGAGCTTAAAACTCGATTCTGCATTCTTTTTTCTAATGTTTTATATATATGTACATATATATATATATATATATATATATATATATATATATATATATATATATATATATATATATATATATATATATATATATAGTTGCAGGTCTCTATTTGCGACCTTGCTCACATTCAATTCAACTGGCATATTATTTATAAAAATAGCTTCCGTAAAATCAACTATGAAATACTTCTTATCCAATTCCAGGTGTATCACTTTGTGTCATGACTTCAAATGCAGTTGATACATTTTTTATTCGTTAGAAAATTTGGCATTGAAATGATTAGAAGACGTTACCAGGTTTGATGTCTTCGGATATGGTTTGGCTTTTCATATGTGTTTTTCTGGCAATTCAGAACTGTTTAACTTTAGTTAAAACCCTCAATTAGGCATTGTCACTATCATATTCATATAATACTAAAGGGTTTCTAACGCATTTCTGCTCTGTTTGGAGGTCTTCATCAACTATATTTGATATTCAACGGGCTGCACTGTCTTTTCCTAACCGTCATTGATTCTAATATGACGTATCAATCACTTCATCTGTCAAGTCACACATTGTTCTCCCTGTGTCTTGTTTGACATCTCATGCATTTTCCCAAATCACCCAGGCATGAAATAGAGAACAACACTTTTTTTCTAATCTTCCCTTGAGGGAATGTTTTCAGATGAATCTTTAAATGGATACTCCATTGCATAATATATGATCTCCATGATTATTATTTACCACTGAATGTCAAGTTAACATTTGTTTTCTGTGTCACTCTAGATATTTCTTATATTTCTGCTGATCACTTCGCCAGAAAATAAAGAACCTCTTTCTTCCCATCGATTGGAATAATTTCTAAAACATGAAAAAGGATTCTAAGCATTGTAATATTGAACAAAATTCAAAGCTCCAGTCACCAGCACGTATATAGTCGTTGGAAGGTACGATGATAATCTAAGAGGAAACTTTTGGAAATCTTCTAAAGTCCTTGACTCATCTGTTGAGGGCCGTTTTGTTTGCAAACGGTGGACCAAAACCTCATAACCAAGGTATTCATAATATTTTAGCACCGTGTTATAGGAGACTTGAGAGGACGTACGGTACTTTTGTTGCTGCGTACTGCAAAATGAATGCAGAAAGCTATTTTCCTTTTCTGCCATTTTATATTCATTCTGTTATTTTTGCTTTCTGTTATTTTATAGGTAAGAACGTACATTTGAATATGCCCAACAGGTCAATGCCAAAATAGCTGAGACGTTAATATCGACGTACAGCATTACAATTCATATCAAAATAACGATAATGCAACGTATTTTGTGTATATCAGAACATAGTACTTTAACAGGGATTGAAAAGTAAATTAGCTCAGCATAACATTGTAGAATGATTTTTGAAGATTCTTTGTATTCTAAAAATGTCACAAAAGAACTAAACAAAAATATATTTTCAGTAAAAGCGCAAAGTTTACGCGTATTTGGAGACTAAATAATGATTTGGAAGTCATTTGAAAAAAAAACAACCTTGACCTGTTGATGACAAAAAACAATTCCAGGGAGAATAACCAGTTTTGTTCCGCGTGCATATCAATTAGAAGCAGTATGTATATAATTACATGAATGATTTTGTAAATACATGTCGTATAAATACAATAATACTATTACTATGTGATGAATATCTGTGGAGGTTTATGTCAAACGTAGGATGATGATGATGATGATGACGACGACGATGACGACGACGACGACGACGATGATGATGATGATGATGATGATGATATCTTAACAGGGTATAAAGCCAAATAGAAGAAAATTGGACGAGGAAAATTAATCTAGTGCGGACCTGTTTGCTTGTCTGTCTTCAAAATCCTACGTAATCCTTGTTTTGTTCCCTTTCACTTGGATTCGTACATTGAAGGGAAATACACAGCTCTCTTCCCACTAAAACAATTTGAAAGTAGGATAGTAGTAAAGAGTTTGATACGTTTCCTAGAGTGTGTTCTATTTTGAATAAATGGTTCACTTTTGAAAGAAAAGTAACTCTATATACTCATCTAATGAACGAACGAGCAAGTGCGCATGAGCAAAACTGCTCTTTTTTGTTACTCTGATGTGCCATGTTATTAATCAGTCGAGTAAATTCTTGCTCGAGGCACAACAGCTATCGTATCATTAAATGCCAAAGTTATATTGTTTATTGCTTTTTCTGTCTTACCATTGAACATCAAAGACAATCTAACATCTTTGAAGTTAGTTATGCCCATCAGGTTCGCAAAACAATTTACCGGCATTAATTGATTATGAAAACACGTTAATTTTTTCGTGTCATGATCAAAATATGATAATTTTTTGTATGCTTAAACTGGTTAGTTCGGCACACATACTAACTCACTCCAACACCCAAGCATTTCATAAATCCGTCAGTCTCGGTCTCTGTCTCTCTTGCTTTATCTCTTTTTATCATAATTTTTTCGATTTCTCTTCCGTTGAGACTTAACATATCAATTATGTTATCTCGCTTCTGAGTCAATGACTCCATCCTTGAAACTGGATTGTATTATTTGGCGATCAGACAGACGGACAGAGAGAGAGAGAGAGAGAGAGAGAGAGAGAGAGAGAGAGAGAGAGAGAGAGAGAGAGAGAGTGAGAGAGAGAGAGAGAGAGAGCTCAGAACGTAAAACATCATTTCATCCCTTGATTATTAGACTCCATTATCTCTCACTTTCGGTTTTTGGCGCACTTGAGTTCACAATTTCGAAGAACTTTTGTCCGTTATAATTCTTTTTTTTTGTAAGGGGGGGTGGATTTTCTTTAATCCCTTTCTTTCTTTGGGAACGCTCCCACTCCCATGATGTTCTTATTTTCCTTCTCTCCATTCCACCGATTTCTCTCTTTTTCTTCCCCTCTCTTTCAATATTATTTTTAAAATGATTTTCTCCCGATTTTTTTCTTCTTCCATTTCTGTCTTCTTCTGATCTTCCTAATTCGTTCCTCCTTTTTTTCATTGCTTGCTTTTCACAAGAATATGATCTTCTTTTGCTTTATTCCTTCCATTCTTCTTACACCCTCTGTTTTTTTTTTTGTCTCAATCTTTCTTTCCTTTGTCTCTTCCTCTCATCTCTATTCTTTCGGAAACTCGTCTTATTGCCTTGTTTTCACTTTTCTTTCTTATTTATAGGATCTTTTGCTTTTTGTTTATCTCTATTTCATTCCACATTTTTAATCCTTTTTTCCTTAAGATCTTCCAATCTGAAATTATTTTCCTTTTATTTTTCGTTCATTTCTATATCTTTCTCTTGCTTAGGATCAGACCTCTCCTCTCCATCTTGCCTAATACGATCTCCAAATCTTTTCAAACATTGAAACACAATCTGAACATAATCACAAATATGAAATCTACATAAGCCACGTTCCTCTCACCAAACAAGCAAAAAAAAATTTCGTACTTTTGCTCACTTATCCAACTTCAGGACCAAAATTTTTATAAAGCAGAAGTCCTACAATGTCATTGTCTCCCGGTGCACCTACCGTCTTATAGTGAAAACAAAAATCATGAAAATCTATGAGCAACTTATTGATTTGAAAGGAACTGATTAATGTCAGACATTAAGACAATTTTGGCGCCATGTTTGATATGTAAACTTAATCCTTTGTTCATCCCTCATACATCCGAACATGTTCACCCCTCATACATCTAATTTTATCAAATATCAATATTTCCTTGGTAGATCATTTGATATTTGCGATGCCAATCACTCATAATTCTAAAAAAAACGGACGTGAATTCCTGCAATCGGCCTAATAGTCATGATCCCGAATGGCTTTCTTATTCTATCAGCATATTTACTAACAATGTACAAGCAACTTTTCAGTAGAGATCGGTTCTTGCAAGTAGAATTTAATGTATATTTAGTCCAACAGTGTTCTGTGACAATCACCACCATAGTCACCACCACCAGCACACCACCACGATCATCATCATCATCATCATCGTCATCATCATCATCATCATCATCATCATCATCATCATCATCATCATCATCATCATCATCATCATCATTGTATGCTGTATGACATTGACATTCCCAAGGATTATCCTTATGTTTCAATTTTGGGCATCGTGAACCTCTCCAGTTCGTCTTGCCATCTCATATTCCTCCAGCCAGGGTTTTGTATTTGATCTTTTAGGAGCCATGTCGTCAGTCCAGATGTCTACCTGTTGTCTGCATTTCTGGCAACATGGCCTCTCCAATGGCATTTGAGTTTCCCTGATTATTTCTATGATGCTTTAGACCCCTGTCTTTTCATTGATATACCGTGCTGTCTTGTGATCTCTCCATGTGATGCTGAGCATGATCGCCTCCTGTGCCTGCTGCATGATTCTCAATTTTTGTTGATATATATATATGTAAATATATATGTATGTGTGTGTGTGTGTGTAAAAGTATTCTTTTTAGTACCGAGTAATCAATACATACACTTTGAATAAATTGACAAACCATTGCAATTACTTGAACGTATACTCAATGACTCTAAGTACTCACAGATGGTTATGATTGGAAAAAAGTATTGCTTATTTTTGTTTTTGCTAATTAGCTTCCTTACATATAATCAATTCATCATCAATCATAATTTGTTATCACAATTGTAAAGTAAGTAAAAGTTAATTGAGACGAATTTCCCATTATTCATGTACTTATCCGAAGAGATGAGTAAACATTCTGTCTCGTTAGAATATTGAAAATATTGAGACTGTTGACGAAGTTCGGTTTTCTGCTGCAGATAGGTGTTCTCTTCAAGCCTCAAGGCTAATCAAGCCCAGGACATATTCTTCGTTTTAACTGACCACCCAATCAACAAGCTGACTGCTTCCACATGGCTCAGAGTGTAATTCAGGTGTTAAGCGCATAGGGACTATTCCAAACGAAGAATTATTATATACCTACATATATACATTACAGTATCAATAGTATGCTAGAATTTCTCGCTCCATTACTCCTCGAAGAAGAACCAAAGATGTGTAAGCCTGCAGTATGCTAACTTGATTCTGCATAGATCGCCGTCACGAGTGTGAAGCATCTAAAAAAAAATGATCTCGGTACACTAATTGCAGTTTTCAAAACTAGTTTGTTATTCATTGTATCAAGAGTAGACACCTGGGAGTAGAATTCAATAGTTTTTGCTCAGTCCAGAAAAATGTCAAACTTGTTTTCAAACCGTATAGATCATCACCATCATCATCATCATCATGCTTTTAGCATCTGTCGTTGGACATAGACTTTCCCAAGGATTTGCCACACTTCTCTATCATGGGCGTCACGGAGCCAGTACTCCCTGAACTTGTCTAGCTCGTCTCTCCATCTAACATTTTGCCGGCCTCGGTTGCGCTTGTGGTCTCGGGGAATCCATGTTGTGAGTCGTGATGTCCATCGATTGTTTGCCATTCTCGCAACATGGCTAGCCCACCGCCATTTAAGATTTTTTATGGATTCTATGATGTCTCTAACTCTTGTCTTTTCCCGGTTGTACTGTGCTGTTTTGTGGTCTCTCAATGTGAGGCCCAGCATTATTCTTTCATGCGCAAGTTGCATGGATCTCAGCGTACGGGTCTGTTTCTTGGTTAAGTTCCATGTTTCAGCTCTATAAGTGACTATTGGGAGGATGCACTGGTTATACACCCTCTTTTTAGGATTAATGGGATCTTATTATTTTTGAAGGTTGAGCTAGCTCTGCCAAGGGCTTGCCATCCTAGTGTGATTCTTCGCTTGATTTCTTCTTCTTTTGAGGGTCTCATGAAGATTCGTTGCCCTAGGTAGATGTAGTGGTCAACCTCTCGAGTTCTGTGTCCTCGATTTCGATCTTAGTGTTTTTATCTCCGATGTGGTTGTTGCACACGATCTTCGTCTCGCTGAAGATCATGTGTAGGCCGACTTTCTTGCTCTCTTCATTTAGTTCATCTATCATTAGTTGGAGGTCGTGTAGGCTCACTGCGAAAAGGGCTATGTCGTCTGCGAATCTGAGGTTGCTCAGATACTCGCCGTCTATTTTAATTCCTTTACTCTCCCAGTCTAGTCTTCTGAAGATCATCTCGAGGCAGGCTGTGAAGAGTTTAGGTGAGCTAGTATCACCTTGTCTTACTCCTTCTAGAGCTGGAAGGGGTCCGAGTCTTTATGTAGCCTGATAAATGAGCTGCCGTGATTGTATATATGTTTCAACACTTCAACATATACTGGATCTACATCTTGACGACTGATGGCCTCCATGACCTTAGGGATTTCTACTGAGTCAAACGCCTTTTTGAAGTCAATAAATGCTACAGCAAGTGGTAGTTTATACACTGCTGCTTTTTCTTTCAGCTGATTTATCGAGTGCAGGTGGTCCATGGTCGAGTAGCTTCTTCTAAAACCAGCCTGTTCACGTGGCTGGTTTTCATCGAGTGTTTTTGTGATTTGGTTGGTGATGATCTTTGTGAAAAGTTTGTATACACAGTTGAATAGGCTTATAGGCCTATAGTTGTTGAGGTCTTTCGGGTTTCCTTTTTTATATAAAAGTATTATGATAGCAGTGTTCCAATCGTCTGGGACTTTACTGTGTTTTAGACACAAGTTGAAGAGGACGGCCAGTTTCCTAGTGATGATTTTACCTGCTTTTCGGAGTAGGTCGATGGTGATGTTGTCTGGTCTAGGGGCAGTTTCTTTCTTCGTCTGTTTAATGGCTACTTTCAACTCCCACGGGGTTACTTTTGGGAAGTCCTCAAGTTGATAGCTCATGTCTTGCGTATCTTGCTTATTGTTTTGTAATCTTTGTTTGGACAAATAAAGTTTTTGGTAGAATTCTTTGGCACGTTCGACAATCCTGTCTCCGTCTGTTGTTAGGTTTCCATTCTCCTCGAGTATGCTAGTTATTTGCCTTCGTCTCGAGTTGAGGAGTTTGTTTATAGCTTTGAAGCCCCGACATTTTTCAAGAGTTGATTCAATGACTGCTGTCGTGTATCTCCTTCTGTCATCCCTTCGTTTCTTCTTGATCAATTTGTTTCGTTCAGCCTCTTCAATTTTCTCCCTCGTTGTTGTCGGTGGCTTGAGGTTTCTGCGTTTTTGTAAGAGATTTCTAGTCTCATCCGAGATTTTGCCAATGGGTTGTTTGCTCATTGGCTTGAATGTAGAGGCTACTTCAATTATTTATGCTGTCATTTTGTTGCTTAGTTCGTTGATGTTGGTGTTGTCTTGTTCAGTAAGAATTCTGAATCTGTTTTTCAATTCGAGCTTGAAAGATTGAACGTGCTCTTTTGGTATGTTTAGAGGCAGCGGTTTTGTATGGAACATTTTCCTGCGTTCTTTGTTGGTGTTTATTTGTACTTTGCATCGTACCATTCTGTGGTCGCTGCCTACATTGACTTGATTTAGGACTTGGATGTCCTTGACGATATCGTTTTTGTCCGTTAGGATGTAGTCTATTTCGTTTCTTGTTTTGTGATTGGGGCTCTTCCAAGTTCATTTCCTATTGGGTCCCTTCTTGAAGAAGGTGTTCATGATTTTGAATTCATTAGCCGTTGCAAAGTTTACAAGATCTTCTCTCTCATTGCGTATTTTGTATCCAAATTTGTCGACGCAATTTTCATTTCCTTGTCCTACCTGTGCGTTGAAGTCTCCCATGATAACATTGAAGTGTTTTCTGGCGTCCTCGAGTAGGGAGTTCAAGTCATCATAGAAGTTGTCTATTTTTTGTTGGGTTGATTGCAAAGTGGGAGCGTAGACTTGGATTATATTGAGTTTGTATCGTTTTGAAAGTTGAATGGTGACGCTAGCTACTCGATCAGAAATGGCTTTGAAGCCAGTTACATTGTCTTTCAGATCCTTATTGATGAGAAAGCCAACTCCACTTTGTTTTACTTTCTCTTTACCGTAGCTGTAAAGAAGATGTCTGCTTCTCAGTTCGATTAGTTCTTCTCCAGGTCCTCTTACCTCACTAATGACTATGATGTCCCATTCGACGTTTCTGATTTCACTTTCTAAATCAGTTAGGTGCATGTCAGTTGACAGTGTTCTGACGTTGTACGTGCCTATGTATAAATTTGTCCTCTTGTTGACAGTCTTAGAGTTCTGTTTAAATGGTCGTTGTTGGAACAGTGACTCAGTAGGAACAGGTGTTCCCTTGGTGAAGGATTTGGGTAGTCGCTTTCGGAGTACATCACCCCTACCCAAAGTAAGTGATGTGGCTGGGTCTTTTGGGGACAATGACCCAGCGGGAACTGACGCGCTCTTGGTGTAGTGTTTGATCATACTTACCACTAAGGTAATGGTACACGTGACCAAGTTACTCACTGTTAATAATCGGAGAGTACCTGAGAAATATTATTATTTTGGTGGGAACTCTTCTGATATATACGAGTTACGCTATTTACGTAACTAAGAAACTTCGATGACAATATTCGGTTCAGCTGACCTAACGAGCTAAACATAATGGTAACTTTGAAATTACAACATGGAGATATGAATGAGAGTTTTTCTTTAAAATATTCCATATGCTAGAAGTTGTTCAAATACATTAACTGGCAGTCACACCATGACCTAATATATTATTTCACCGTGAAAAGAATTTTCCATAATTTCTCCTAGCATCATTGAGTGATCATGCAACGACACACTAATATGTATTTACACAGACTGAACTAATTTTAGAAATACAAGTGGGAATTCAGTGAAACAAATGCCATTCTCGTCATCAAGTGCTAGACTTATTGATCCGAGCACAGATGTAGTTTCTTTTCAGTCATATTAAGATTAGGGGATTGATTTCCAAACGAATCATTTATGATGTGTGACTATTGAATAGATCAACTAATACTAATCTAAATGTCTCAGGGGTTACACATCCTGCAACTTTGGTTAGGCAGAGGGTCTGGGTATATAAATTGACACAAGGTGAGTGAAGTTAGAGTGTACACTCAGCTTTATGATTGAACCAAACTGCTAAGTGTGTGCACTCAGCTTTTCGATCAGGTTGAATGTATATCTTCAGGTGACTTGCACCGTTTGGAGAGTGCGTATTTCTCCACTTAAGTCACTATCTTGTGATGAATAAAGAATACCGATACTGAACTTTTTGTCTCATCAGGTATCTATCTAGAGGACAGCCTGACTCATTAGACTGACTTTTCACAAATTTCGCCACGCCCCTCAAACATTTTTTTCCCTTTGTTGGCCAAGTATCCTACATATGATGATTGCAATTTGAATTTTCGAATGGTATGCTGATGATAACCTGTTTGTTTTCGAATGTACAGTGCTACAATCTCTCCTCGCGATTTTAAACATGATTTTCATCCCTGCATGTTGCCTTGTTCTCAGTTCGAGCACGTCAATTTGGTTATCAAGTTAAATGTTTCGGCTCCAGAAATGGCTATCAGGAAAATGCATTGATTGCAGAACTTTTTCTCAGACTGATGTTTCTTTCTTTGTTTACGTTTATGGTTTAAACAATATCACTAAATATCTTCTTCATCCCATCAGCTAACTATCTATCAGAAAACTAAAGACGATTGAGCATGTATCTATTGGAAATAATCAACGAAAACTGAAACAGCGATTGCCAACAAAGCTGTCTCTTTTTTCAGTGAGTCCATCTGGCAACCTATGCATTTATCGTGTGTGAAAACGGCACCAAATAATAGAGAATGTCAGGCAGTGTCCGTACTTGTTCGAAAACTTTTTTTACTGATCAGAGCCCGTTTGATGTCAGAAAGAGCAATTTTTCTCATCGGCAACTGATCCATTTTTTTCTTAATGCCCCCCATCCCTCAAGACATACTGATGGAAGACGTATGTCACATGATGATTTATAATGAATGATCAGCAAGACCTATCTATGCATCTCTTTATGAATGTGTCTTTTGACAGTGCATCTGCCTTTTTTATTATGTGTAAATGCATATATAAATCGTGCATAACCTGACGTATAGTAGAGTATACACGTATTTAAGAATTTAGTGTATACGTGGGTATAAATCTCTCACTGTATAGCTTCATACGATACTGACAGATATGTAAACTTGTAATAAACAGACCATCTCCTCTTTGCGGAAAACGCGGGGATAAACCTGTTTTGTGAGCTTTTGCTTTTTCATCTGATTGTTTAACTCAATGGAATGATTGATGCTACATGGAGTTTGCAACCTATCAATAGCAAGTCGAATTTTTGCTGCAGTCCCATTCTTTTCAAGTGTTTATCATATTTAGGCGGTGTATGATGAGTGACAAATCCCTGGTGTAATAATAGGTCATTTCGAGTAGAGTACCAAATAATATCACGTTTTCATAATAATTTCCTCGGATTATATGTCAATTTGTCAGAAAATGTAACGTTTTGCGTTGAGAAGCAATAGTGCAGACATGGATAGTGATTGAATATCGAACAAATGTGGGGATGAAGCTGATAATTAAGCCTTCTCCTTTCCTGTTGGGCTATTCGTGAATTGAATGAGTAACCCTTCGTTGAAATGCTTTGCTATCAGCCGCTGGTTCTGTTTCTGCATCAGCGCTATTTTCTTTATTGTTTTACTTGATTTCACTGTTTAGGTCACTTGATAGAATTTCGGTGAAATAACTAAAGGTAATTCCGAATAGAGTGTCAAATAATGTAACAGCATCCTGAGCAATATATATATATATATATATATATATATATATATATATATATATATATATATATATATATAGTGTCATCAGCAGTCAGCTGTATCACATCTCTTCAGTGTGGTGACTGACTTTACATTATCCCATCCAGTACTGTTTGAAATCTTCACTCCAGATCCAGAGGCCGATATCCTACCTCTGGACAACGGAACTGGACGGTCACTAAGGCTGAACTCAAGTAATGTTTTTATTTATTCAAAAACTCCCTATCCACCAGAATGCTCGATTCCATGTATTATATATATATATATATATATATATATATATATATATATATATATATATATATATATATATATATATATATTACTCAATAATGCGTTATATTATATGTGTGTGTGTCTGTGCGTATAAATAGAGAGATAAAAATATAAACGGACGCAGGCAAACATATAGATTAGCGCAGACTGAGATATGAATGGATGAATGCATATACAGGACCAAAGTGCACGATTGATATATTTCCATACAACTTGTGTACGTTTTACAATAATTTACCAAATATTAGATGGTTCGTAAAATACTGGTACAAATTTCCAATTTGATTAGGGCATTAGCCTTGAATTGCATCATTTGAAATTTCATCTCATAGATGGTACCTCAATACACATCGACATAAGTCCCCCGAAATAACTTGGAAAATTCATTCTAAGCGTCAATGATTTGTTTTTTATTGCAAAGAACCAAGAGACATGTGGTTATATTGATTGACCGAACCTTCGCCCATCCTCAACAAGGTGAAGTAGGCAAACAGAAAAAAGGGCCATCACATTTAAAAGTTATGGTAATTTGGCAGCCAGTGAAGTTCGAACTCATTAGATTGCTAATTGGTCTGCAAGACACGGTTTGTAGACGAGCATACCTCCAGTAATATCGATATAACATTTTACACCTGAAGAGGGCCGTAGAATCAAGCAGCTGAAATGTTGTGCCTACATTGGAGATGGTAAGAAGTGTTAAGATTTTCTGAACAGAACTTTTTGCCTTATTTTTTTGTCGAAATACTGAATACCACTGAGATAATATAAAAGGCTTCTTCGTTAAGACGATTGAGAAAATGACTTAAATTAAGTTAAATATAATCCATAGTATCACTGAATTCTTTGTTAGATTTCACAGAACCAGTTACTTATCAACTTCTAAGAGTGCACCAGCTTCATAAATACTTAATTTTGAGGGCTAGGATAAATGCCGAAATTACACGAAAACTCCATCAAGACATTCTCCCCGTGTCTCGAAGGGAAGAAATAATTGGATTGAAATTTTTTTTCTGCATTAGTCTGTCAGAGATTCTGGGTTTGATACCTTGTGGTAATCTCTACCTTGTCATCTGCAGTCAATATAATTAGAAAAAATGGTACTTCGTCTGCTGACCCATTCAGGTGGACATATTATTGATTTAAAAAGAAGAAAGATATGGAAATGAGTTACTGATGCCTACAAAGTTTTAATCAGATAAATTGAGGAATATATAAACATAGGTTCATGAATGAGAATAATTCACATACCACCTCATTGATATTTAATCAAGTATAAAACGATTCTTCACTTTTGAAAGTGGTAATTATCGATGTTCATGAGAGGAGCAACCCCACTTTCTGTGATGTTTAATACAATTGCTATTAAATATGTACCTGATAAGTGTTGGGATCAAAAGTAATTTTTATGTGAAATAGTGATCATAAAAATTTTATAAAAAGGAAAAGAAAAGAGACGAAATTTCATGACTTATGAGAATTTTCCATGGACATTCGAATCCTTCAGCGAAAGGATTGAATGGTGGAGAAAAAAGCGTATTTCATGAATTATTCCTGGTGGTAGCAATCCTTCAAAAGACGAAAGTCAAAATCATAATGAAAAAGGGAAGAAGAAAATGATTTGTGAATTTTAAATGTGTCAACACATCTCAATGTAATACTTTTCGGTCGGTCAGTCAGTAGGACCACTTTACATAAAAAATTAGAAACAGGAAAGAAGAAATTGGGGTCATTTAATCAATAAAGAAAACGTCATTGAAAGACATCTATTCTGATTAGTTTTTACCCGCTGCTACGATGCCGGGAAGGACTATACGATATGCATATTTTTTGTATTCCAAAAATGACCAACATGCTTGGATGGTGTGATGGTTAGCACGTCTATCTCGAACACAGAAAGACCTGGGCTTGATTCCATGTATGAGAAAAGAGTTTAAAAGACCACCCATTAGGAGAAATTTCCCGTACACTGAGCAACTAATTGAGTACACTCTATAATCAGTCGTCATAGACAATTTAGAGTTGTTATAAGCCGATTAGCAGATCTCCCCCAAGTTGTTGAAGGAGCATATTTTCATAGAGGGGAGGAGTGTCAAAGTTGCCAACCTGATGATGAGGTGGAAAGTGATATCCCATCCGGTGCAGGCAAATTGAAAATTCAACTCAATCACTTATCAATTTATCAAAATGATTATTGCTTTTCTCATCAAAAAAACTATTCCACCGGCGTTCAGTGAAAATGTTGACTCGATATCCTTCAGTCAGACGAATAAAATTCCAATACAAAAATTTTTTTTTATTAACATTATTAGCGTAGATTATCGACACGTCTTCAATTTAGCAATATAGAGTTGTCTCATTCACAAATTGAAGCCATTTGTCGGTTGATGACGAGTGAAATCTCAAATAAGGCATTCTATTTGACACCTATAATGACATTGTGAATGGCAATAGGGGCCATTGCATGATTTCTGTATGCTTATTATCAAGATAATCGTCGGTGTTAAAATAACAATTATGTGCATAGAGAGTGAATGAAGGAGATGAAGAGAACGGAGATATAGCAGTTGTTTGGGCCTTGGTCTTCTCAGTGGGCTTTTTAACTCAATGAGTAAGAGCCGTGCAATGTTTAAACAACTGCTTTATCGCTTGCCGGTCCGATTCTTTTAGCAGTTTCATTTTACGCTGTTTAGGCCAAATGATTCAGTATCCATGTAACAATGAGTCATTTCATATATAGTTTCCAATAATATAACTCAATCATGATGATACTGTCATATTATGTATTCCTGATATATATATATATAAATATATATATATATATATATATACACACACACACACACACACACACACATATATATATATATATATATATATATATATATATATATATATATATATATATATATATATATATGGTTACATGTTGCAAGTCGTATAGGCTAGCAGATACATTATTCGTAGTTTTACTCAGATATAGAAGTTTTGCTGCTATGCTGTGTGTTTGTGTGAGCATGGATTAAATAGATTAAATTCAATTCGAGTCAACTGAAAGATTTAGGACTTTTGGTTATACAGAAGCCAACAACAACGCAACAGAAAATTTCATAGCACAGTTTTTCATACTTCGAACAATGAATAGATTGGTTTTCAACCGAATTTTTTTCAAATGCTGGTATACATTCAGTATTGGAATCATTTGCAACGGTAGATTAAATACCTTGAAAATATGTTTATTACCTTTATCTTTCTCCGATTCAGTAGTTCCCACTTTTCCTTTTGATTAATTTTATCTTTCAAAAATAATTAAAAAAAAAACTTCTTTGAATGCAGCAGGAAAAAGTCAAATACTGTTATTCGTCTGATATCTACTGAAACATAAATTTTCTGACCACTTATATTCTTGTATACTCGCCATACTTGATAATTCTGTCAAATTGCCAAACCTAATGACATTTAGATATTTCTGTAACAGTTCTGTTTTGATAAGTCAAGATCGTTTTTGAAAGATTGAGATGAACTTCGAAAATATGTTTTGGGTCTATAGGGATATTTTCAGTTTATCAATATAAATACTTCCTTAATTTACCAAATATGTCACATAAAGTAGTTTCACATCATTCATATTTCGTTGACTCGACGTGGGAATCAATACATCCGTGATTCTCAAGACTCTTTGTAAAATTGAAAATCATTTTGTATATTTCATCTACTGCAGTGTTCACTTACGCGTCCCAGTCGACAACTTTTGCTACCACAGATTGTTGAGTCAGATAAATATATTAATCACAGGCCAACGCAAAACTCTAGAACATTCTTAGAATTACAACTTTTGTCTTTATGCTTTTCATGAACATGAATAGCGTTTACCCTCTACGCCGCTGCCAACTGAAACCACTGCTACTGATTTTAAGACATCACCTATGAATGAACAAAAAACCTTAAGACATCAAGCTTGAAAATTGTCTAGAGTTTCGACATTGAGAATTAGGAAGAACAGTGTTTACAATATTTAATAATTATATCTACCATTCAAGTGACGACGCTACCCAATAATTTATTTTATGAGAGAAATAGATTAAAAAATTATATATATATATGTGTGTGTGTGCGTGTGCGTGTGTGTGTGTGATTGAGTATGTAAGCCAACACTATAATTTCAATATATTGTGTATATGTATGTGCGTGAGTGTCTCTAAAACAACACGGATTTTGTATTATTTCTACGAACTGAAACGTTAAGTATAGATAAAGTTGACTGAGTTATTTACAGAACAGATAAGAAGAAATATATAGTGATTCTTTGGGGGAAATTGAATCAATTTGCCGATGATATTAACTTGACTTTCTCATTCCTACTATTGAAAGTAAATCATATATTTCCTGCACCGATAAGTCTAGGCCTTGTCAATATCAAGTCAATGGATAAATATCCCAAGTCATCGACTGAATGATGATATTTCTTTATTAAATGTCAACATTGCAAAGCTTCGTTCAGATTAGTGATACCAAAGAGTATTATGCTTCAAATATCACTGATTACAAAAACGTCTTGGAATCTATATTGGGATTGTATTAAATCATAATATGAGGTTGACATTATTTTTGTTTAAGATCATTACCAGCTGATTTATTCCGAATGTCACGAGAAAGATTCCCAGAGTTTGGCATGATACAATTGAAGAAAAATTGCATTTTCAGTCTTGTACTGTGTTCAAATGATCAAAGTAAAAAAGAAATAATACTCATATATATATATATATATATATATATATATATATATATATATATATATATATATATATATATATATATATATATATATATATATATATATATATATATATATATATATATATATTGGAATGGATTCATGATCCGATACAATATATAGGAATTCTTCATATCTTTATAACTTCAGTTCAAATGACCTCCCGGACGGTATAGATAGAAAAAACGACCAAAGAAATGAGTTGCTGCACTTCGACATAACGTAATTTTAAACATTGAGCTAGACGACCTGTTAGTAAATCAAATGTCGATATGACTGCTGTGTATCCATATTTTTTTCTGTTCATTCCTTATAGATGTCTGCATTATTGTTTTTCCGGCTCATGTATCCATTTCTTGATAATACAATTGTGTGCGTTGAGAAACAATACTGCGGACATGGAAAATAATGGACGAGATGGTATCCGAACATATTGCAGTTATTTGGACTTTTGACTCATCGTCGAGATGTTTCGCAAAGTGATAAGAACGACACTGTGATAAAATAGCTATATTTTGGTTGCAGGTTCAATTCCTGCACCCGTCCCTTGATTTTTCTCGTCTATTTTTCTTGCGTGAAAAAAAAAATGTCGATCATTTCAAGTAAAGTTTCAAATAACATAACGTATCCATTCATTTATGAAACACATGCTTCACGTGAGTGGCTGTCTATGATAAGTGCACAATGAACTATTTCTGAAAGGTAGATATATCCGTAATTTTATTTTTACGAAGCTAAGGGTATGACTTACTTTTTTTCAACTTTTTGGTGAATAACTTCAAGAATAGCAGAACATCTTATACCAAGGTGTGGTTTTAACACAATGTTACAAAAGAAAAGTGTGGAAAGAAATCGGAGACAATTTTATAACGACAAAGTGTAAAAACGGCGTAAAATGCACAAGGGGAGGTAGGAAAACATTACTGAGACCAAAACGAAGGTAAAAAGCAAATTAAAAACAACACTAGAAATCCTAAGGAATTTATTTATCTCTGCCATCTATTTATGATTTTTTTTTGTCTCGTAAATGAATCACTTGTGATGGTAAAATCAAGTCACTTCAAATAAATTACCACCAATATAGTTTGAACTTTAATCCAATTGCCTGACACACAGTATGAGACCAATTTAACAAACTTTTATGTTTTTGCTATGAACAGTAGGATTTGGAATAATTCAAAATACACGAATAAAATGTCAGAAAACAGAAATAACATAAATCCAGCAACTGGGTTCAAACCGGTCAAACATTGCTTTGAAATATTTTAAAGGGATTTTCACGATTGCGTTCCCCGAAAAGTTGGACTACTTCCCTCGGAAAATAGCAATTCCAACATATACATATACATATACACACACACACACACACACACACACACACACACATATATATATATATATATATATATATATATATACACATACATATGTATATATATACATACATATATATATATATCTATTTATATATATATATATATATATATATATATATATATATATATATATATATATATATATTTAGATATCCATCTTCTGAAGAATGTTTGTAACGTTTGAGTAGAATAAATCAGGACATCAAAAATGAAACAATGTCCATTCTAAACGTTTTTCTATATGAATGCATTGTATTTTTGATATACTTCTATGAACTTTTAATTATCTTAACCTCATTAGGTTTATGCATGTTATGAAAAGCCTTCCCGATTCCTGATTAAATTATCATTGAATGAAGGAACAAAATTCGAGGAGTAGATATCAATAAGTTTTGTTGAATGCAACTTGAGTTCAAATTGTCAAAGAATCGAGATACGTCGGATAATATTAAAAATTTGAAATACAAGCACATTAAGGCACTGCAAATGAGTAAATACTAACCCTAACACTAACCCTAATTTTAGTGATTGAAAATACATTTCCTGATGATAAATATTTTAATTTGGTGATATATGTCTTGAATTTTCTTCTTTTGTGAACGCTCGTGGTGTTCATTCAAACTTTTTTTCGATATTGTCAAGTCAATGGTGGATTTTCTGACTCTTAACCCTATCCTTGGCTCTTTTTACTACCAAACAGGGATTGAATGATGGGCTCTATTCAAACCTGATGACCTATTCTTTCATCCAAAGTACTAGTGCCAGATGTGAGCAATTATGTTTTTTTTCACAAATTGTCATTAGCTTTCTGTGTTTCTTTCTCGGCAATACTGAGTACTCAAAGTAATATATATATATATATATATATATATATATATACATATATATATATATATATATATATATATATATATATATATATATATATATATGAGAGAGAGAAACAGAAAGAGAGAGAGAGAGGAAGAGCGAGAGAGAGAGAGGGGAAGAGAAATATACTCAATTTGCATATATTTGTCTTTGGAGTTTATAGTTGATAATGAATAGCACCGTCCAATAGTTTTGAAACATTCTGATTATTTGCAGTTTCTATCAAATGCAAGCCGACACTCAGTAATGAGAAGGATGATGAAGAACAAACACTTCGTACCATAATCATTTCCCCCCATTTAAAGTTCACATCTGTCCAATGGAGTTAGATTGATCGGTGTTCAAAAACAAAATTCTTTTACTAATAATCTATCACAAAAAAAAACTACCAAAACTGTCCTCAAAACTGTCAACATAGGTGTCATGTTGGTCTGTTTTACGTATTTACTGGAACTGTATGTATGTATGTATATATGTATGTATGTATATATGTACGTACGTATGTATGTAGCTACGTATGTATGTATGTATGAATGTATGTACGTATGTACTTATGTAGTGATGTATGTATGCATGCAAGCATGTATGTATGTATGTATGTATGTATGCATGTATGCATGCATGTATGTGTGCATATATGTATTCATGTATGTATGTATGCATGCATGTATGTATGTATGTATGTAAGTATGTATGTATGTATGTATGTATGTATGTATGTATGTATGCATGTAAAAGGAACGTGCAAGCCTCTATTGCTTGACCAACCAGACCTGTCATTGTCAAGATAATTTTAGTTTTTGGACTTATTTTTCTAATGTTTTTTTTTTCTACTGGCTTGATTGGGTTAAGGAAAGGCGATGTTGATTCTATTGTTAACAATTTTGGTGCCGACTAGTCTAGCAATGCATTTGCAATCATGATTACTTCGACCGTGTCATATGATTTTTTACCCATCGTAGTAAAGCTCATCCGATATGAATTGAGAAGAGTCGCTGTCAATGATTTCCTGATATAAAATTCACTCTCTTGACACTAACATCTCGATGTTCAACTGTGTTTTGTTTTTTTTGGCCTGTGATTCAGTTCGTCTACGTATATTGTGTAGCTCCGACAGTCAGGTTCAAATATATCAAATTTATTCTCGTCACTCATTATTACAATGGATTATTTTTCCCTAACTCTGTTCCTTATTCTCATTGTTGTACTGAATGTAAGCCTGCTTTTTCTCCAGAAGAATGTGAAGACTTTTGCTGGCCATACGTGACGCAAGCAAAGATTGCTATACCATCATTTCTACAGTTGACCCTTGCCAGTTTTTGGGGTTATGGGTGCTTGTGGAGTGATTACTCTGAATCCGCGAATCATATTTCTGAATATTCAAAAATTTCAGACCCCTGGTCGAAAGAAAAACCTTTTAGCGTAAACCTTCTGTTTAATAAACATTTTTACGGAATTGTAAATCTACAAATAAATAAATGAATATAGTAAACCGTACAGTACAACAAAATCATAGTTAATTAATGAAAGCAATAAATTCTATAAAACTGCAGTACTGTATGAATTTGAATTCAATCCTCATGATCGAGTGGTTCAAGAGTTCAAATAAGTTTTCTCTTTTTATTATCCCCTGATTTGTATTGTCTATATAAATAATTTGCTGTTGAGGATTTCTCTACAAAATCTGATTGTATTTAAGAAATACCATGATAAAACTTATAGATTGCAAACCCCAGACGTTTTTATCGACACATATCACTATTCATCAGAAGTCTTTCGTAGTTGATACGTTATAGATATTGATGCATTCATGAATTTCTGAACTTTCCGTGTTTTTTTTTGTTTTGTTTTTTTTATTGTGTATGGCGTATTTTTGTAGTACGCTGCAAAACTTGTCAAATACTCCCACGGAAGCAGATACCAGTGAATTTATTTGGAGTAAGGAAATATCCTATTTAAATTTATTTCCCTCATCAGCGGATGGGAGGTAAACAAAAGTTCCTTGAGGAGTCCTCATGTCATGTATATTTTTTGACAAATTTTAAGGGAAAGATTACTTTGAAAAATGAAAGAAAAGTAATTGAACAATTAGCATATCCATATCCTCAAAAAATGACGTCAAACACCCCCCCACACACACGCACTCACACGCACACACAAACGCACAAAAGATTAAGTGCTAAACGAAGGTGAACAGATCAGGCTGTAATTCAAAAGCTGTCCAATGATTGTGTTTCCATGTGATGGACCTACAATTCGTTGGACTTGAGCAATAGTACCCATCAGTTTGTTCATTGATGTTCTTGTAAGAGTGGTCAGGATATTTCAGGAAATAATAATATTGAGACTTGCACTCAGATCTGTTATTGCTTTCAGATAGGAGTGACATTTCTTTATAACTTGTCAAAAAGTTATTGACTTGCCCAGAAGATCTGACGTGAAATGTAGAACAACCAAACAAACATTTTTCTCTCCATCCCTGTCGGAAGTCTGATGCGTTTATTGATCACCACACTGGAGTCAATGGAATTGGGAGAGATTTTCCAAACTTCCTCTCTCTCTCTCTCTCTCTCTCTCTCTCTCTCTCTCTCTCTCTCTCTCTCTCTCTTCTTAGTTTTTGCTTCAGGACTAAACAAAATCCTCATTTACGTAAGGAGATAAACAGAGATAAATAGAAGTAAATATTGTCTCTTTCTCTCTCTTTCTCTCTCTCCCTCTCTCTCTCTCACTCTTTCTCTCTCTCTCTGTGTATGTGAGTCGGGATTTTGTTTGGGCCTTAAGCAAGGATTGTTGAAAAAAATGTTCGATGTTGAATCAAGACATAAGCGTTGCTTCTTTCTTTTTTTCCCTTACCATACTCACTGAGCACATGCATGCAAATCAGTACGTAGTCGAAATGTTCAAACACCACCATAATCGTTTATTTGGACATCACTATTGGGTAATGTTGAATAAGTTAGTCCTTCCGTCTATTATTTCTACAGTGTGTTCTATTCCCGTGGAATGCGAAACACCTTTGGCTTTATGTCTTACTAAGTTAGACCTATTATATATCACCGTGAAATCCAAAATGAATAACTTAATCAGTATGAACAAAGAAATAGGCTAAATAAGCCAATGCCGTCTCAGCCTCCTTGAAATCAACCTCGCTTAAACCACCAAATTATTACGATACATATTTTCCATTTCAAAAAAGTGTACAAAAATCTCCCCTGATAACACTCATTTGTGTTGTTCCCTTCATAATCCTGTCCAAATATGGATATCAGCTCTGTTGGGTCGGGCGGGACAAATCCTGGTTTCCATCCTGGAAATAAAGTCCTTTTACCACGATACATCCAGCTCTTGCAACTGGTTCTGGGGATATATAAAATGGTCAAATGCCTTAAAGACACACTACTTATATATAATAAAGAATACCAACCAATAGAATATACGCGTTTTCAAGTAGATAAGTAAATCCAAGCTAAAGATCCATATCGTTTTATGTGCAAATTAGACTGAATAAAAAAAATGTCAACTTAATCGTTATGCCGTCACAGCAGACCACAGCATATAATGCAAGGATGTGCAATGAGGGTTATTAAACAGACTGTTCAAGAGATCATTGTAAAAAGGAGGAATATAAATGCGATAGTATTAGTTATCATTTTTGGCACACATAGAACGGATCGAAAGTGGTTAGAGAGAAGATTAAAAGGACGAGAAATAAGAATCAAAACCACTCAGAGCAAAACACTGATAGAACAAGATAGTAATGCAGGACCATTGAAAAGACTTGCTGCTACTTGATCCGGAGAGCAAACTACCAGATACTATCAATTTGAAATATCAGCTAGTACTATGATGATGTTGATAATGACATTGCAAAATGGGACATTCTCGAATTATGTTTTTCCCAGAATTCAGAAACGAAATATATATTGATATGTATATTACTAACTGAATCAAGTTATTCTTAGTATCAATTAACAATTATGAAATAAACATCTCCAATATCAGACATTGCAGCTGCTCATTAAAGGAAACGAGGGAAAGATCCGTTGTCTTAATCACGAGTATAGTAGATTAACAAAAACAAAAAAAAACAAAACTTCCCGTTTCCAATAACATGGAATAGAAATTTAGATGGAGAGCACAGCTGTTTACATCAATCATTTTATCTTAAACCAGACAGTCAGACCGATTAAAACATGAAAGAAACTTCTGTTGAAATGTTTAGTCGTTTGTTCCTACAAACATAAACTAAGTATGTCTGGAAAGTATCGAGCCATTTCTCCAGAATTTGAAGTGTGGCTTCAATGTAACCTGGGAACCACTCGGAAGTAATGTGTTTATCCCAGTAAGCAATTATATGAAGGGAACGTAATTCTAAATTCTAAGAATAATCAAACGCTCAATACACAAATGTCGGGAGTTTGAAACGGATCGAAATGTATACGTTTTCATTTCATTTAATGAGTAATGATATATTCAGGTAACTGAACATTTCCAAAATATGATATTTCTCTTAACGTTTCATTAGAACTGTCTCGTTTTTTCTTCTATCACTTATTATTTTGCCGCTGTTGTTCTTGTTACTATTACTCCCCCTTATATTTTTCTGGAAAACTATCTGCGTCATCAACAAACTTCGGAGAAGAGAATCAATTATCTGGGTCCAATTATAAAAATAAAATCAATTATTGCAATTTCTTTGGAAACAGATTCGTTTCACACTGATAGTTTATTTTTGTATTTATTCAGCACTTCCTTTTTTTTTTATTTCTAAGCTATTGTTATCTAAAGATAATTAACAAAGAAAAATATGTGAGTATACATATTAAAAGCATTTGAGAGCAAGTTAACTGACAATTATCGTATATTTAAATGCCTATAGCTGTGTGTGTACGTGTGTGTGTGCGTGCGTGTGTGAGTGTATACGTGTTTGTGTGTGTGTATGTGTGTGAGAGAGAGAGAGAGAGAGAGATAACTGCATCTAAAGTAGTCATTAGTTTTGGTGTTTATTTCCGATAATGAACTTGCTGAATAATTAGATAAACATGAACAAACAGGAGAGGCATAGGACCGGGAGACAGTCACTAATTAATCGCAAATGCAGAAAGATATTTGATAAGCTGTGCCTTGCCAGGTATAAGGTGAATGTATTTGTTGTTCCGAATATATTTAGTAATATGGTGTTCGTGTAGGACACGTCTCTCTCATTCTCTCATCCACTTTATCCCAAACCCGCAGAATCTTTGAGCAAAGGAAATATATTTAGTAGCTTGAAACATAGGAAGATGAGATTCAATTTACTCGTAATGAACTGAAAGAATAGCTCAAAAGCTCACAGCAGAGGCCCCTCAATTAGATAGACATGTTAGATATATTATATCTGATATCACATCGCAAACTATTGTAACCTTACATGTGTGTGTTTATGTGTGTGTGTGTGTGTGTGTGTGTGTTTGTATGTGTGTATGTGTATAATATTGTTAAAGCATGTGCGTACTTGTGCGTACCCCACTTTTCAATAAGTGAGTTCAATGAAATATAGCTCACAATTAATTGCATTGAAAAGTATAAAGAAAATCTTCTGTCACACACATATAGACAGACAGACATACAGATGGAGAGAGAGAGAGAGAGACAGAGAGAGACACACACACACACACACACACACACACACACACACACACACACACACACACACATACAGTATGTGTTTCAACAACAACATGTTCCAACGAATAGTATTTATCTTTTTCATACACGAACTGAGAATCATACAGAGGGCACAGTGGGATTCATGTTCAATTTATTATGGACGAATTATAAGACTGCACGATAAATTACTGGAAAAAGGTAGGCTGTACTAAGGTCGAAATCCCTTGCTTGATTAACATCTAAAAAGCAGACAAAACGATTAAATTCTCCACGTATGTCATTTCAACCCCTTTTTCTTAAGTTCCTGTAAATGTGATCTGCTAACCTTAGAGAAACAAGTCAACTTCAGGTTGATTTTAGAAGTGTGAGTGAATTAGTCATCAATTTTATGCGTTTCTCCATCTATAACAGTCCTTTGTTTATAACTTCACTTGGTTTTTTATTCTGGTCTTTGTAATCTGTCATTGTTACATACAAAACTGAAGTCAATAGTAAAAGTTTGACAAAGGGAAGAAAGAAATATAACCATAAACTACTGAAAATAAGATGGTTTGATGACATAGATAAGTTTAAAAAGTATTGGATCCGCAAAATCCATGGTAGAAAGGTCGGTTGTAGCTTTAGGAAAATATAGTCCAACGACGTTAAAAGACTGCTAATAATTGAATATTTAATTTCTGTACAACATTGCAAATGAAATCTTTTTAAACACTCTTCCAACCAAGAAAAGAATCAACTTTAGTCATCTACAATGTTATGATAACGTTCATTTCGATAACCATGAATATTTGATGCATCTAATAATTTATTGACTCGTTCAATCAATTTGGTCACTGATTTTTACGCGTAATCATGAGTCCTAACAGATTCTAGTTTGTCAGTGTTTTTCAAATATTCAAATTGAACGTAATAAGTTAAACAGTGTTTTGCTCCTACAGATTTAATCATCCAGTAACACTTGAAACCGTCATCGCTTTTTATAGAATTCAGCTTCTAAACAGAAGACTCATCCTCATAACAATAAGATCCAACCCAATTAGTCTTTCGCTTTGGACTTCAGTTGCCATAATCAATTGTTGTCAAACACGCAAAAGAATCGATGCATCTATTGATTCACAGACTTGTTCGATCGTTTTGACCGCTAATTGATACGTGTGGCCATGATTTCATCCCAATTTTCTCGGTTTGTCACTAAAATTCATTCCTGAAAGAAGAAATCGGGAAAATCAGTTAGCGGAAGAAGCCCGGGTCCTGATTCAAAATCAGTCATCTCTGTCGTTCGATCAATGAATAATTTACTTTCTTCGCCTTTTGATGGGCAGAAAACATTAAAAAGTCTGAACTTTAAAAACACAGGCCTATGCACAACCATACACAAACTAACGGACAAATCTAGCATAAACTCACATAAGGAATTTAAAACTTACAAAAAACTATTAGGGGATTAAAAAAAAAATGAATGAATGCTTGATTTTTCGGCCGTCGAGCTCCATTGGTTTGACATGTACGTGTCATATATACCTCTCAAGCCAAATAGCTAGAAACCAGCAAGACCAACATGAAAACTGAGAAAACTTCTATTTGGTTTTGATTATATCGTCATTGACGGATTTAAATGATGGTTTTCAAAAAATAAAATCAGTTTTTAGGATTTGGAAGCGTTGTTCATACGGGTAACATCGAGTTGAAATTTCGAAATTTTACCAGGAAAAAACATTAAAAAATTAACATGAACAACTTTCTCCATGGAAGTAATTATAGTTCAGAGTTCCGAGAGTAATTAGAAGCATAATATCCCAAATGATTGAATCCAGTGTTAAATTCACCCATAGCAGACCTTGTGAAAAATAACTAATTTGTTCCTGTGAAATTCCTAGTTATATCAGTTTGTCACTCTTAATCTCGTAAAAAGGATCACACTTCCGTTAAAAGCTACATAACTCTGTTTCTATTAATTTTTTATTTTCTCACCCTACGTTGGCCTGATAATTGGTACTAAATAGTTCTCGCTATGGTGTGATGTTATGGAATAAAACCCAAAAAATGCTTGAAATGCTTTAACACTGTTTTTGAGATCAGAATAAAACAAAAAATCCCTTAAGACGATATCCTCCCAATTTTTTCTCTTTTTGGCTTCAGTTACATGATCTGTTGATGTTATGCTATAACTAATTTCCAACAAAGTGATTATCGCCGTTTCAACTCAAACATCGGCCATGTATTGTAAGACTTATACATGCAATACTTGGCAAATAATGAACTAAACAATTTTCATGAAGGAATGCTGAATTCACTGTCATTCTCATAATTGAAATATACAACAATATAATTCAATAATTGATGCTTTGTCATCAGAGTCCCATTAAGTTTGGAATACACTTCTCGTGTGTATGTTCAGAAAACTGGACACTCTGACAAGTTACTTGTTACCAGTATGTTTCAAATCATTATTTCATCCGATCGATTTCCAAAGATACACAAACCTGTATAGTCTTAAAAATTGTATAAACCCGATGCATCTTACCAATAGTCATTTCTAGAGCTTAAACATGGAATTTAACCAAGAAATTGACCCTCAAATTGAGAAGCATGCAGCGTGCACATGAAAGAATCATGCTCAACTGCACATAATGGCATCATGAAACTGCACCGTATATTAGATAAGATACAGGAGGCTGATATATGAGAGAAACTGTTACACAATTCAATTAGCAATGGACTTGGTATGATGTAAAGATGTCGAACAATTGTTGGGCATCGTAACCAAGAACGTGAATCCCAAAGATCATATGTGAAATTTTGGCTGACAGAAAGTGAGATCGTGCAACAAATTTGATAAATACAGTGAATGGTGGCACTAAACATGCCATTTACATAAACCTACTATTTGTAATAGTTTTATTTTTTTTTATCAATTGTAAAGATGAATGATCATTTTACAGTTACTGTCAGATTTAGAAGTAAACAAATTTGTGATTGGTTTAGAGGTCTATGCAAAAAAAAAAAAAAAATTTCACATATGTGATTTTCTGTGTACTACAGAAAAAAAAGTTTGTTGATTAGTCATCTTAGTCAGATTTTGGGAGGAGCCATTGCTGAGTTAATATTCCAGTGTACGAACCTCAATATCGGTCTCAAATGGTTTAAATGTTCAAACCCCAAATCTTTTTCGGGATGATAACTGTTTATTCGGCTAGTCCCCATCGGAAAGTTGAATCTTTCTTAATTTTTTTTTTTTTGCCGGAAAAGGCAGTAAATAATCCATCAAGATGCAATGCATAACAACTTTGAGTTTGATCCGTCCACACTAGCTATTAGTATTGTTGTCTTGCAGAGTTTCATTATAATGTTAGTTTCAGTAGGTACTTCATACCTGCTTCTTCTGTAATACTAAAAAAAAATATGCAAAAAAAAATAAATAAATACAATAAATAAATGAACACTTTGACGTTGGATGGAAGTTTGCAAGATATTCTCAGTGATCATCACAATTGGTCATAACCAGTTATCCCACAAATGTGTTGAAATTGTTTAAGTCATGTCATAAAGGGCAATTAGCCTTGGAAAATGTCCAAATGGCTATGATTCTTCACGTAATATTGCTGCATTTCGTCTATAGTTGATAATTACGTAATCAAACATATTACGACTGTTCTATCAGCTTGGGAATCATGGTACCGTTATTTGTGATCCAAGTTCTTACATTGAGGAAGCCTCTGATCAAACCAACAGAAACGATCATTAATTATTGCCGTGTATAGCACAATAATTGTCCATGATCAAACAAAATAGACTCTGCCAATCCCCCTCATTTGATGTACTAAGGCAGTACCTCCTCTGAACATATACGTATGGAGAGGGTCGGAGTTCCTGGTATATGAAGCAACCTGCCATTATTGTCATGTTCAATAATTTTGCGTTAGTTGAACAAAACAACGACTCCAGCATACTTTAGTCACTTCTTCTCAGCTATAAGTATTTTTCCAATGAAGCTATAGGTATTTTTCATCAGAATTTAGATCTATTTCGAACGTAGAAGTGTAGAATCTAAATTTAAATCTGTTGCCAATGTCAATACTTCCAATTTGAATCTTGGTCCATAACCAACGTAGTAATTTTATATCTAAATGTATTGGTTATATCTAATATTTGTAAATTTTGATTAATTTTATCCGATTTTTCGAGCTGATAAAAAAAATACAACCCCCACCAGAAAAAAACCCTAAAAATCCAGCACTGGATAGCATCATGTGAGGACAAATATACCAAGCCAATGTAAACTCTGTACAATGGTTAGTCAACGTATAATCATGATGGGTGTTCACACATGTACAAACCCACACATGTTGAATGAGAAAAAAGATCGTCAGTTTTACGTGAGCGTTGTGTATGTAATACCACTCTTTGATTAATGAAAAGCAAGATGAGGATCGACTTGTTAAAAGCTATTGTTCCATACCGTCACAGTGTAATTTCTTCTACATTTTTTCTTTGTATCATTAGTAATCCTGAGCAAAGTTTCATTTGATAAAACTGCACAAAGGAGTGCCTTTGATTTATGAACATTTCATGACTTATATTCAATTACATTCGTTGTCTATATTGTGTCCATTTTTTTTCAAACCCTACTGACCGACCGTTTGGTTCCGATTGATCATTAATTACGTTCACAAGGTGTCTTTGTTGGCGAGTTAAGGTTAATAATCGCTCTTTATTTCAACCATTGTTTTGATTTTTTCATTGGATGGAAAGTACTTCGTTTTTCTTTTTCCAATCGTCGCTATTTTACCAGCTTCTTTTTCTATCTTTATTGATTTTTGCCTATAATTTTTTCTAAGTCGATTCTCCTTGTGATGTTACTCGTTCTAGCAGCTCGATCATATGGGATACGTGATCTAGCGGCACACTATTCAATACCCCATAGCCATGAGATAGTTTGAAGTAATAACACTTTAGGTTTCTAGTTTGTTTTTTTCATATCTTATCGCCATTCATTTGTTTTATCTTTAATGTTTTTCGTTTTGTCTACGTCTTTTCTTTATTTTGGTATCTTATTGTCTTCTCACACGCTTTATATACTCTGCCATATGTTTTTGCACTCACTGGCTACCCCACGCTAGGATATCTCATCATAAACCACCCATACATTTGTTGCATTTTCATGGACAAAGCTGCTTCACTTACAATCTTTTCTGCACCATCTTTTAAACAAACCCTCAAGTCAAGGCATCAAATTCTACTCAATATAGATATCTACAATACATGTGGTAATTTGCTATTTCACATTATGTTTTGGCCCTGGGGGATAAGTAGTTAAAAGACGACAAATTGCAATGGATGCTTCCGAGAAATGATTCGAAATTGCCTATATCAAACATCTCAAGTAATAAACTAGAAAATATTGTGAATACATCACAAATGAAGGATTAGTAATTGCTTCTCTTTGGTTTTGTTTGCATTAGAGTTGTATTTTATAGAGAATGGTTTAATATTACCATCAGGTCCAAACAGAACCTCAGGATTGTATTCCTTACATATATCTTGATTGAACTATGAATGTCTGTGCGAAACAAAAAAAGAAAGAAAATAAGAGAGATAGATGGATACATTGAAGTATAAATATATTTGAGCCAACCAAAATAGACAGTGAGTTTGATGGATAAATTTGAACAGACCAAGATTGATAGAAGGATATATTGGTAGATAGATAGATGGATAGATAGATTTGAGCAGACCAAAATAAATACATGAATAGGAAGATGAATAGATTTGAACTGACAATTTTCAAAGAATGTGGATAACATCAAATCTTTTCTCTGCAGCAATGAATGATCGAAAAAATAGCTTCAATAAGGAAATTTCATACGGAAATACAAAAACCATTTACTTTTTCTGAACGTTTCCAGAGTTGAGGGAACGAGTATGTGTTTTTCATGAATACAATGGTCAATTCAAAATATATCGATTTACAGGGCTGCCAAAAAAAATATACTTGATGAAACACAATATAGGACTAAGAAATCAAAAGTATTTGGTTTGAACAATGCATCATTATCTAAAAAGGAAATGAGTGCCATTGGAAATTTAGTTCTCCCCCTTTCTTCAGACTATTCATCAAACTAGACATATGAGCACTGCACAAAGAAATGTCCATCTGAGAAGATATACTGCAGATTACTCGACCTGCACTTCTTTGGTCAATTGTATCTGCGTTTTGAACGGTGTAACTGTTTCTCAATGCATACCTCAAGCTATTTGCATCTTGCACAGAAGTAACCTGGAAAAAGGGTTCTTAAAACGTCCATTGATATTGTCATGGATGGATTGCCCCATTGTGGAGTGGTCAGCACGTATTCTTGCTGATTATTAATTACTGAAGTTGGTTTTGTGCAAGAATAAAGTAAGCTTAGAGAACACCGATATGTCTGTCGTAATATGTGCAAATGAGATGAGAACTTGGAGACAAGGATTCAAATTAGAATCCTTTTACGCTTTGTCGTCTTATGATACCAAAATATGCGAAAGATGCAATGTACAAGTACAAAATCTTCAATAATACCAAGGAAGCGTTTGTCCAAACATACCAAGCAATTGTATTTTCTCTTATTTGCCACATTGGTTGGAGAATAATTTGTTGTTCTTTTGGGAATGAAAAACGTCATGTGTTCGTTCTGGTATCTTGAAGACATCTTTATTTCGTTGAAGATAACTTTGATTTTGAATCATGAAGCGTTTGTAACTGAGAAATCAAATAGAATAGACATTCTTCACCGTTTATTGACTTCTAGCGTTCATCAACTATTTCAAGTGACAGTTTAAAAATTATTTGTTCTTCTTGAAACACATTTGGTTATTAATACGTCATAAATGCATTCGTAGCGTTCACAGTGTTTACTTTTGTACCAAAATGTAAATGAATGATATATATATTTATGATATCAATATGAATTATTTAGAGGTGTAAGTCTTGAATGTATGTATCGAAGAGATACGCGCCATAACATTATCCAGAGAAATTCACTGGAAATCAAACTCCCCAAACCAAATGACCATCTCAGATTTCATCTTGGAAAAACAGATTCAGTTATTATACCAAGGAAAAAGAAGTTTTTGGATGAAAATTTATAGTTGTTTTCAAAAAGTTCCTTTTTCAACTTGTCACTGGCAGGGATACAGAATGCTCACCTCCCACCCCCAAAAGGGGATTCACATAAGTCCCCATTACTTATATATACTTATATTCAACATTGATGTCGATTATAAATTGCTATTGATATTCTTGCATTCATCCCTGGAACATAATTAGAGTTGGAGATCTATAAACAAATAAACTGTTTCTCCTTGAAGTGATAAAGTGTAATGGTTCACTACTCACTTTTTAGCACCATTAGTGCAGCTTGAATGCGAAATATATACAAGCACAGCTTTCCAGAAGAACTAAAAACTGAAGAAACCTAAGTCAATGTTGACAATGCTGATGTTTCAGGTTACAGTTTTGATAAACATATCTACAAGATTTTACACACACCGAAAGTGTTTATACGAGATTTTATATTACTATTACCTATATTCGACTGATATAGATTTTACTGAGCATAGTCTGAAAAGTACATCAGAATGGTGGAAAATTATACCAAGAAATATCTGTTCTTACATATTTTCAAGTAGAGAAAGTTTGCTTGAAAGATCAATGAACGGCATTTCAAATGGGCTCGAACTCCGGCTCAAGTTGTTGGTAAGAAGTCCACAACTACTTCCCTGTACGAGGCATACCCTAATTAATATTGCATATGCATTTCTAATGAACCAGGCCCGAATATACTTCGGTTTATATTCGTCATGTGGCTGCAAATGTCTGCATGAATTTATGTGTGTGTTTAAGTGTGTATGTGTACAACGTGTATAGACTGCAGTAATGAGGGTAACTCGCTTAACTCGCAGAAATATGTTGAATTCTTTGACACTTGATATTGGTCAGGCAGTCCAATCACTCAAACGGCTGATGAAGCGATATGAAGTTTTTATCTGGACATATCAGGTTTTTTGGAGTTGGTACAAGAAATCTGCAGTTTATGCCTCTGGTAATTGCCTTTTCATGCTATCTAACCATTCCAGGGCTTCGTTGTGTTCTCTTGGGTATTCCCATATGCTGTATGCAGGTATGTTTGCCTCTGTAGCATCTGGTTTTATGTTCTGTTTTCTTTTTCATTTCACGCCGTGGTAAAACTTTCAACACTGTTTTGGAACGTGTGGATTTGCGTGTTGGGCAGTTCATTTTTTTTGTCTCGAATCTTGGTTTGTGTTCATTGGTGTATCTCTTCTACTGCTTGAGGCACATCTTTTGTCTTATCTTGTAATACATAGCTTACTCAAGTGTGGCGGATTTTCAAGCAGTCTTTCATTCCTCCGTAGTTAAGAGATTCATTTTTCTCTTATCTTCTTCTCCAAGATTGGCATTTCTCCTTGTTATTCGTGATCCTTCTTTATGTTGTGAAAAAGTCCATTACCATTTTTGCATCTGCGAAAATCAGCTTGTTTAACCCTATGTCAACATTGGCTTCAATATGTTGATGAGGGTTTATCCCTTTTGATTTTTCCATCCATACCCCCAAGAGATGGTAGTGTTGTATTTTCCTCTTGCATCATTTATTTTAGAGTTATTATTTTGGATTTCTTTTGTTCTGTTGGGGTGTCGATGTCTCCTCCTGGTGTATGCCTTTGGTCAGTGATTTTAATCTGGTTTGAATTTTATTTTCACTCGTTATTCATCATGTTTGTAGTTTTGAGGGGTTCTTTTTTGTTTATATTTTAATGCATGATCCCTGGAGTTTTATCTGGAAGAGCCATTCTGATTTTCAGTGTTCGTATCGTCTGGCCAATCCCATACTGACTAAATACCTGCACCGTGGATTCCCCCCTCATATTTCGAGCATGCAATCTCTATAACGCCACGCAGATGGTTTGCTTTGGAAGTAACAATACATCATCAACTCATCGTCATTTTATGATCATTTTCTTTTCTTTTGTGATTGTCTTTTGAGATGTATTTGTCCCTTCCTTTGGCCACTAAGGGAACATGACCAGGCGTCTTGGTCTACAGCAACTCGGGAACGATCGTGTCGCTCAGAAAGCCAATTAACGTTGCATGATGATGATGATGATGATGATGATGATGGTGGTGGTGGTGGTTGTTGTTGTTGTTGTTGTTGTTATTATTATTATTATTATTATTATTATTATTATTATTATTATTATTATTATTATTATTATCATTATTATTGCAATTTCACACAAGTACCTTGGTGGTTACTGAGAAGGATTCAGATACAGCAAATTTCCCCAAATCTCCAACCCTCTTCTCCACAACCTAAATGTCTGGAGCAGTTGCATGGTGGTCATCATTGATAATTCAATGATCAGTGGTGATGAGATAGCAATCAGAAAAATGTTTCTTCTTTCCTCCAAAGGAGGGATACGTAGACCTGTTCCATGATCCCTCTGATAAAAAAAAACCTGTTTCATATTTCATGCTGCATCGTTTATACTCATTAGCGATAACAACAAGCCATATAATATGACAAATACACATCTCTTTCATTGATATTCATTTCCATGGGTTTAATTGTATGTTCAGTGAGACAGATGGAACGCTGGCTAACATAACAACTGAAAATATTCATGAATCAGATCGGACCCTACGAATTATTAGGCAGCACTTTGTATATTTGTATATGTGTTACAACGGAGGATGAATTATTTTTGTTACTTGTATTACAAGAAATTTATATTAATTCAATGATAACAACATATATATATATATATAGAGAGAGAGAGAGAGAGGGATAGATAGATAGATAGATAGATACATACATACATACATACATACATACATACATACATACATACATACATACATTCATACGGACATACATACATACATACATTCGTATTATAATGCCGTATTTTTGTATTCAATCCTGTTCACATGTCTTATTTGTTAGGCAAGACATAATATCCCAGAGTTAAAATCCAATCATTTCATCAAAAAAACATTCTATATAAAAAATTAAATTTGATTCAAACTTTGTGCTCAAACTCTAGAAACATTTGGAGAAGACAATGTTACCAAAAAGAGTGGCTTACTAAAAACTGTCGATCAAGGCTGTTAACATTTATTTCTTTAGGTTACTCGTTGATCTTGCTTTTTGTCTGGCGGATAATGTGTGTTTAACATGTGCAGACTGAGTCAAAGGAGGTAGAAAACAGATAATTTCAAAGATCACTCCTTATTTGGTCAACAATGAATGTTTCTTTGTCTTGTAAATAGATTTTTCTGGTATATGTATGCGTGTGGGGGTTGTACACGTATGTGCTTGCTTCCATCCTGGTGTAAGTTTTCAGTAAATTGGTCTTTGGGTTTACGTGCAGTAGCATCCACGCTTTTATTTTTTGATACGAATTTCAGTGATCACGGTCCATCAAAAAAAAAAAACCAAACAAAAACAAAATAAGTGAATTAATGATCAGTATTTTTTCAAATTTTAACTGAACAACCCTGGCACAGCTTGCTCCAAAAAATGGTGTTCATGAGATGGTTTCTGTTGTGTGACAAATTACATGTCTTTAATTTCTTTGGATATATTTTGTTTGCTTTTACTTTTAATTGATCAACTTAAACACAACCTGCCACAGGAAGACGCAGGTCATTAATTCCTGACAAGTTGAACAAGCAAAATAGCTTCATGGATAATGATAATTAATGATTACAATATAAAAAAATGCTTTATTCTGTCAAAATGTCGTCCTTATTCCAATATCCCAAATCTGTAAACGTTTAGTGTGACATCAAATCAATTAGCCTTCCACAAGATATTGTCATATCATGATATCAAACCAGACCAAGAGCAAAAGAATAACGAAAAACAAAAAAAAAAAAAAACAAATAAGGGAAAATACAAAAAACAAGCAAACACAGAATAAAGTAAAACTCTCTGTTTGTTCAGTGAATAACTTGATCAGCTTTCCTATGGAAGAATACTTCTCAAAAGTATCATACCTAACAATATTGGATGAAAAGGATATGCAAAATTATGAAACAAGAGGTTACACAGATTTTCTTTACATGTTTCTTTGGTTTGCTTACATTTATTAAAGTACTTCTGCTTAACCTTGTTTCCTCCTGCATCGTTAAGAGTGAAAAGGAAATAGGGTTGGTAAGATGATTTTTTTGTTTGCTCAATTTTTTATTTTTTTATTTTTTATATTAAACTAACTGAACGGTTTGATTAAGTGATAATACGATTTATCAAGACTACCGTGATCTGAGAATCTATTTTCACAAAGTTACCAACATGACAAATGAATATTGCAGATTATCATGCGTGGATTATTCACAATACTCTGTGAAAAAATTTTCAAGAAAAGTTCAACCCTCAAGAATAGAAAATTCTCATTAGTCTCAATCTATGGAACTGAACATGGGACCTAACGGGCCGTTCCTAAAACTGAAAACATTGCAACATTGGAAACATGCCTGACACATAGAGACCATAGTATAGTTTACAGCATTTTCTTTATTTAAATGACTCAGCTGATCAGTTTACTCAAAACATTTTATTTCAATCTTAGCTTTCCGTTACTGCTATTGGAAATTTGTAGTTTACAGAAAAAAGTTATACAAATATCAAAAAACTGATTGTATTCACTTGCAACCCTAGTCATTGACACTTTATCAGAGGATAGCCTGAGACTCATATCCGTATTATTGCACAAGAAATACACACGTTATAATCATCTGATTTACTGTTTAATAAAAGTTAAGAATTATCCTAAATGAGATAGATTATATAATAAGCAAGTAAAAAGCAAAGTCTCATAGCACTGGATATTTGAAGAAATTACACAGAGAGACAGTTCTTGTAATCAATCAATACAATGAGATTCGTTACCGACACCTTTGACAGCATTCCACTTCAGGGGTGATCAATTAAAGGGATTAAGATAGTGCCTGATGAATGGATGTTATATCTCTCTCCTTTTGTATTCAGATTTCAGAAAAAAAAAGGCATTCTGAACCTATGTAAAAAATAAATAAACAATTTCATCAGGAAAAATTGCATCATCTTTAAAATAACTTTTACACCAAAATTGTTAGTTATGCATCAGTTTTGATAAGTTGCAAGTCCATTTCGCGTCTTTCTTCGTATCTGTCTTTTCTTATCTATTCACAATAGTTGTTGGTAAAATTCTTAGCGCTGCTACAATAATGATATTCCTGTGGCAAATTTCTCAAACTATTAATCTTTCTGTCAGTTTCACTTTGTGGTCTGCTATTTCTTATAACTATAACTGGTAATGTCTATTATTATTTGATTATCCGAATCGACAGGGAGGGAGAAAAAGAAACGAAGCAAAGAGCGGAAAGAAAAAAACCATCCCTTGCCCAGGGGGGCATTTTCCCGCCTATGAAAATGAAACAATATTAGAAGTAAGAGAAAAATTAATAAAGACACAATGGAACAACTTAGTAGAAAGTATTTAATGGAAGTGATAACAAACTCATTAGTGTCAGCCCAAATGTTGGTGGCTGATATCTCACTGCAGAGTTTTATAAATATCGAGTTGTATTTTGCTCCTTCTATTGTCCTTGATATTCAGTCAAGGAAGTGTTTTCTTATTCTTCAAAAAGATGACTGCATGTTGACCATGACCTAAGAAAGGATCATAGATATGGAATCACTATAATGTAGGAAGAGAAATACGAGGTCATTTCACACCAAAACAATATTGAATTGGGGAGAGGATACGGCAGAAAGCACTGGATATTTGGGGTGACTTGTTGACACTTGATTCTCATCGATAACAACTTGATGCCTTTGGTGGGTGTGATATTGCTTACGATGAAATCATATTTTGTGGGATGAAAAATCTGTGGAACAAAAACATTCATATTAAATAGGATCAACGATGACTAAACTGTCTCATCTTGCAATCACCTGGGATTTAAGATTGAAAATCAGAAAGTTTCTGGAACATTTTCCATGATATCTGTGATTCCTGTATTTTCTCTAATTTACTGCTTCCTCTAATAAATTCTTCTAATGAAGTTGAGCATGATTCTCTCATGTCCACGTTTTTTGGCGCTCGGTTTCAGGGTCAATCTTTTGGCTAACTTCCAGCATTTGGGAATGGATTGTAACGATACAATGTTAATTATCACCTGGGGAAATGTGCCATTGCTTAAACTATCTGCCTTAGAATATTGAAGAAACATTCTGAACAATCCACTGAGTATAACGCAAACCAGTGAGATAAGATAAGAATTATATTGGATGTTCAGTTGTATATACAGATAATTTGAAAGAGAGACAAGGAGTGGAAGAGTAAGAAGGGGGAGAACGAAAGAAAAAAGAGAGAAAGAAAAACAAAGGAATATAGAGAGCAAGACGGAGAGAAAGAAAGAGGAGAGAAAAAGAATGCAAGAGAGCTTTAGTATGTGACTGGTGACTTTCAATTATTTCTTGAAAGTTCTGAAGCATTGGATGGAGATCGGAACCGAAACATGTTTAGTAACTGATACGACAAGATTTAGAACGTTCCGTTCGTAGAAGACGATTTGTGATGTATGTGTGTGTATGTGTGTGCGTGTGTGTGTGTGCGTGTGTGTGTGTGTGTGTGTGTGTGTGTGTGTGTGCCTATGTGTGTGTGAAAGAGAGAGAGAGTGAGAGAGAGAGGGGGATTGGATGGGATGGAGTGAAAGAGATGAACGTGCTAAAAAAATGAAAATTTGAATACATATCCATCGTATGAATTAAAAAATGGAAAAAGGGTTACTGTTTTCATTATAAAACAGTTTATAAGATAACACGTTCTTTAATTATTTTCTGAGTATTGTTTGTTTCCTTGCTAAATCTCATTTTTCTATACCTTTTCAATTACTTCTGTCTATATCTAAGACGTTTGTTAAAAATATATATTTCTAAATGAAGTTGTGAAAAATGATCCCCGAATTGCTAAGGGTGAGGTGCTGCCTTTTCTCACTTTTCATATATATATATATATATATATATATATATATATATATATATATATATATATATATATATATATATATATATATATATATATATATATGTTTATGTATATATATATATATATATATATATATATATATATATATATATATATATATATATATATATATATATATATATATATATATATTGCTCCTGTACTTGAAAGAAAAATTCCTATAGACATAGAGGATTTGGTAAATAGATGGGTGCACACTCATATACAGGGATATGGATGAACTTGGGTGGATAGAAAAACGTGGATATTGATTGAAGGATAGTTAGATAGATAAACATGGACATATATAAATTGATACTGAAATTGATAGATGTATATGAACATGAATATATGTAGATACTCCTCAGGAGATGAACATGTCGACCTCGACAGTAAGGTTAAAACTCATTAATAATATCTACATTCATCTTTATTTTCGTATTCGTCTTATCAACCAGTTCTGTATCATTGGAGTTGACTTCGTTCATTGAATCATTCATTCCATTATCCTGTATCAGTCATATAGCACAAAAGGCTTTATCAACCTGGTGTTATCTTGATGTTGCAATTAGAAACTCGAAATATACTCAAGTTCACACTCAGAAGTTAATGGAAATCACAGAAGCTTGATAACCCCGATGAAAGTTACCCAGCCTCGTTCCCGTATAGAATTTGGCAAGGATACGTGCAGCTACCAAACATTTGCCAAAATGCCAGGCAATGTATAACTGATTGGGTGGTGTCCGGTGGTGGGTCTGGCCGATTGCATTCTTCTCAATTTGAAGGATGAGTAGATCATCATTGAACATTAAAGGAATCCGTTAAACCCTAAGCGAATTAATTATATGTTGGTGAGGTCACATTGGCGACTGAGTTTCATATTTAATTCATATGTTCATCGTTCGATATGATTCAGAATTTAAGGAAGTAAAAGTTATAGTAAAAAAATTACCTAACGGCCTAAGTTTTTTTTTCAATTGTTAGTTGATTGAAAGACAGAGAATCACCTCTGATTCCCCAAATTCGACCCAATTTCTTCACTAATTTCAAAATCGTTGTTCTGCATTTCAGACTTTTTAGGACCTATTGAGTACATTTACGTCACTCTTCGGAACCGTTTCAAGCGACCTGGTGTTTATTAAGGGGACAACCATCATTTATATATTCCAAAATCGTTTCGGCTTCCTAGCAAATTTTTGTGCCTCTTGTTCATTTTTTTGAATGATAAAATGATCCCATTCATATTTTTCATCAAATCTATCAATGACTTGATCTGGTGTTGGTATAATGGTGTATTCATATTACAAAGTTCTGAAGACTATTTTGATTTCCGTGCTCGATGCATTCTGATAAATGGTTTGTGAGGTTGATAACTTATCCGTTTTGCAGCCAATAGCTTCTATAATCTTTTGGGAACTGCTCGCGGAATTTGCCATCGAACACCTTACAATTTTGATACAGGGTCAACATCAGCAACATATTTATCCTGAACTGTTCATCAAAACTTCCAGTGTTAGAGCTGGTCTAAGAAGATGGCTATTTATGCAAGTCTCAAATTTACAGGCTGCAGTAATGCAACCAGAGGGCTGAGCATTTCAATATTTACCTTTCATGCCAACAACAATGTTTTTCGTTTATTTGAAAATCTATTTCCTGCATAGATTTTTAGTAGGTTGTTTGAATTGAAACACAAGTTTATCCAAAATTCATAGCTTTGTGTGGGTCCAGCAGCATTCAAGATTTTTTTTTATCCTAACTTTTTAGTGAATACTACCAAACAAGAGACAAGAGTAACAGCTGTTTTTCTTCTTTTTTAATTGACCATCGTTCAACGGCATTTTGTCGAAAGGGGTTCATAACACGGATGTACTATCCATACTCGTTATTTTGTTACTACATACAACCCCAATATTAGCAGATCGTCTGTTGTATCATTTGTCAATTGGTAGTGGGGTAATATATATATATATATATATATATATATATATATATATATATATATATATATATATATATATATATATATATATATATATCATGAAATATGTTTTAGGATATAGCAATATTTTTTATTAATTTTATTCATATTTTTAAAGGTGATCTACTTCCAAAAAATTGAAAGATGGATAAGTTAATGAACCATATAATGAGATTATCATTGTCATCAATAATTACATTAATTATTTATAACATAAAAAAATCACCAGTACAAATTACCTGAACTATAAAATGCATCTTTGCACGGCATGATTCTTCCATTATCTGTATTCAATAATTGCTGCTGATGCAATGAAGGATGTTTGTCAATTGTTTTCTTCTTCTAGTCGATTGACAAAGTAAATCAAGTAAATGCCTGAAAGAATAGTAATCATCTCAAAGTATATTCTATGCAAACTGATATATTTGGATTTGATGTTAAAAGACAAACTACTTCTGTTTCCTCATATCCAAAAAGGTTTGCTTATACTAGTCAGATTAGTCACTTAATAGAAACGGTAACATAATCAACATGCTTTGGCAACTTGGAGTGTCAGGAGTGATCAATTGAAAGATTTGTAAAAAGGGGGAGGGGAATAACTCGCCTCGTTTCCTGTATCGCTGGAAAGTTCGGATATTGAAAAAAAAACCAAAACAAAAGACAAAACGAACATAAGTTAGCATTGTGGAGGAAATTCCAAGGAGTCAATTTAACGTACACTCCTATTGCATTCCCCCAAATGTATTAGGGGCCTGGGAATAGCATAAATGAAGGAATTCTAGCTCTCAAATCGTATTGGTGTGACCTGGGATATCTACATATCTTCAGCCATTCTTAGTCTGACTTAGACTATATCAAATACTAAAGAAACCTACATTGACAATCTTGTCGATGATATAGCTGGTGGTTTCTAATTCACATACAAGATACATAAGCATGTACGTACGCTTTTACATGTAATGTCCATTCTCAAGAAGTAATGCGTTCTAATAGAGTGGGAAAAATTGCTCTTGAAATAGATTTGTTCAGTGCAAAACTGTGCATAGCTACGGATAGATGAGGGTCAGAGAAAGATTACTACCCCAAACGACTCAACGGTCATGCTATTTACCTGTTGAGCATCCCCATTTAATCCCTACCCCCCAAAAAACTCTTTGTAACAAAGGTGCTGAGATTGATTCAGTCATTGACTTCTGCAATTATTTCAATGAAAAAACTAAGGACAAAGGATTTTCAAGTTGTGATTCATCAGCTACGTACGGAGTTTCCAGCTAGGTTTTACAAAATGAGCGGCTGCCGTATAACAGTGATTGGTGTGTCTTTAATCAAGCTCTCCCCAATCAGGTACACGCTCATTTTGAAAACGCAAGCATCAAGCTATAGGCCAATATTGGACTCGTTCAATGAATATCATAACCATCCCAATAACAATGCAATACTCATGTGCATGTAGCTGCATTTGTTTCAGTGGTCATCTGTACAAGTTGGTGTTTATAACTATTTAAACATATGTATGTCTGCGTGTGAGTGCATGTGGGTATGCGTTCATGTGCAATCACTTGTGTGAATGAGTGTGTACATGCACGTATGTATGTGTGCACATACGTATATATGTGGTTCAGTTTGTGTACGCGCGTGAGTATGTGTGTGTGGGTGAGAAACGTCATAGATGACAAATAGGTTGAAGATTAAAACAAGATACGCTGTTCCGAGACAGTAGTACAGGGACTTCAATCTTATTTTAAAAATCATCCATTTTTTTCCAGATTGTGTCGATTTTAATTCTTGGATAAGAGCCAGCGCTGGAAAACCTTGCGTTAATCACTTAATCTTAAAGATGTCTAATCAGTAAAAACAGCAAGTAAGATTGGAACCAAAAAAAATTGAATTATTTAAACAACCCTTTCAAATTTCAGAATGTACAGATTCAATATTTCCAACTGATCTGAACTATTATTCTGCTTGTCTCAGTTACGCCCGTTTAGCTGTTTAGTCTTTTGGCCCAAAACTTACTTATTGCAAGTAGAACGCAGAAATTTGGATAGTACAATAATTTGAAACTGATTCCTTTGTTCGTTTTCTCTACATATGTTACGTCATGAAATTTCGAGTTTACAAGAAATGCATGTTATTATTCAGACTTAGCAAGAGGAAAATATGGAGGACTCAGTAAAGAAAGGGGATTTCGGGAAGAGAAGAAAAAATTTATATTCAATATACGTGGTAGAGTTAGGTGAGAAGGGAAGGTTGTTTACATGGAAAAAGATATGTTGATAGTTTTAGTGCCAGTTTTAGTAGAAAAATTTCGAACAAATATCATATACGTACGAAAGGCTTCATATTCCCATTTGATTATTTGACAAAAACACCGTGTAAATATTTGTTCACATCGAACCATTTATGTGAAGTGAGTTTCATGAATTTCCAACATGCATATGCGATAAATGCCACCAAAGTTCAAATTGATAGATTCCTGACAAGGCATACCAAAACAAATGTCAGGGATGAATTGATTTTTTCCCCATCGACCATTGATAGGATTATCGTTATTTTATACAGTGAATCTGCACATATTTAATACATTGATTTCCATGCTGTTCATGACAAAACTACTACGAATGTTCAACGGAAGAGAAAACAGAACTGTTTTAATTTCTCTGATAGTCAGAAATTGAAGTTTCACGCGAGCATTTGTGATATTCTCTTGATAGCTAGTGTCTGGGGCATTCCTAATGGGTAAAAAAGCAGCAACAATCGAGTAAATAGATGAATATGATTTTAAATTGGTCTACAGGGGAAGGGTAGTTTCAAAACGGAAGAAAAATTATTCTATTATCAATTTCAAGAGAAAACATCACTCGTTTTAAAACTAAAATGTAAAGTGAAAAGCACACAGAGAGTGTATACTTGTCATGTCATTCTTAGCAGGAGTAATAAGACATTGATACACCAAAAAATACAATCATTTCTTCAGATGCTTCTGGTCAATCATATACAAAATCTCGTTTTGTATGGCCTGACTCGCATAGATGCATGAAGAAAAACCCTTGACATTTTGCCTTAAAGTAAGTTTGTATCCCTAATATATCTCAGTGTATTCGAATATGACTCTAATCATTCACTCGTATCATGTATGTCCATTCATATCTCTATGTATGTGTGTGTGTGTGTATACATATATATATATATATATATATATATATATATATATATATATATATCACATTAATATAGATGGATTCATATCTATCATCTATTCCAATCGATTCATATCTTCTACTCCAATTCTATGATATCCTTATCCGTTCATATTGATCGGTTGCCTTAATTTCCTCTATTCATGAATGTATCATCATACTTAGTGACTGAGATAGTTTCAAATTTACTAGTCGATATATATAAAAAACGTTCAAGTACATTAAAGGGGAAACTTTTATTTTATTGTGCAGAATCTATTGTAGAATTTTCATGACACAACTGAATATGCCATTCTGATATTGATCTCTATCTTTTCTGTTTGAATAACCTGAATTCTTCTTCCCAATTTTGATGTAGGCACCCCATCCCCGTTGATTCATTCTACAGCATTTTCCAGGTGTAAAATGTAATACCCGTAAGTAAGAGTCGCCCCCATCAATCTCTATCTCTGGTTGTGGAAAACAAACAAATCCGTATCAAACAGAAAGGCTGGTAGGAAATACTTTCTATCATTTTGGACATCTCATTTTACACCTGAAGAAAGCCAAAAATCGGCCAATATCTTTTGATTACATTCAAACAAAAACTGGTTAGTTAATGAATCTTTTCTGAGTTATAGACTCTGTCTCTTCTGTTTAAACGATGAGGTTTTCAAACCGTCTGTGTTCCCCTTATCAGATGTCATTGTTTTTCGAAACAGACACTATGTTCAAGTTGTGTACACTCCTGCTTCTATTGGGTATTCTTTTTTCTAGACGATGCAGTCTTATATAAATATATATCAATATATATATATATCAATATATATATATATATATATATATATATATATATATATATCAATATATATATATATATATATATGTATATATATATCAATATATATATATATATATCAATATACATATATATATATACACACACGCGCACACACACACACTCACATATATATATACATATATATATATATATATATATATATATATATATATATATATATATATATATATATATATGTGTGTGTGTGTGTGTGTGTGTGTGTTTGGTGTATGTAATATTCTGTTTTTCTTTCGTTTTTTGGTCAAAACCCTATTCACCAGAGAGCAAACCATCACATCAATTTGCATGTCTACTCTTCTTTGACAAATGTTGTAGAATAATCCAACGACAACTGGATGGAAAATGTGGACAAGAAATGTTCTGGAAATGAATTGAGGTCGTCTCAAAGATAATGAAAAACCCCAAAAAACTAGAACATTCCAACGTGTGTCAAGAATGAAGTTGCTCGGTCTTTATGGTGCTCTATATTTTTATTGATAACAAAACGTGTAACTCTATTTGAAAGACATGATTATACTTTCAATTATTAGATACCCTTAGAAGATGGGGATGCAAATAAGAATATGAGGTTACATTACTTTAAATTTTGAGATCGTGAAAAGAGAAGTATGATTATAAATAGCCAGTTAATACTTATTTAGAAATTTACATAATAGGATAATCCAAACCTTGAAACCCACACAGTAAGAATTCTCTACATTTAAGAGATAATACATCAATGATATTTCAAGAGAAAATTGTAAAAAACAAAAAATTGAATAACAAAGAGACTTTGCTGCGGGGTTGCATTAAAATTATCATAGCCATATTCATCATTTGGAAATCTTTATTCTACACTTCCTCCTTTAGAATTGCAACTAACATCTGTATCATGATAATAACAGAACTATGATACTAGAAAAATTCTTATTAAGACACACACACACACACACACACACACACACACACACACACACATATATATGTATATATATATGTATGTATATATATATATATATATATATATATATATATGTATATGTATATATATATATATATATATATATATATATATATATATATATATATATATACGTGTATTGATCACCACTTTTTTATTGCAATTTGCTGAAATCGTTTTCATGCTTCCTATTTGAGGATATAAATACATCTCTGTGCATTTCCGGTGTTTTATTATCCAAATATAAGATCAAAAATCGATTTCTATTTTGGATTCACTGAAAAACTTAAAAATCCCCAAAGAAATAGTTGAGTTTATTTCTTCTTGTGATATTGTCTACAAATAGTTGATGTCTGAAACGTAAGAAATTGACGACGCCATATTTTCCATCAGCATATCCTAAAAAAAGATTTGAAATATATCAATATCCGTCTCGATGCATAATTAAATGCAATAAAATCGGTATGTTTTCTGGATCCAATGTTATCTTTCTGAACCTAGAAATAGTTAGTAGATGTGTAATCCGATGATAAGGATATTCAAGAACCGAAGTTGGCTACAGGAACTTGCGTCCCAATCCTATCTGCTCACTGTTGTCAACTATCTAGTCGTTTGAAACATAAACTTTGTTACTTTTCCTACTCCATTCTTTAGTGTATATCGGCATTTTTATTGGTTCGAAAAAAGGCGAAAGGCAGGTATGAGCTGATATCTAGGAACTTTGTGTTATCTGCTTTGTTGGGAACATCGTCATATCGAACTCTCAGTCTGAGATATATGTGGACCTATATAGGCTTTCAGTCGAACCTTAAGATAAAATACTGATTGGCATAGCTGACAATGAAGAATGCTAAACGGCTGAGCTGTTCGCCCGGATTAACTTGTCCACCAGTAAAACAAAGAGAGGTTACCCTTTTCGAGGGAAAACGGTCCGTTCGTTTTTATAGGTGGAAACTTAATCTGGTCGATCAGCTCCCACCCCGTTTAGTGCTCAATTTATCCTACACAACGTTTATGTGGATAAAGCATCCATCCATCCATACATTCATATATATCGTAGTACGGACAAAATGAAAAACATGCTTTCAGCGATAAGCTTCGTAGAAAAATGAATGGAACTGGATATGTTCGCTATTTAGCCTACTTTCTTCCTCATCATCATCTTTGTGACGTTCATCTGTCATGGGTTCTGTGGCTGATATTTTCGAAATCGTGTCTGAACCGTGTAGCAAACGAGTTTTTTTGTCAACGAGACGATCATATTTGATCTCTTTGGATCCACATCGTGAGTCTTGATGCCCAGCAATTGTCTGATATTCTTGCTATATGGACTTACGAATTACTTGTGTTATTTGAAATTGATTTTATAACGTCTCTGACTTCTGTCATTTTTTGTTAATACGATGCGCTATATTTTGATCTTTCCATTTGATATTAATCATGCTACTCATTTGTGTATATTGTATGATTTTAAATCAAAAAACAATATTTTTGTTAGGTTCCATCTCTATAGGTGACTATCAACAGGACACATCGGGTGACTGACATTTCTGACGTTATGGAAACTCATATGTTTGATGTATATCTTCTTGCATTGATGTACGGACGCTTTCAAAGAAATATTCAGCACAAACCTCACCAACAAATCTGCTTGTTTTCTAGATCTTTACTGGTGTATTGTGCTAAACTGAGTTACGATATGAGGTAGTGGGTACATTTCATTTGCTAATTGAAGGATCCAGTTTGAAAAAGCTCTCCAATTGAAAATAAGATATATTTGAACACATACAAACAGATGATCTCTGATCATTTATACCAAACACCTGTTGTTGTGTTTGTTACAAAATAAATGTATATCATATGAGTCACACGTGTATATGAAAGTGGGCCTTGATTGAACTTCATTTATGGTTTAGCTGCAGTATATAAAAAGTCGATGAAATCGGGAAATCAATGATTCTGAATATTAATACACATTACCAAGAGCATGAATACCTCTATGATGCGCCTTGTCGACTTTTTTGACAATCATTTCCAGCACATTTTATCCCAAAACCTTACCACACTATGGAATGAACACATTTCACACTAAAAATCCTATTAAACATAATAGATTCTGTGTTTCTGCGCAGGTCAATCAATAAAACATTGGAGAAACATTAACTTCTTCCTTGGTGAAAACTTCTCACTCCATCACTTGGGCGACACAAGTCCGTGTTTATTGAATGTTTGAAGGTTTCGAATAGAGAAAAATCGATTTAATCTCACCGAAGTTTGCTCCCAGATCCACTGTTTTTTTTTTTTTGCAAAAGCAGGGTTTGTACCAAAGGTAACTTAGTTGAATTAAAGCGCAATTCATTATTTCTGTTCTAATGGCTAATCAAGACGCCCCCTTATACACCTCAAGCAATACACTCTCTAGATTCACGTTCTGCCCACCGACCTTTGTGTAAATGAACTACACAGAATGAATTGTATTGCTGAACGCCACGGGATTGGCATTATTGGTTGGCGTATTGAACAAGGCTAAATGCTGCAGAAAGATCAAACATTCGATCTTTCTTTTTTAGCAACCTGTAAAACAGATTATAGAGAGACAATCGTGGGGCAATATTTTTAGCCTTTACCTATGTTTTCGAGTTGAGAAAGTTGGATATAAATTCACAGATATGGCTTCCAAGACAGTTCCTCCACTGGTATCTAACATGTATTGTTTCGTATCTTGCTCATAAAGCAGCCATTGTTGCATAGTTACTTACATCAGGATCGTAAATTATCCTTTTCATCCTAAAAGTTTCTCAAGATGGTTTGTGAATATGTTTAAGCTCAGTGTTCTGACCAGTGTTCCCCTGATCATTGGCTCTGCACTTGGAAGAGGACACAACAGTGTGAATACAACAAATCTGTATCTACGGTAGACCTAATTTAGTTGTCTCAAAACCTGATAAGAAAAGTAAGCTAATCTAGGGATCAATTTTCTGACAATATGCAAGTTAGGAAGTTGATCTCTTAAGCCGATGAAAATTGATTCATGTCTGACAGCAACGGTGATCAAAAGCTGATATTAGCTGTCCAAGTAATATGTAAGGTAAAATGAATTAATAATGAAAAGAAATGGGAAGAGTGATGAAGTTACTTCAGGGATTTCAATATAAGAATGGGAATCACGCAAATGAGATAAAGAGATAGACACATTTTGCAGAGGATTGAAAGCGTGCAAAACAAACTTTTGCCAGATTCAACAAAATAGAAGCGAAAGGAAGGAGACTAAATTTTTCAGTTGTCTGCACGTCAATTGAGATTAGTTTAAACAGACCTTTTACATGAAGTGAAAAAAATGTCCATTGTTACTTCAGACTGTATTTGAGCCAATGGCTTCACGTGAAGAGCAACAAGTGTTTGATTTGCCCTGAATGTACACGTATTTATTTACCTCACTTGATCGACATGGAAAAATCACTAAGTATTTCCCCTTTCTTTTGCATCTTTTTGCAGTTCTTTTTATATCATTGTCCTGATAATCTCATTTCGTCTGTTTCGTACTGTGAAATGTTATAAATGAGAAAAAATTTCTATCTTGAGATTCGAATTATCAAGTTAGACACAAGAATGTACTCAAGTTCAGAGTTATGTATACTCACTATTCTTTTGTTTCAAAAAAGAATGATTTTGAATTGGTTCTGAATTGAGCTTTAAATAACCAACATTTTTGTGATGGAATTGCACTCCTTTTGACCAACCGGTTGATTGTGTACTGTTCCATTTACAGTGGTAAAACCCAGCTATGTTTTGTATAAAAGGAGATTAACTATCCGTAGAAAATTGATAGATATGTTATGTATTGGAAACACGGTTTACTCCTACAGGCATCTGGGAAAGAATAATAAAAGATCATTCACAAAGCTTCAGTTGAGATACGTGACTTTGTGATAGACTAATCCGAGCTATATGGTTAGTAACTGCTTACAATTATACCGAATCATGCCAACATATTGGACATTTGTAATTCCAAAACTGATTTTGGACAATTGAAATTGACAGAAGTTGAATGGTACGGAATATTCATCAAGTTGAGCCAAGATTACATTGATGAAAATATATTTGACCGTATAAGTTATCAACAGGCACTGTTATGGAGCTTTGTTGGCATATCTAAACAATTTTTTCTCCACAGGAATTTCTTTGATAGTGAGCTTAATGAACGGAACATGACATACCTGAATAATCAAATATAACCCTTCCAGTCCGGATTCCTTTTAAAGTTTTGCAATCAAAATTTTTAATTTATGTTTGAGGTCATACAAAGTCAACTGATACAGAATGGTAAAAGGGACATTTAGGCTATGTAAACACTAATTCTTATTGAAGGATAAAAATTGTACTCACAATCAATACACAAAACACATACAAGTACTGTAAGTATCTGAAAGGCTGAAGCTATCCGGAGATTTATGAGAACTAGGACAATAAAATTCAACTTTAGTGTTATGGCCATGCTGAATGATATTCTTTTGCGCTAACAACCACTGTGTGAACAAATCTCCTTTACCAGACGGGAAAGAGGGAGTTCTAGCCAATTTCTCTTACTTGGCTGTAAATGTATGTGAGAGAGAAATCTCTGTGGAATCTATTTTGGATTTATATAAAACAGGAAAATGTTGTTGCCGAGGGCGTGACCGATATGAACAAATGTAAGCCGAAAGTCTTGTCGGGGGAGAGGGTCAAATAGTTTTGGAGATATCGTTCCAGTTGGCCAAATAATGTATTTAGAAACAACGGACTTCACGTAGGGAATGAACCACGTGCCAAGAATCGTTCGTTTCATTGACCCCAGTCTCGTTTACATTCTGCTATCAGGCACGTTACTGGTAGTACGGCTCTTTTTCCAACCACTTATTGCTAAACCACTGCTCTCGTGGCTAACATTTGAAGTACCTTGTGGCTCGGGGGAAATTGCACTCACTCCAAAAAGTGGGTCACAATTACTGTTTGGCGTTTCTTGCAAAACTCCAAGTTTCCTGGCACATCATTTAACATACAGACTAACATAGCAGGCATATATGAACATAGGAACACACGTACTTTCAGTATGAAGCACTCGCATACAGATACATGGCTACCATAAATCACCTGTTTATTTAAAAAAAAAACATAACTATGTACGTGCACCTCCATATATATATATACATATATATATATATATATATATATATAGTGATCTTATTATCTAGCTTAGACAAAGTATCAATTACAACATATCGATCGAGCTAATCCTTTCAGACATTTAACAACTGATTTTTTTCAATTTCCTGTTCAATGTTTATCCCCTTTTTGAAGCTTTAAAAATGTTTTTGACCTTCCTTGTTTTTGAATAAGTCCGGGGGATTATGAAGATCAGCTAGATCTACAATAAAATGTCATCAAAGTTCACAGGAAATGATTTTGATAACTCATTTTGTCGATTAAATTTCGAAACTAGCATCAGAGACAAACATATATATCAATTCAAATAAAACTTCTCCAAAGAGACTTTTTTCGGAAAAAGTAATTTCAAAAGTTTTATCGTTTTAATCCTTCACTTTTTCATTCACGTTTTTTGTCTTTGTTTTTCAGATTCAATGAATTTGTGATCAGTGTGTTATCATATTTGGGAATTTAAAATAATTTTGTCATTTTGAATCATCGTCTAATTCAAGAGCATATCAAATTTTAACTTCGTTCTCGGTTGAATTCTCTTTGCATCCACTAAAAAAGTTCCTTTAGTTACATTCAAGATAAAAATCATTTTATGCTCTTTAAAATTGATTTTGTCTTTTTGCAAAGTTTTCAGCAATGTTTTCGTGAATATACATTGGATGTTTGTGTGTTTGCCTTTTCTTCCTACTTTGCGTAAAACTGCATGTGTTCTTTTCTCCTCAAAATATGTCATTTAAGTACTTGCCTTGAATTATTACGAAACTTTTATCGTCAGCTTCATTTTCTTTCTTTTACTTCATAAATTAATTACTATGTTGATGGATGCATTTTGTTATTTTGTTCCAGTCCTTTTTTTCAAACATTCACTTCGTCATTTCCTCCAGCTATTCCTATTTTTCCTCTCCTCCCAATTATTATTATTATTATTATTATTATTATTATTATTATTATTATTATCATTAGGAATCTCACACCAGTTGCCTGGTGGTAACCGCTGGAGTTTGAGTGACAGCAAGTCTCCTCAAGTCTCCAGCCCTCCTCTCCTAGTACTCATAGATCGCAGTAATTTTGCGATTTACAGTTTCACACCGGTTGCCCAGTGGTTATCGCTGAGGGCTGAGTGACAATAAGTCTCCTCAGGTCTTCAGCTAACGTCTCCTCCCTCTTTCGCATATCATGACAGAGCTACAATTCGTTGCAGTACTTATATCTCTAGCACCTTCCTCAGTACCCGTGCAGTTCCCAGTAGTGCTGTGGTCTGTACGGTCTCTATCCTCCCCCTAATCCCGATCTCCTCCAGTCTCTCCCTCAGCGTTCTGGGGACAGTTCTTAGTGCTCCCACTATGACTGGTACTACCCTGGTTTTCATGTTCCACATTTTCTTTAACTCCCTTGCTAGGTCCTGGTATTTTTCCCTTTTTTCACCCTCCTTCTTTTTTACTCTATGGTCTGCAGGCACAGCCACGTCTACTATTTGGCAGGCCTTCTTTTTTTTGTCTACTATTACTAAGTCCGGCCTTCTTGCCTGGATGAGGTGGTCAGTTTGGATGTCAAAATCCCACAGTAGTTTGTGGTTGTCATTCTCCAAAACTGCCTCTGGCTTGTGCTGATACCACTTTTCCCCATGGTTGAATCCCATTTGTTTACTTAGTTCCCAGTGTATCATCGTTGCTACTCTAACGTGTCTATGCTTATACTCCTTCTGGGCGAGTTGACTACATTCACTAGTTATGTGGTTTACTGTCTCATCTCTTTCACCGCACATGCGGCATTTGCTGTTTGCCTGTGTTCTGTCGATTTTTGCTTTTATGTAGTTTGTCCTTATGCTTTTGTTTTGGGCTGCCATGATGAGCGATTCTGTTTCTCTCTTAAGGTTTCCCTTTCGTAACCACGTCCATGATTTCTCGTCTGCTATATCTTTTATCTGTCTTTTAAACTCGCCGTACAATTTTTTCCCTTCCCACTTTTCTTTTCTAGTTTGCTGTACCGTTCCATTGCTTTCTACTTTGTTTGTTGCACTATCCCTCGCGCTCTTTATGATTTCTTCACTATTTGTTTGCACATATTTATCTAGGACTACTCTAGCTCTCTGGACACAATCTTCTATGCTGATGAGCCCCCTACCACCTTCTTTTCTCTTAACGTATAGTCTATCTGTATCATCCCTAGGGTGTAATGCTTTATGCATCGTCATAAGTTTCCTTGTTCGCCTATCCATTGATTGGAGCTCTTCCTTTGTCCATCCTAGGAATGGTCCTGTATACCTAACTACTGACACAGCCCAGGTGTTCATTCCTTTTATTAGATTTCTGCTATTTAATTTGGTTTCTAATATTTTCCTTATCCTTCTAAGGTATTCCCTCTTAATTTTCTCCTTCATCTCTTCCCGTTTTATCGTGTCACATTCAAGGACACCTAGGTACTTGTATCGGTCTTGTGCAGTCAATGCCCTAATCTTGTTGTTGTCCGGAAGTTCAATTCCCTCAGTCATTGAAAGCCTTCCTTTATGCATCACCATTATTGCGCATTTTTCTATCCCAAACTCCATTCCTATGCCCTCACTATATTCCCTTACTTCGTTGAACAGAGTCTCAAGCTCTCCCCTGTTTTTCGCAAACAATTTAATATCGTCCATGTACATTAAGTGGTTGACCTTTCCTTTTGTTTTAGAGAAGTGGTATCCTTTGCTGTTTTTCAGGATTCTGTTAAGCGGTATCATTGTTAGAACAAATAACAGTGGGGACAACGAGTCCCCTTGGAAGATCCCCCTTTTTATCCCTACCTCGGCTAGTTTGTCCCCTGCAGCTGTCAAATCTACTTTCCAGTCTTCCATTGAATTACCAATGAATTTAACCACCGGTTCGCTAATTTTGAACATTCTAAGGCATTCGAGTATCCAGCTATGTGGGATCATATCGTATGCCTTTCTGTAATCTATCCATCCCATTGCGATATTCTTTCTCCTTTTCCTTACTTCTTTTAAGATCATCTGGTCTATGTAGAGTAAATCGTTTGCCCCTTTGGTTCCTATCCTACATCCTTTCTGTTCTTCTGGTAGTAGCCCCCTTCTATCCATTGACATGTATATTCTCTCTGCTATTTGCCCGGTCAGGATTTTCCACATAAGTGGTAGGCAAGTGATTGGTCTATAGTTGCTTGCTATGTTCCCCTTTCCCGGGTCTTTTTGGATGAGGGTGGTTCTGCCTTTAGTCATCCATTCTGGTGCTTTGCCTTCATTCAGACAATTTTGGAGTAGGTGAGTGAGTCTGCCGTGTAACGTGGTAAATTTTTTGAACCAATACCCATGGATCCCGTCGGGACCCGGTGCTTTCCAGTTGGCTACTTTCCTAAGAGTATGTTTCAATGTGGTTTCATTCAGTACTATTGGTTCTCCCTTGTCTATATTTTCTAGTTCTTTTCTCATGTTTCCTAACCATTGCGGTGTTACGTTATGTCTTTTTGGGTGCCCCCATATGCTATTCCAATAGTTCTTGGCCTCTGTGGCATCTGGTTTCATGTCCTGCCTTCTTTCCCCATTTAAATCTCGATAAAACTTTTTCTCATTGTTTTGGAATGTGCGGTTTTGTGTGTATTGGGCCGTTCTTAGTCTGTATCTTTTTAGTCTTGCCTCTTTGGCTAGTCTTTTCTGGTGTAACTCTTCGACTACAGTGGCGATGCCTTTTTGCGTTACCTTGTATTTGTTATAAAGTCTTACTCGTGGTCTGTCTGTGTGTGGTGTATTTCTAAGCAGTACTTCATCTCTCTGTAGTTGGGAGATCTGCCTTTGTAACCTTCTCTCCCAGTTGGGTTTCCCTTCCCTATTATTGCTCGGGCTCCTATCTTGTGTTGTAAAGCTTTGTGCTACCATTTTCGCCCCTGCGTAAATTAGGTTGTTAAGTTCTAGGAGGGTGTTTGTTTCTATGTGCTGTAAGAGGCAGTTGACCTGCTCGGTCACTTCTCCGACTTTCTTTCTGTCTTTGTCTCTTAGGGAGGGGAGTGTTGTTTTCTCTCCTCGCATGATCTCTTTCAAAGCTTGTATTTTGGTGTTCTCTTCTTCCGTTGGTGCCTCGTCGTCACCCTCTGATACATAGCTTACTGTGGGGGTCTCATGGGGAGTTATTCTAGTTTTGTTATTGGTACTAATTGTGCTGGGGGGGCATTCTTCAGATGTGTCACCTGAACCTCTCTCTACATTAATGCGAATCTCTAGTAGTTCAGTCTCAGACAGCCATTTCTTCTTTTGAATTTGCTTTACTTGGTCAGCAAGGCGTTGGTTCGATACTTCCACATCAGATTTTTCCCTCCATATTTGGAGCATACGCTCCCTATAAGATCGCACTGAAGGCTTGCTTTTAAAGTAACAATACATAACTAGCCTATTCTCCTCCCTTGTCCATCTCTTTCTCTTGTTTTTTATAGCAGTCACTCCGAGAGGACCGCGCCTTCCCTGGGTGTCGTTAGAGGTATATGAGTCTTGGCCAACAGTAGCTATGTGACGACTGTGTCCCTCCTGAAGGCCATTAAGGGTACACGAGCCGGAGTTTTGGCCAGCAGTCACAGGATGACGACCGGGTCCCTCCTGGTGGCTAACAAGGGAACACCTGCCGGTTACGACACACACCAGTTGCCTGGTGGTAACCGCTGGAGTTTGAGTGACAGCAAGTCTCCTCAAGTCTCCAGCCCTCCTCTCCTAGTACTCATAGGTCGCAGTACGTCTGCGATTTACAGTTTCACACCGGTTGCCCAGTGGTTATCGCCGAAGGCTGAGTGACAATAAGTCTCCTCAGGTCTTCAGCTAACGTCTCCTCTCTCTTTCGCATATCATGACAGAGCTACGATTCGTTGCAGTCCTTATATCTCTAGCACCTTCCTCAGTATCCGTGCAGTTCCCAGTAGTGCTGTGGTCTGTACGGTCTCTATCCTCCCCCTAATCCCGATCTCCTCCAGTCTCTCCCTCAGCGTTTTGGGGACAGTTCCTAGTGCTCCCACTATGACCGGTACTACCCTGGTTTTCATGTTCCACATTTTCTATAACTCCCTTGCTAGGTCCTGGTATTTTTCCCTTTTTTCACCCTCCTTCTTTTTTACTCTATGGTCTGCAGGTACAGCAACGTCTAGTATTTGGCAGGCCTTCCTTTTTTTGTCTACTATTACTAAGTCCGGCCTTCTTGCCTGGATGAGGTGGTCAGTTTGGATGTCAAAGTCCCATAGTAGTTTGTGGTTGTCATTCTCCAAAACTGCCTCTGGCTTGTGCTGATACCACTTTTCCCCATGGTTGAATCCCATTTGTTTACTTAGTTCCCAGTGTATCATCGTTGCTACTCTATCGTGTCTATGCTTATACTCCTTCTGGGCGAGTTGACTACATTCACTGGTTATGTGGTTTACTGTCTCATCTCTTTCACCGCACATGCGGCATTTGCTGTTTGTCTGTGTTCTGTCGATTTTTGCTTTTATGTAGTTTGTCCTTATGCTTTTGTTTTGGGCTGCCATGATGAGCGATTCTGTTTCTCTCTTAAGGTTTCCCTTTCGTAACCACGTCCATGATTTCTCGTCTGCTATATCTTTTATCTGTCTTTTAAACTCGCCGTACAATTTTTTCCCTTCCCACTTTTCTTTTTTAGTTTGCTGTACTGTTCCATTGTTTTCTACTTTATTGTTTGTTGCACTATCCCTCGCGCTCTTTATGATTTCTCCACTATTTGTTTGCACATATCTATCTAGGACTACTTTAGCTCTCTGGACACAATCTTCTATGCTGATGAGCCCCCTACCACCTTCTTTTCTCTTAACGTATAGTCTATCTGTATCATCCCTAGGGTGTAATGCTTTATGCATCGTCATAAGTTTCCTTGTTCGTCTATCCATTGATTGGAGCTCTTCCTTTGTCCATCCTAGGAATGGTCCTGTATACCTAACTACTGACACAGCCCAGGTGTTCATTCCTTTTATTAGATTTCTGCTATATTATTATTATTATTATTATTATTATTATTATTATTATTATTATTATTATTATTATTTTTACAAGTTGCCTGGTGGTCTCAGCTTGAGGGCTTGGTGACAGCAAGTCTCTTCAAGTCTAAAGTTCTTCTCTCCAAACTCTGACAGTCTACAGCAGTGCAGTGGTTTACATATTTTACACCAGATGCTAGGTGTTCATTTCTGAAGGTTGAGTGACAGTAACTCTGTTTGGGTCTTCAATTCCCCTCTCATCTTTCCCTCTCCCATCACAGCGGTGCTGTGGTTTATACCATCATTTGTGTGTGTGTGTGTGTGTGTGTGTGTATGTGTGTGTGTTTCTCCTCTGTTAGGACACCTCTAACAGCTGGGGTCGGAGATCTCATATTTTTAACACTTCCTTTACTATTCGTGCAACACCAAGCAGTGCTGTTGCCTGCGAAGTCTCAATCCTTCCTTTTTACCTCTAGTTACTCCTATCTCGGCTTCTGTTTCTTTGGTACGGTTCATAATGAACCAATCATTAATGGTACTAACCTGACATTCATGTTCCAACCTTTTACAGTCCTTTTGCCGTGTCTTAATATTATTTCCAGTTTTCCACTGTCTTTGCTATTTACTCAGTGTTCAGCTGGTTCGGCAACGTTTTTTATCTGATAGGTTTTCATTTTCTTGTCTACGATTACTCGGTTCAGTGTCCTTGCTTAGATGAGGTTGTCAGTTGGGATATATTAGTCACAAAGTAATTTTCCAAAGCTGTCTCCGGATTTTTTTGATATAGTTTTTTCTGATGAACTTATTCTACCGAAAAATATGTGAAGATATTGGCTCATTATATTTTCTATTACAAATAAATGATGATTCTAGATTGATTACTCATTTTACTTCGAATGTAACTGATGGTAGACTGATTCTCTATTATATCAAAAAAAAACAAAAAAACAAAAAAGGATGATTGAAGGCTGATTATCTTTTTATCAATTCAGATATAACTAGATTCTGAACTGATTATCTACTCTTCCTAAATGTAAATAAGATAATCAGCTAATAATCCACTCTATTTTAAATGTGATAATGATACGCAATTAAACAATAACATCTCGTCCAATGCAGATACATGTTTGCATGTACATTATAGCTGATTCTGCACGGTAGGTTGGTCCCCAAGTAGTGTGTGTGTGTGTGTGTATATATATATATATATATATATATATATATATATATATATATATATATATATATGTGTATGTATATATATATATATATATATATATATGTGTGTGTATGTGTGTGTATATATATATATATATATTTATATATGTGTGTGTGTGTGTATATATATATATATATATATATATATATATATATATATATATATATATAGTCTTGTGAAATCTCTATATGAAGTTAAGCACGATTCTCTCGTGCGTGTGTCGCATGCTTCTCTGTTTGCACTCAGTCCCTCGGTTAATATCCATTTTTCAGCTCCGTATGAGGCTAAAATCTTTCAAAAACCCTGTTTTGACGGTAGACAGATCCATAGGGATGGGGAAAATGGCAAAAATATCCGGAAGTTAATGAAAAAATGCACAACAATTACATGTGTAGGAAGAGGTATGTTAGTCAAATAATAGAAGTTTGAACATAACCAAGGTCTTCTTGACGGGATGTCAGGTTGGGTTCATGATCACTTGAATAATTGGAAAAAGGCGATTGTAATGATTTACCGAAAAATCCGAACCTACCTTACTGAATGGCGTGAACTCAGTATGGTACAAAGTTAGGACCAAATTGCCATACATCTATATCTTAAATCAAACCCACCACTAAAAGCCAATATACGGTGTATGTGTGTGCCTGTGTGTAGAACCAGATGCAAGGGGAGAAGTAGCCAAGGAATCAAATTTGAGGCCTGTCACTCGAATATAGCGTAGGATATATTGAAAGGTAATGTATTCCTTTCATCTTCGAATCGACAATTTGTGTTCAGACACGGTCTGTTAAAAGTGATTCTCATCAATTTAATGCACAGTCGCTGAAATCCCAGGAAGTCATTGGGAATAAAAGTGCATCAAGGAACAACGATGGAGAGGAAAATGAAAAGGATACAGACATGTATGGTTAATTTATAGAAAACTGTCATAGGACAAATGTATTTTAATAGCATTTTCTGTTAAGGTTGATCTATTACAATTTGAATACTGTACAAAGCTTATTTTGGCAGTTTGGTGACAGAGTGGGTTGATAAGTTTCAGGTCTAGTTTCAGGTAAATACAGTCCATTTCCCGCAATCAGTTCCTGCATTACAGTTGCATTATAGTTATTGCAATCATCATCATCATCATGATCATCATGATCATCATCAGTCTTTCGATGTCTGTTGTTGGACATATACCTCCCCAAGGATTGACCATTCTTCTGTATCATCAGCATTTTGGAGCAAAAGCTTTCTGGATATGTCTAGCTCGACTCTCCATCTAATATTCTGCCGGCCTCGGTTGCATATGTGATCTCAAAGGATTGCAATATGGCCAGCTCACAATCATTTGGGATATTAAATGGATTCTATGATGTCCCTCACTCTTGTCTTTTTCTGGATGTGCTGTGCTGTCGTATGGTCTATTCATGCGAGACCCAGCATAATGTTCTCATGTGCACGTTTCATGGTTCTCTATTCGTACATCCATCTGTTGGTTACATTTCATATTTCAGCTCAATAAGTGACTATTAGGAGGATGCATTGGTTATACAGCCTTCTCTTTAGAATTAATAGGATCTTCTCATTTTTTAAGGTTGAGCATGTTTTGCGAAAGGCTTGCCACCTTAGTGTGATTCTTTGCTTGATTTCCTCATCTTCAGAGGGGCACATGGAGATTTGAAGTCCTAGGTAAATGTAGTGATCTACTTTCTCAAGTTCGGTGTCCTCAATTTTGATCTTGTGTTTTCATCTCCGATATGGTTGTTACAATTGATCTTCGCCTTTCTGAAGTATATGTGGAGTCCAACTGTCTTTCTGTTTACATTTACTTCATCTATCATTGAGGCTGGGGGAGGTCTGCCTGCAAATCTGGGTTACATAAATACTTCCCGTCTATTCTAATTCCAGTACTCTCCCAGTGCAGATCATCAGAGGTTGGCTGTGAAGAGTTTGGGTGAGCTGGTATCACTTTGTCTTACTCTTTTTTTGGTCTGAAAGGGTCCTAGTCTTTATGTGGCCTGATAAAGGAGTTGTTGTGATTGTATATATGTTTCAGCACTTCGGCATGTACAAGATCTACACCTTGTTGAGTGAACGCAATTTTGAAGTCAATAATGCCAAGACAAGTTGTAGTTAATATTCTACTGCATTTTCTTTCATCTAATTTATTGTAGCAGGTGGTTCATGGTCGATCAGTTTCTTCTAAAGCCAATTTGCTCTCGCAGTTGTTTTTCATTAAGTGATATTGTGATTCGGTTGGTGATGATTTTCGTGAAACGTTTGTATAGGCAGTTATGTAGGCTTCTAGGCCAATAGTTGTTGAAGTCTTTTAAGTTCCTTTTTTTTTATATAAAAGCTTCATGATAGCAGTGTTCCATTCATCCGGGAAAATACTCTGTTTTAGACGGAAAAGTTGAAAAGGAGAGCCAATTTGTGACCGATGATTTTACTCGCTTTTTGGAGAGGTTGATGGTGATGTTCTTTGGTCCAGTGGCTGTTCTTTATTCGTCTGTTTAATGGCTTGATCCACCTCCCTCTGGGATATTTCTGGAGAGTCCTCAAGTTGATTGCCCAAGTCTTGCGTATCCTGCTCATTGCTTTGTTGTCTTTATTTGGATGAATAAAGTTTTTGGTAAAATTCTTCGGCACATTTGACAATCCTGTCTCTGCTTGTTGCTAGGTTTCAATATCTTGGCGTTGCTTTATATTAAAGTTCAGTGTTCTTACAAGAAAGTTCTACGCCTCTTTGAGATCTGAACCCGGCACTGATCATAAAAGTCGAATAGAAAGCAAAGGAGCGGAATTACAAGTTGGGAATAACATTTTAAGAGACAAACAATTGTATTTCACTTTAAGATATGAGATGCTATAACTCTTTAGGGGGCAACTGCAAATTGACTGAAAAAGATGCAAAGATAAATAAACCCGAGTGTTGATTCAGATTGGAAAATGGAGGGAAAAGATACGAGTATTGACAATGAATAAAGGCAGATCAGGGCGTGGAAGGGGGATGAAGCATTGTTGATAATGCAAGAATGACAACGCTCGGTTGCAAAAACTGAATCATTTGAGAATCGGGTTGAAAATACGTGAAATATCAAATCCGAAGGGAAGAATGTAAGAGTTAGGAACGCAAACCTGGATGGATCATTTTAGATCAATAGCAGATGGCTGAATTTCTTTTTTTTTTAAGTGATCAAGTTTATTTAGTCACTCTATAGAAACCATAACGTAAAATATGCATCTTGACAGCATGTTTCGGTGGGATGATCAATTAGAAAAGTCTGAATTTCGAATAAAATAAACATGAATGGTGGCAGACAAAAGCTGAGGGATCATTTTAACATCAATTCGCATAGCAAGTTGATACCCCCCTAAAACACAATAGGTGATAATTTCAGAAAAATAAAAAAAAGAATCACATCGAGGACATAATAAGGATAGATGTTTAGATTATCACCTGACTTGCTCTGTTGGCATAATCAACCAGTCAACCAAAACAACTCGAAAACTGAAGAAACCTCTGTTCACAGTTGATGACATGTTTGTTCCACAGTTTTGAATAATTCAAACAGAGAAATCCACGTAAGAGACAGTTTCTCAACTTGATATGATTGTTTTTTTGCGTTGGATGTAGAATTAGAGGGTGTGCAACGGGTTGAATGATCTTGTTAGTGTTATGTCTTGAGGACAGGTTGAACGGTTGAATTTGCTCGGAAGAAGGGGTAAAAAGGTGAGTACAAATTAGGTATCAATTTGGCAAAGATCTTCATTGTGAATTAACCCTCAACCTCAATAAAAATTTTCCCAGGGAGAAATTCGGACAAAAAAAGAAAAACGTTATTCCAAACCCTATGAAAAGCAAATGATGACAATATCAGCCCATGTACTCTATTGGTACCGACTTTAGCATGGTACTTATTTACATTGTTGGTTACTTTGATTATTTGCTCATCAGTTGTTGTCAGGAGTGCAATCTTTCATTCTAGTTTCCGAGGATTCCGATTAGCCGATTTTGCAGACCCATTTTTGTAGAGTTGAATAGGCAGTTTCACTACGGCACAAGGCTTGAGATGCTCATCCCGAACACTACTTTGTTAGTGTTTATGATTCTGATTATCAAGTATGCCCTGCTGTTACTGGATGTGTCGGACTGATTTGTGCTTGAAAATACAAAGAACAACAACTGTGGTCGATAGTTGGCAAGCTTTCATTTACTCAAGCCAGACAAGAATGCTCACTTAACAAGGGGAACATCAAACAAAAGATGCACGTCAGTAAAGAACTAAAAATGGTCTGAATTTATTGGATTGATTTTCCAAATTTCAAAGCTAAAGTTAATTTTTTTTCCCAATCTAACAGAAACAGCAAAAACACGATAGTAACAATCCTCAGACGATTGGAAACCAAGACTCTCTTATTGGTACACATGCTGCTTACCAACTTGGCTAAATTGACGTGCATTACATATGCACCAAACTTATGTTGAACATACGTAAGGTCGCTTTCCAGTATAATGAAGTATTTCATCCCTACAAAAAAATTCAAATTTTTGTTATTCGTTATGTAAAAAAATATATCAGACTAAGATTGCAACAATCATTTGGGAAAAGAATGGAACCAAGAGTAGGGTTAAACACTGCAGCAGCTAGGCTTACTTTTGTGTTTGTCAAATTACCTAGGAAGCAAAACTAATGTTGGAGGTTACATGAATCCTGGTAAAGATGTTACGGACAAAATGTTTGTGTTTTTTTTTTTGTTGAAAGCTTACCATTTTACTATCATTTGATATGAAGCCATAGGTGTTCAGATTAATAATTTGTTAATATAATGAAGCGAAGGGCGCTCTCATTAATAATTTGCCATTCGAAATATTCGAAATGGATAGGATATAAATAGATTCAGATGGGCACGCACTTCGCAAGATAAATATATTGGAGGTGTATAGGCCAAGCACAAGGCCAAAACAGTGTGACGACATAAACCAAAGCGAAAAGCATATAACGTTATAATATATGTTTAACGTCTATCGAGATTCATATTGTTATCCACACAATAAACTCCATTTTACAAAAATGCTAAAGAACACACACACACACGGAGTTTCAACTACAATCAATTAATTGGATGAGAACAACACACCCCATTCACACTCAATATAGAGTAAATGCCTACAATACATTTTGAGGAAAGCCGTAGTGACACAAACATTTTAAAACTGACCGATCTCATGTTGGCCCCTTCATCTCAGTAGCCAGTCAAATTGTCTTATTTTGGGTAACCTCTTTCCACAAACTCATATATATATATATATATATATATATATATATATATATATATATATATATATATATATATATATATATATATGTGTGTGTGTGTGTGTGTGTGTGTGTGTGTGTGTGTGTGTGTGTGTGTGTGTGTGTGTGTATGTATGTATATCAATAGATTTCCAGCCTATGGGAAAAGAGCAATTTTTTTTATATATTACGTATTTTTCCAACATAATTCGGTGTATTGTGAATGTACAACCCAATGCTCTTCCATTATTTGCATGAATCTGGTTTTATACAGTGCTAAGTTCTGGTTGAAGTCAGCTAATAACTGTGACAGGCTATGAGATCTCTTATATGGACATATACACGTGAAATGAATACACATAATAATTATGCTTGATAGTTAGAGAGATGGATGTAAAACATATATTTATTCTTGTACCCAGAAATAGAATACATATAAATGCAATTGAACCAATTGAGTTTTTGTGCATGAAGCATGTTCAAAGAGACAATCCGATATATATTGAATTGCACTTCGACAAGCTTATGTCTTTAAACATAATACTGTTAAATTGTGTTTATCATTCTTAATGCCTGCTTTCCATTTTCTCTGGCGGGAAAATACAGTTTTAGTTAAGCATCAATTACTTTCGTTATGAAGGCCTATCCTACAAATAGAATTGATAAGAACGTACCTTCCTTTCATTGACTTGTTTTCCTCAAAAAAGATTGATTCGTCATCAATAATGATAGGAGACGGGAACAGTTTGTTGTGACTGAATCAGGACATAAATGTATATACGAGGCTTGCCCAGAGATTTACAAGCTGCCTATTTCTTACCGATGCCAGTGGTTAATTTTCAAACATATGATATTGGAGGATGATTTTCGTTGTAAGCAGGTCTTTTCTGATCGAGAGTCCAACATAAGAATTAATTCACCCTGTCATTTAACCTGTTGTCGTATTTGATTTAGTAATTCACCACAAGAAGGCGTATGTCACGCCAAATGGTGGGTTATGGATCATCTGTTGTCCATGCAGTTCGTTCAATTGCGTATAATGTACTTACCTTTGTTTAGACATTTTTATCTCCCGTTCATTAGAGTTGCATTTATCTTTTTACTGTTTACTTTCAATCGGAAACCTTTTGATATCTGTCTTCATTAGCAAAACACTTTAAAAAAAAACAACTCCTAATGCGTCCGACCGATTTTCTTCTCATCTCTCTATCTCCTCCCTGTTTTTCCTTTTATTTCCCTCTCTTTATTTTCCTTTTATCTCCATTTATTCTTCTCTATCCTTACCCATTACCAGCTCCTCCTCTTTCCTTTTTATCTTTCCACTCTTCTTTTTTGCATTTCACTTTTTTCCATTCTTTTCTTCACTTGATTCACCTTTACCTATTGTTTCCCCTTTCTATGTATCAATTCCCCTTAACTTCACCCCCCTTTCTTTCTGTCCTCTATTCACTCCTTCATTTGGAGACGCCCCCCTCTTCCCTCGTATTTCATCCTCTCTTTTTTCGAAAACTTTTACATGAATTACTTTGTTTAAATAATTGGTAGAACCTTTCATCGCTTTTGGAATATTCCCACTAAAAAAGCAAACACCGTTTGATCATTTCGTTTGTCTAAACTAACACTTCAGTAAAGTGGACACTTGGTTGATCACTTGAGTCAGGTGTAAATTTAATGGGATAAAATATATATGATCCTCACGTGCGTTTACGCATGTCTGGCTATAGTTCTTTGATGTATCTCTGAAACGTTCTCTTTTTTCATGTTATCAATTATTTTTATCCCCATTCTCTTTTTCATACACTATTTGTTACCTCAAATAACCAACTGAAAAACTTGCTAAAGCTTTTTCAGTCGCTCCGTGTTTATCATAAATTTGAGATGAGAATCATATGTTGGACCGATTCAGAAAAAAAAGATTATTCATGTCATGGAACTCTTTCATAGGGATTAAGATAAATTAGGCAGCTATGCTGGTAATGAAGTCGGTCTGGCTAGTACAGCAACGCAATTTATAACCATATCGTGGCATTTTGTGACATTTTAAAAGTAGAACTGTTTCGAGGAAGGAATCTTTTCAGAAAAACCTATTTTTAGCAAAATCTGTAGTGTATTTTTTTACTTCAAGTCTTTTTGGAATTCGGGTACTCAAGTGCATCGTCAATCTATAACCGTCGATTCTACTCTGAGCGTGACATCATTAAGAATTACTCTAAGATATTTGGACAAATTCTGCAGAGATACATAATGGATTGAACTAAGGCATTAATGTCCACAGGCACAGTCCAAAGCTGTAGCAGCTTGAGAACCCTGGTATACAATCGTTTTTCTTTTCAGGTCCCTAATAACATTACCCCTACTTTATCACTCTCTTATCGCGGTTTTTTTAGTTTTTCGAGTGAGACCCCAAATATTGCTCAACGCAGGGAATACACTTGGAGATTTAACCCAAATATTTTACCGCTTTTCACTGGTTGCACATCAAAAATCAGGATGATAGTGACATTTCAGTGATCAGGAATTGAGCAAAAAGTAACAGATAGACTGGAACAATCAGATGTGAAATTACGTAGGAACAAAAATATGGAAAGAACGCTATGAGAAACAAATCCCATTTTCTTTACATCATGATGCCATACAAGGAAATGGATTCTGCGGATATCTTTGTGAAGCTATTGACTGCCTCGCAAGAGGAGAATTCCAGTTGACAAAGTACTGGTTTCTGGTGAAGATGTTAGTTTAATGACCCATGCAAGTCTCATGTCAGTAGGAGAGCATGACATTATACTTACACGTCTTCATGACTATCCTGGTGGCAGAGTGTAAGTCCACCGAATGGATACCACGCTGCTCAGTGTATGCAATCTACTGCCAGGCACACTGGAACATTTGTCCTAATGAAGAGTTCTTCATAGTTTACACTCATACCAAGGGTCAAATCAAAGACAGTTAGTGCGCAAGCTATTGCACATTATGTGATACATATAAATACATTATTCAAAGCGATGGATAAAAGTTATACTGAATATGCTATACCTTAAGATTTTTAACAGCCATAACAGAGATGAAGACGGTACTGTTATCGTTGGCAATGCTTCGAGGAGTATTTCGATATTTGTTTTTCATTGGGAAGGCATTTAAGGACCGATGTTCATTGTGTAATGTTGACCTGTTGTTATATGGTAATCTCAGGCCTTCTTTGAATTACATTCAATAAATATTGAGCTTGCAGGATTACAGGGTTGAGTTATCAATGGGAGAAAAGGATTATGACAACTATGAAAAGGGGATGAATAATATTCAAAACAATTTTTCAAACTGAACCTATGGAGGAAAGAAAAAGAGGGAAGAAAGAAGCAAAGAAAGAAAAAGGAAAGAAAGAAAGGAAGAAACAAACAAACAAAGCGAGAAACAAACAAACAAAATGAGGGATAGATAAAGAAGGGAATGGAAATACATAGGAGGGAAAAAGTGAAAGAACAATAGAAACGAAGAAAAAGAGGAAAAAAGAGCAAAACACAGGTATAAGAGGGATAGAAAGAAAGGGAGAAGAAGAGGAAGTTCCCGAAAAGAAATGTGAAGAAATGGGTGGCTTCAGAAAAAAAAAATGTTTAAAAAGCATATAATAAGTAATATCTGTTTTTGTATTCGAACGAAGTGGCTCTTCCGACGAGCTGTAATTCCTAGTGGCAGATCGTCTTTGTTGATTATGGAATGTGAATTCATTCGACATCACTCATTGTCAGAATGTGTTTTCCTTCTCAAACGATAAAGTAATATGTTGCCATTGAATTTGCGACAGTTCAGATATTATAAGAAGATTTGTTTATTCTGAGAACCGGATAGGATGCCGGATCTATAACTAAGGTTAGTCTCTCTCTCTCTTCTGTAACTTTGGGAGGGACATTTTCTTGCCTTCATTGTTCCCATGACGTTTCAAATAATCTGTTGCGATGGTATTACGGGGTAGCTGATTAACTTAGAAATATTTTTATACTTTTTGATAGAAGCCACAAAAGGTTACGTGTGTTTCTCAAGTGGTTTTATTTTTCTGTAAATATAAATATTTTTTCATAACCATAAGAAGCGTGAAGTAGATAAGGGTCGAATCTCACACAATAAGATGCTGCAAATAGATTTTTTAACCACAAATTGACTACACAGTGAGTAGAAATTCTTGTAGAAATATTAAAACAGAGCGTTGGGTTGATTGACTGTCAAATGAATCCCTGGTGAGGGAAACATCCGTTTCAATTCCATGAAACTCCCCGATCTTGATTAGTCAGTTAATTTCTGATCAAGATTTTTGATTTCTCAAAATGTCGATGCCGGGTCGAGCCTTGTATAGAGAAGTCCAAAGATTTCAGTTAGTTGGATAGAGAGGAACGCAGGACTGTTGAACAATTATAGTTTGTAGATTGAAAATACCAATCAATGGTATTGAGATGTAAACAGTTTATTATACCTTTGTAGGATTGATGACAACCGACTACTTCAAAATTCTCCCATGCATCACTTTATCTTTGGATTCAAGGCAAAGTTGATAAAGCATGACCAGAGGTGAATATAAAAATAAATTTCACGAATAGCTGCTCTGTTTCCTACTTGTAGAGTTGAAACTATAATGTTTGATAGTCGCTTACCGGTTCTTTGTCTTTTCCCTTATAAACTGTTTTTCTCTCTCCTCCTTTCAATAAGTCTTTTACTCAGTCCGTGAGACTTTGTTGATGTTTTGAAAGTTGTGAAAGGAATAGAACTGATGAATTCATAAATAAAAAAAGTTCCTTAATTTTTTTCTCCTTTCAGTTTCTTTGATATTGTATACTTATATATACATGGATGTATGTGAATAAAAGCACACGTGCAACAATTAGGTACTATTTTACAAACTTCTCTAGGTAGTTAATCTCGATGGGAGCTCCGTCCAGAAGTTTCTTTTGGACTACATTATAAGTTTTCCTGAGTTTTCTGTTGCGTTACGGATGATATAAACTAGTTAAAATATCATTTACGCAAGGAAAATTCATGGAACAAGCACATTTCCAAACATTTTTCTTCTTAAATATCATAGGATTGAGAATGTTAGAGTTTAGGCTTTACTTGTAATAAATTGATTCTTTCAAGAACTTTTGTATTGATGGATAAGAAAATGTTAAAGCATAAGCGATAGGGAATTCTACTTCATTACAAGTTTAATGGCTAGAATTGAGGCGAGAATTGAAATTTGAAATGTAAATCTCATTGTCAAAATTGACTAAAAAGTAGATAATGAAGCATTGAATTTGAATCTTGTTAAGTTATAACACACACACACACACACACACACATACATATACGTATATATATATATAGCTAATCATGATTTATTAAGGAAATTCTCTTGTAACTTGGTGAATAATTGTTGATTCCTTATAATGGTATTTTCCCTGTAAATCCCATCTTCAAAATGTAGTTTTTTTTTCAATTCATAGTTTGATACAATTTATAGTTTAGCTGTCGATGTGATCAACTCACTTCACTATAAGCCATTTAACATTAACTTAAACTCATTACTTATCGTTTATCAATATTTTCTGTCAAAGAAAGTGTGTCTCCATTAGGGTTTTCTTGTGCAAGACTTCATTGCAGGTTACCTGGCTCGTATCAGACTCCACCTAGGAGTCCAATAATTCATTAAATACAAAGATTTATGTATAAAGATGACTAGTAATAGCAGGGGGCTATTGAAAAAGGGTAACAACGGTAATGGCAAAACAGGAACAAACTAGGCACTCAAAAAAATGATGAAAGTTCAAGGAAATACTTCACGAACAAGTCATCTCATAGAATTCATCATATGATAATGTTAATTAGCATAATGATGTGTCGAGGGAGATCAATTAAAAAAAAAGAAGGGTTGTATTCAATGAATAAATTACTTTCTCGCCTATTGTGCGTTGATTTGTAAATAGAGTACGAATTCCTGCCTGTCAAAGAAACCAATTAGACAAAATGCAGATTCCAAGTTGAACCACCTCTCTGACTAGGAACTTTATCAAGGAGGAAATGTTTTTAAAATGTATTTTCTTATACATGGTGAGGAGTGAATCCTGGAATTGTCAGCTCTTTAGCCCCATGGTTGTGGCCAGTAAATACATTGTAGTCTTTGCGAGCGAGTCAGACCAGATTGAAAACTTAAAATCAAACTATGGTAAGTTAAGTGAAATATTCAAAGGATATTGGTAGAAATATATATTCCACCAATTCAATGAAACCGATCAAAAGTCATCGATAATTGCTAATGGTGTGGAAATCGTAGATATTGGATGGAATAAGGAAGAAGGATAAAGTAAAGAGATTTAAAGATGATAGAAAGAATTGAGAGAAAGGCGGGAAACTTGCAATAAAAGTGGAAAAATAAAAGTTAAGAAGAAAACAGCGACGCCACTAGATTTGTGGGAATACTTTATTGCAAAGAAAATGCAATGGAACTACAGTGACCAAAATACTATTGCAGCTTTTTCTGTTGTACTGTGATGTACACAAACTAGTAGAGTAATGATTAACTACCTCACCTGGATCAATAATCTTTCGCTGGATGTAACCCTTCACTGATGCTCTGATAGATTTGACCCCGTACTAAACTAAGCTGAGCTTAGAAAAATCGGACATCAGAGTATAAGGATGATGTATATACTACAAAGTGATCAGGACACGAATGAAACAAATAATTCTATCACCTTTTACTTCTTTCACATGCCTTGATTTAACATTCGTTGATTCACTGTTTGCACGGATCAAGGGGAAAGGTAAGATTGGGAGTCCTGTGGAGAGAAAAAAAAAAAAAAGAAAATGAACATATCGGAAAGAAACAATAATGGAGAGCAACAAAGAAAATAATGTGGAAGAAAGGATACGGAATAGAGCCGGCCTGTAAAATCCTGGTACCTTCCGCCTGCCTTCTCTATCTGCTCTGTCTCTTCTTTTAATCATTATCGTGACCAATTTGGTTCCCTTTACAAAGGCATATGTCACTCTCATTTTGTTATTCTTTTTACATAGCTAACTCACCTTTTCTCTAATTTGATTCCGGAACTTAATGATCATATACCTTTTCTTTTCTATATTCTCCCACGACTAAACTTACAATCTATCTTTCTTACTTGCGCCATTAAAATTTTTATGAACCATCCTCATCCTATTTCATTTTCCTTAAGTCTTTTTTGATTACGTGGGTGCGAATAACTCTCTATCTGCAAGGAGTCCAAGCAACAACGCTTCATCTTGTCAATAAGCCTGCTTACAATGATCATAGAGTTGTTTTTGTGTCTGAAAAGGGATACTCTATGATTATTATTTTTTTAAATCTCTAATCAAGTATTTATGTATAACATTACTTTTAAGCCTTCTATATTTAGGATAAAATCAAATATTCGATTAGCGAGTCCCGTCTAGTTTTGTCATTGTAAAATAGGTAAGGGAAAAAACAGTAGAAAATATAGTATCAAGAAATTGGAAAAATGACAAGCAAGGCCAGTTCAAAGATTTTTTCTGATCTCTTGCTACACGCAAAAGTTCTTGAATGTCAATCGACAGAACATACTATACGGATAACCAGATTACATTGAGACAGAAAGAGTGTCAATCCAAGACACACCCATCCATGTATTTCTGATCCGCTGGGTACTCACTGACACGATCCTCTGAATAGTTGGATTGGAAACAAATATTTTCAAGACTGGCTGCAGCAGGGTTAGGCCATCTTCTTACGTTCAATCCAATTTAATATTATTACTGCAACGTCTCCAATATATATGTGTATATATACATACATATATATATATATATATATATATATATATATATATATATATATATATATATATAAGCTTTGGTATTGATGTTAGGCTATCCGTTACTATGAGAAAAATGTGTCCACTGCAAGTCAATGCATGATTTAGAAACTGCAAACGTATTCATACAAAACAACAGAATCCATCGGGCAGAAAATAAAATAGGATCTCCCAATATATTGATATACAGATTAGATATGATTAAGTTTACGTGCAAGGCATTTGTGACATAAGAGGACACATGTCCTAACTTTTCTCTGATAATAGTTGCGCAAACTCAGTGTATGCAGTTGTTCAAATGCTTGTTCACTCAAATTATAAGGATGAAATAAGCCCTTGCTCTAGTACATACCTAATTTAGCTCGGTAGGAGACAAGAGTACTTATCTGTTAATATTAATTGCTGATCAGCTTTGGGGAAAGTTTCCTTATATACCCTTAAATTTTGCAACGCTTGTCCTCATCGTTCTTGCTGGTCTTATTGCTCTGGGGAAAAAAGTCAACTCAACTTTTGGACTGAAATTTTCCAATTGAAAATAGATAAATGCTTATTTGCGTGAATATTTTTTGAGGCAGGGGTGGAATAGACGTACCATAGGTCAACCATATTGAAGGAACCACGAAACATAAAATTGTTTTCCTAATCACTGAGCTGAAACTCCGAATCTCAATATCCCCAATCTTATAGAATCTTCAAGCAAGAAGATCAAATTCCAAATGAGGTTTTTTCTTTCCTTTCTTCTCAGTTCAGTGACACGGCTTCAGTCTACTAAGAAGATTACTTTCATCCCGATTATTATGTCAAAACCACCTCCCAGCAGTGAATCTCATAAAGTTCTATAATCTATTTCTGAAAAAAAATATACTAGGCCTCGAGTAACTATTTCTCATCTTACTTTCTTTGTATTCATTTGATTTGTTTCAGAATAATCCAAATCACGACTGTCCCTCGCGTATTACTTTTTTTTTTTATTTGATGTTCTGTTAATTAGCAAAGACTACTATTTGGTATTGAACGTTATCATATATTTTGGAATAAAGCCTTTCGTTTTATCATCGTTTCGTTCGGGGAAAAGTGTTGCCGGAGATAATATGACGGTAATTAGATACCTAGTGAATGAGTTTCCCTAAAAATACACTCCATTGGACTGACGGCATTTATCTTAGCGTCCCTGACACTTTAAAAACCGGGTGCTGAGTCCACTTTAAGAATAATCGGATACTTCATCGAATTCTTCTGCAGTGATAAATCTCTGGGGGAAAATATAGGAATATATCAGAGTGGTATCTGATTGTTCAGATCTCTATCCCTGCATATGCCTGTAGATATGTTCCTATGTGTGTTGTATATATTTTTATGCTCAGTGAACATTGAGCTCTTGCAATTTTTTCTTCCTTTCACATCGAACAGAATTTTACATAGAGAAGTATATCATAAATTCACCTAAAAACTCAGATGGCAATTGGGAGGTCATATTGCAACAATAAACACAAGCAACATTCATGACTGGAGTCATATATTTAGGATGGAAATTATGCACACTACTCCGCTTACATCATTATTCGCGGCCTGCCCTTTTTCAGCTTTTTCTTCGGGATCAAGGTGAAGAATCTGATCCACGGCATTGACCAGGGAGTCGGTACTGACACTTACCCGTCGTTGGGCTCTCCCAATATTACTTGGCCAAACTGTAGGGTCTCAGTTTCCCCGGGGCAGTAGTGCTCCATTGCAGCTAAAGGAGCAGGTCCTTTAGTAGACGCTTTCGTGGCAGAGGTTGTCTAGCCATTACGATTCGCTTTTTAATCGTAGCTGCGTCGGCTGGAGCCATTTTTTTGGAGGGTTGCTCCTATTTTTTCACACGTTAAGCCCCAACTTGTGTCAAATTTTGCTGTGGTGGGACGGTGATTGAATAGCATGCGTGATCCACCCTTTTTAGGCCTTTTCTTCGGGATCAAAGTGTAGTATCTGTTCCACGACGGAGTCGGTACTGACACTCCCCGTCATATGTCGTAAATATATACATATATATATATATATGTGTGTGTGTGTGTGTGTGTGTGTGTGTGTGTGTGTATGATCCACAAACAGCTGTTTCGTTATATTACAACTCACCAGTGTGGCTATATACACTCCATTATCCCTTCCAGTACCACGAGATAGGATCCAAACCTTAGCTTCAGACCCAGAGGTATGCATCTTACCTCTGATATATTTATGCGTGCTTGTAGGTCTCTGAGTTTGTGTGTCCGTATATGAGTTTATGTGTATGTGTGTGTACGCCTTTTGCAGAGGCAATTTCAAATTCTCATGGGGCACTTATGAGCTGAATTAGTAATTTTTACCTCTACTCAAGATGGATTATTGCACCATTGATTAATAGCAATGTATGTTACGCACTTTGTCAAGCAAGACAACCAGCCAGGCAGCCACACTTGGATGTTGTTCGCTTGATATTTAGCTGGTCATTAACATCATCATCATCATCATCAGAATAATCATCATCAACTTTTTGATTATCAGTGTTTGAAATTGACCTTTAAGTTTTGCAATCATGTATGTTTACAATGAACATTTGTTTAATCGATTCGTGTTTTCAAAGAAAAGACTGTATATCTATATATGGCTAATATGAATTGCGTTATATTAAAAAGAAACTTTTTTGAAATTATCTCCTGTTGTGATATTATTCAATTTAGACAGCGTAAATAAAATGAACAATATTTTTTGTCAAATAATCCGCAGATAAATCCAAATAACTGCTTCCCGACTAAATTTTTATCTGTTTCATACTCAGTTTTTTTTTCTAATGTGAAAATTTTGCATATATATGCATGTTTGTGTTCATGAAATGGACATACTTGGTCTGACAGAATGAAATATAAATTTCATTACATAGTATAGAAACTTATTTGAAATAATTTCCCGTCGATACACGGTTGATATATCATTCAAATCCCGATAATAACTCATTGAAAAAATGTCACCACTTTTCTCCTCTTTCAACGTTTTTAAAAAAAAATACAAACAAGAAAACTGGTTTACCTGTATGCAAAGATAATAAAAGGTTATTTACAACTAATACTCTTGAGAGAGGCATGTTTCGACTATCCTATATTCTGCCCAATGGCCAGATTTGCCTGTCACATTATGTTAGCCGACACATTCATATGCATGAATAATGAAGAATACATACTTTAACTTATTTGCAAATGTTGGTGTAATTATAGCCCAGTCAAATATTGCAAGATATGATAAAATAGGGTAGTTAGAAATAAATTGCACTATCCAGTTTCCGAATTTCATTGAGGTTAGAGAATATCACAACGCGATAATTCGTAACACGAATAACTTCTGTCACCTCAGTTCACACAGAGCGATACATAGATAAACAGAGAGGGAGAGACGAAAAGCGAGTGAGTGAGTGACAATACAATGTGAAATGGTCCGTAATCTATCGTTTATTATATGAAATCAATGTTGATGCCTTAGAATGTAAATGACTGATGGTTGCTTGCAAATAATGAGTTGTCAAAGATAAAATAGAGATGCTATAAATCTGATTTCCTGCTGGATTGTATCTCCTGTTTTGTTTTATGAAAACTTGACAACTGACCAAAACATATTGATTTCAACCGATAGTACTATGTTTTAACTCGGTAATTTATTTGTAATCCCGACATTTCAATTGATGATTGAACTGCTTTTTTATCCTAAAATGTATTTTTGATTATATTAATATTGCTTCTAAGTAAGGGACATAATTATCATGTATACTTGTTTTAAACCTACTTTGAAGTATTCATTTGGCGATTATATTTTCCTTTCACAACATTTGCATGAATTATGGTTATCATACATCTTAAAGGTTGCAGAGTAATTAATTACGGATGAAATGGCAGATTCAAGTTGTTTTGTGTCCAGACATTCATTTATATCTATAAGCAATAATTGATCATTTTATGAACTCAAAATTTAGCACACACACACATTCTTCAACGAGTACAAAGAGCATTTTCTTGACAAGTCCTGATTACTTTGGTCGTTAAGGTTCACATTACTATGTAACTTTTTATAAATTCATTCCTTACTTTGTACCTGGCTGCATTCGCACTTATTCTTTTGAAAATTTGACTATCTTTCACTGATCATTGTAATGCATTAATTCCTTTTTAAAATAGCAAATGTATAGTCCAAACCATACCGGTAATATTTTTATGAGGGTAACAAAATTTTTCTCAACCACCGCTTGATTTCATAAAAGGGGAAATGCGTATTTGGATCGTGGCAATTAATAATCTCCCTTGGAATGCTAATCTCTTTTTTTTGTAATTTTTTTCTTTCTGTAACAGAATCAGTTGAACGTCTTACCAATTGTGCTATCAGGTGAAGTGATTTTTTTTAACAATGTCTTAAATATAACACTCTACCTTGAGAGGATATATTGGAATCGTTTTGATTCAAATTAAAAGAAATACCATCAATTAATTTTCTGGAGTATTCATGTCATGGCTCAGGTCTCTAAATAGTTTACGATGCAAAAAACTTGTGTTAGGAAACGGGAAAAGGGATTATCTTGGAAATCAAGGCGCAGGGTTTTCCCTTTTTTTCTTCTAAGAAGTATATCAATAAATGACTTTCTCGGGTTAAACTATCAAATTTTAAGAAAATACTCGTGTTAGCGCTATCAGTCCTGTATACGTTTATATGAATGTAGGTATAGACATCCAATAATTCTATTGTATTAAACCATAAATAAAGCCTTTCCAGACCCTACAATTTTAGGAGGAATTGTTTTTTCATAAGTGAGACGAATGCAAATTCAGCTCGACTCAAAATATCTACTACCTTATCCCATTGAAAAAAAAGATAGTATGGGCCGTAAAAATACATCTGTGAGTGAGTGGGCACATGTATGTGTGTGTGTGTTTGTGCAAGCGTGCCTGTGCGTGTGTTTGAGTGTTTTCATGTGTGTGTGTGTTTGTGCATTTATGCACTTGTGCCTGCACGTGCATGCCTTTGTATCTGTGAGAAGGACCATTTTCAAACAGCAATCTGGGCATATGCACAAAGGCTCTCTTGGGGTCGTTTGTTCTTTGATATAGGAGGCTATTTTTAGGTTTAGCTTATCAGAAGATTTGGAAAATATATACCAAGTCTGGCTATTGCAGATTCAAAATTCACTCTCCCTTCCATTTTGACTGGATGGTCACTGCATTGTTTGATGAACAATACAACAATTCCAGTATTCATAATCATCGAAATGAATGTATGTGTTCATACTACGAAAATATATTTTTCAGATGTATATATATAGAAGAAATCGTGTTGTATATGAACTTACTATGATTTCGAAATCAGGATAAGGAATACAGTTCGCTACCGGTCTACATCAGGTGGCTTTCTTAACTATCGTCGGCACTGATAGTAACATGGAGTCTCAAGTGTTCCAAAATCTCTTTCATTTACAGCTGGTAATTAACTTTAGGTATCATCAAATTTTAATCAGTGTCATCATGGCATTATAATATCTCCCGGGAATTTGTTAGTAAATTAAGATAGATATCAGTTAACACCTTCAATCAATCAATTCCTTATAGCGTTATATTAGACTGTATTCAACCTTAGTAAATTATTATTCTTTTTGCTAAGGAAGAGGGAGGGGTTTTTTGAACAATCGAGCAGTTAGAATAGAAATTGATACTTTCTCCTTTACGATCTAATCCAAATCAAAAAAATTGCTTCCAGATCGATCCTTTTAAGATTGAAACAAGACTGGTGGCTGTATAGAGAAAACTTACTTGATTCTCTCTCCCGACTGAAGATGATAAATTTCCGTCGATGTCTAAGAGTTAGCAATTTTGCTCGGTCAGAAAGACAACCTCCTGGTAATTAGTTGCTCATGAGTTCAAATTGATGTAAGGTAATGGGGATTATACATACTTGGTGAAGTTTGTTCTAGCTTTTGCTAAGTTAGGAATATCAAGTCATGTCTAGTTTCTGTATTAGAAATAGAAGAGTTATTGATGCGGTGCGCAGTATTTGACACGACTCTATCTTTAATGAAAGGAGGCTTGGATGCCATAACAGTTAAGGACACAGAAACAGGTTGCTTATGTTCATATAGTACTTAATCCCTAAGTAACAGCATAAATCCCCCAGCCTTGCAAGAAAAACAAAAACTAAAACAGTTCGGACTGTCCATCAAGCTATAGCTGGCAAACAGTCTAAGAGATGGACAACCTTGATTCAAAACAGAGGATTGGAGCTTCTAAAAGTGACAGGATGCAAAGATGATGCCAATCATAATGCTCCTATACTCCTTCAACAACATCAACGAATCGAGAGGGAGATTCTGTCGAATCTCCCGATGGTACGAACAGGCTATAGCCCTGTATAGGTTACACCACTGCAATTCTATTTCCAACTGCGACAGAAGGCATACTTCATCCCTAATCACAAATTGCATTCGTTCCCTGGCCAATACACTGATAAATTGGAATGCAATAAAATACCCATAGTCTTATTGTGTGCTAACAATATAAGTCACGGAGACATTTGTCAGTAATATTAAGGGCACTAATATCCATCATCAATAACATCATTTAGGCGTCCAACGTTAAACATAGACCAGGATTCGGAGGCGTCTCTATCATGGACACTGCTAACCAATACTCTCTAAACTATGGGAATCCATTTTGCTTGTCGTGATGTCTACCGATTGTGTGACATTTTTGTAACGTGACCAGCCTATATCTATTTGAGCTTTTTTTTTTTCAGATGGATTCTAGATTATCTCTGTCTCTTTTTTCTGTAATACGTGCTGTTTCATGATCACTATATGATTCCTTTATATCCACATTACTTGTTTCCCAGTCTTAGGATCAATTTTTTCCCTTGGTTTCAATGTTTCAGCTCCATAGATCACTATTGGCAAGATTCTTTGGTTTCAGACCCTCATTTTCAAAATGAATTGGATGTTCTTGTATTTCATGCTCGCTTTACCAAAAGCTTGCCATAGTGGAGTGATTTTTTTGTATCATTTCTTGTTCCCTTGAGGATTTCATAAATATTAGTTGGAGGGCATGTCATTGTCTTCATCATGTTTGAAGTTTGTATACAGTCGAACAGGTAAACTGTCAACATTGTTATCAGAAACTGTTAACCCAAACTGTCAACTTAGGTTTCCTCAGTTTCTAAGTTGAAAAGGCTGACTGGCTGATGTACGTATCACACATATAAGCTGTCTCAATGAAGTCGGATGGCTTAAAAAAAAACATTCACACTTTATAATATTCAAGAGAAAGTTTTTGATTTTTCACCACCGAAAATTTTGTAATGTGAGTCTATGCTAAATTGATCTCCTACTCTGTTTGTCATAGGATCTATGTTTGGTTCCTGAGCTCTACACTTTGATTGGCAAGGGAAGTTTCTTATTTATTGATCACCCTTTTTCCCCACTTTTTATCGATCACACCAACACTGCGTGATGCTACAACACATTGGTCACTTGATGGTTTCTATTGAGTTACTAACCAGAACTTTATTCCTTTAGTTTTGTACTTTCAACACATCGATTAAAAAAATATATAAACCATTATTTTTTGCATGAAAATATATTCCGCAGTTGATAGGCAAATCAAAAGCAACCAACTTAGATGAATATTCTTTGGCTGTTTACTTGGAAATGATTTAACTTTGTGTACTTTGAATTGATAGCTGATATAGAGTGGGGTTGATAATAACAAGGGCAGGGCCATTCCTTGAATACATGTTTGGATGGGGACAAACTATATACCGTGTCCAGGAACTATTCAGAATGAATATGACCCTGGATTTTAGACGTTTACTCTCGAAGGGCCGAAAAATCATCACTACCATAATATTGTTTGAAATTGGACAAGATGAATCATTGGCATGAGAAGACGGATAATAAATTTTGACTTTTAACTGATAAGCAAAAAACAACAACAGAAAAAAAAATAAGACTGATAATATAGGATAGTGATCCAAAATGTAAACTTCCAGGAAATATAATTTTTAAAATAGGTTTTAAAAGAAAACTAAACTAGTCTGTAATAGATGTCAAGATGGTGATAATTGTCCTACCTTTTTTGTCGCTATTAATTGGAAAAAAATGAGCCGAAAAGAGTATTTTTCAAAAATTATAACATTTAACAGCGGCATAGATTTGCCAATAAAACAATTGCCAGTGAAAGTCTGAGGCGCAGTTTACAAAAAGCACTGTTTCCCTTAAAAAATTTCCAGAACACCTGACCAAAACAGTGTAAAAAATTTAACTGGAATTCTCATCCTAAATAGCTATGGCCAGCTAAAGTTTCGTATTTTCAGCTAACCTTATTGTTAAAAATAACATATCAAATAGAAATATAATCCTCATGAATAAATTATTCATTAGAATCAAATCAATCGATTTTATTAAACTTACATATCATTTTGATGATTGACCGAAATCTTAGCTACTGATGGCACACCATTGTCCCACCAATTTCATGCCAAGAGGTCAATGGATAGCTGTCCTCTCTGCCCCCATGGTTCCAGTGTCTGTCTATAGAGAGGTGACAGGTCAATTAATTATCCAGATGATTTCTTGAAAACTGGGCATTCCCTGCCACAGAATTCGTCTAGAGCAACGTTCTTTTCATCAGTTAATTAGATAAACCTATATCCCCTTTCACCGTGTAACTCCCTAAGATGTCAAGGGAGGACAGTGCACAAGTTGACCTCTTCTTTTCGTATACTTGTCCAAGAGTACAAACACGAAAGTATGAAACAGTGGCCAGTACAGCACAATCACTTCCTTATGCAATCTGCAAATGACACATACAATATGAATAGTTAATTAACAGGACCCATGAAAATCCCAAGCCCACACTTACAAACGCAAACAAACATTAATATATGCATACTCACATTAACACACAAACATCCACGCACACATGTTGAGTGTTTTGTGTGCTATGGATACACGAAAAAGTAAAATGAACAGTAGAAGCATTTGTATCTATGTTTGAATTCTAGAAATTTAAGAAAAGAAGAAAACAAAATGATGGGACTTTTATCAGCATTTAATTCAAATATCTTTCTTTGTCCATCAACATTCTCCATTTCTTTTGAAAACACACTGGAATAAAGGAATATATCAATATATGTCGACAATGTGAGTCCCATTGATTCTCGGTAGAATGATCTTCCCACCATAGCGAGCACTCAAGGAAAAAACAAGAAAGAAAAAAAGAACATATCCATATAGGTCAACTTTGTTAGTGTCCGAGTTTACTCAATCGTTCCTGTTACTGTGATACTCCCTCCCTTCAAATGCACTTAAAGTTGGAAGAATCAAACTTTAAAAATGAGACGAGCGCACAAGGTAAAGACACGGAAATGAAAAGAACAAGTCACTACAGAGACACAGGTGTTATCTCCCTGTTTCCATTCGTTTTTTTTTCCTTCATCACATTTCTTCTCTATATTCAGTTCTTTGCCGATATTTTTGAACCAGTTTTTGAATTAAGCTTGGCATTCTTTTTACAGCATTTCAAAAGAGCCCTTTGTGACTTTTTTGTATTCCTCCTCACTAGCTGAGTGAATACATGTGCTAATAAATCTTTTGGGAAACTTCAAACGTTTGAAAGAACCGGAAACTTGCATTAAGAAGAGTTCCTTTAACCCTAGAAAAAACAAAAACAAAAAACCAAACGAATCTTTTTACCTCATCCTTTCACTTTTCTCCATTATATCGATACTTAGATAGATAGATATAATTCATGTATATATTCTATTTGATAATATGTTTTGAGTGGCATGATATGAATTTAGTTGTGTAGCAAATCTTTATTTTGTCAAATATATATATATATATATATATATATATATATATATATATATATATATATATATATATATATGTATATATATATATATATACATACATATATATATATATATATATATATGTAAACATATATATATATAAATATATATACATATATATATATATATATATATAAATATATATAAATATATATATATACATACATATTTGATAACATAGATGTGTAACGAATCTTTATTTCTTTATATGTATATACATATATATAGGTTTTCGAATGAGGATCTGTTACACAAACAGGTACATGTTTCTGCCCTGTTTAGTCTTCTTTAGGTGAATGAATAAATGAATTTTAGATCCTAATGTACGACATTTTCCTCGGTGGTAAACTTATCTCTTTTTTCCCTTAAACATTCAGTTGTTTGTTACCCTCTTCCTTGTTTTACTCAGTGGAGATACATTAGGTTTTAGTAGTTGGAAATTTGCAGTGAATGATTCACACTATTTTCTCTCTTCAAATCGAATTAATTTTCCTCCAATCTTCTATTGATTCTCATATCATATTATTACTTTTTTTAGTCTCTAACTCCATTGATATAGGTTGCACACGTGATGAATACATAGCCAGTCAGACTGATCAACCTGGAAACTGAAAAAACCTATGATTGACGGTTTTTAAAAGACAAAATGAACAGAAGGGAAAATTGAACTGACAACATCATCACGTTTGAAAACAAAATAGAGGAGTGGATAAAGAAAAAACGAAAACAAACAATCATATAAAGAATGAAAAATAGGAAAAGGTTCTAATGAAGTAAGAGAAGAATGAATAAAGAAGTAGCTGTATGAAGATGATGTATTTGCTGGCTTATATCAGATTTCATTACAAGCTCATCAAAGCTGTCTATTTATGAGTGCACAATCTGTTTTGTTGTTTTGGTTGAACGAATCGAATCGTAGAAACAGAGGTTAGAGGGAAGCAATGAAAGAATGGCGTGAAGCAACAGATCAGAATGGAAGGAAATGTACCATCAAGATTAATGCAGTTTCAGCCATCGGGAAGAGAAACATGCTATTGTTCCTGAAGGAGTAAGGCGTAAGCAATCAAATTCTCCATCTGCCCTGGACTAAGTAGCTTCTTCACAAATGATAAATGGGATGATAATTTGTCCGTCAGAACTGAGGAGACATTAGGCCAACATTTGTCCCGTTGCCGGATAAAGACTATTCAGTAAGCATTACAGCAACTTTTTACTCTTTTATCGTTACTTGCATGAATGTATGAGAGGATGAGTAAGCACGCGTAAATGTATGGGCGTCGGCCTCGGGGCAAGGAAACGGGAATTCCTCAGCTTCAATCAGTTAATCTCATTGAGAGTAAAAGAGTCTAAAAGTCATCAATAATAGATGATATAGCAATTCAGTTATTTTGTATAAGTCAAACTTGATTTTAAAACCGGGATGATATATGAGAATCAGTGCTGATTAGATTCGACTTCATATTCATTAAAACATTTGAATACGTTATAATAAGTGTACCAAACATTCATCCATTTTCGAAATTATTTATATTAGATTTACCTTTCAGTTCGCATACATAGCTATACATCTACATGTATATCAGAATATAATCGAACTAGTAAAATGCATAGAGGGAGGAATTTAATCAAAGGAATCAAGAATCATCGTAATAAAATTCAATTATCGTGAAAAAAGAGAAGTGAATCAATTGGAATCACGGTGTCAATAAATATCAGATTCAGGAATCATAATCTTCTGACTCAAACATCATACTTATCAATATTGATGGATGTAATTTTCGAAATCGATAACGGTAACTACAACAACGGACATGACTGATGCAATGTTCTTGGCGAAGGATCTTTATGATCAGAACTTGGCTTTTTGCACCATAATCCATTGTTCAGGTAATAGATAAAACGTAAGATCATCATCATCATCATCATCATCATCATCATCATCATCATCATCATTCCCTCAACGTCCTTCGTTGGACAAACTCCTTCCCCCAGAGCCAGTACTTACTGAATTCGTCAAGTGTATCCCTCCATATAATATTCTGCGTGTCTCAGTTGCACATGTAATTTCAGGACATACATGTTTTGAGTCCTGATATCCATTGTTATCTGCCATTATTGCAACGAGGTCATCCCAAATGCATTTGATGGTTTTCAATGGATTATATGATGTCCCTGACTCGTGTCTTCTCCCAGTTGTATCCTTATGCTTATCAAAATCAAAAATCATAATTATAAAAATATAAAATCTTAATTATCAAGTTTGAAATAATAATCATTACAGCCAAAAAATAATATTCATCATGATTGATAAATGCGATTTTAATTGATGTGGACATAATACCGAGCAAACACATAGATATTCAGTCCTATAGCTCAAAAAGTGAACTTTGTGTGCTTATCATACAACCATCAAACTGGACAGACTGGAACTCCTAAAAGAAACATTTGCCGACAGTTTTGGTCAATGGCTCATAATAAATAACAGCAAAATTAGAAATGCTGCTCGATGATAACTCTGACAATAAAACAAGGAAAAAATCAGAATATAACG
>OY735198.1:16220316-16262816 GCA_963457665.1 Thysanoteuthis rhombus | reverse complement strand
ACATTACATAAAAATTGCAATTTGTATCCTAATTAAGGGTCTTGAAAGTTGAATCACCTGAGTGTAACACGTGATCAAACTCAATATATACAATCATAGAACTTCCATTGAGCAATATTTAGTGTAATTTTCTTACAAGTCATCACTAGCGAGATTAGGGATCTGTTAACTGAAATATCACGACTGATATAGATTTTTTCATTCTACAAGTTTGTCTGGCTTGTTAGTTTGCATGTATGCATGTAACGCGTAGGCTCACCTAGGGAGCTAAAGTGCTAAAAATCAACATATTCACTCCGTATTATGATAATTTTCTTCAAGACTGTCAGTGATAGTTTCTGATGATGGTTCGACTGACAATGTGATGTTATGATGAATCAGTTCTTCACTCAGTGCCTTGCAGTATCCATTTTTGTTTATTGAGAGTTCAATACTTTTTAATGATCACTGCCTAACAAAATACTAAAAGAAAGAGTTCATTCATCATTCACTCCTTTCTGTGTGATTATACATTATTCATGTTTTCCTATGCTATGAATACCGGGTTTTTGTTTTGTTCTTTTTTTTTTTTTAGTGATTCGCATAATACATGTTTCTTTATTCTATAGGTAACGTCTGGTCAGTAACCTAACAATTACAAAAGATACTTTTACCCCAAATTATTGGAATCTGAGAAAAGTACAAGGGAAGATACATGATTGAAGCGTTACGGTTAAAAAAGATGCTACCATTCGGATTAAATCTATTGAGCAATAATACAAAACGTGTTCACTACCAAAATTTACCATGATTATCGAATCGGATTCATCAACGATCAACCATTTTCATTGTCGGCTAAGTAGATAGTTTATCAAGAATTGTACCCTACTGATCCCCTCCCATGACATCATGCAATGAGAATGCAAGGTAATCTCTCTATCAACCGAGAAAAGTCATGTCAACAGTCTCTGTTCCTGGGATGAAAAATGAAATGAGGCATATACTTAATGGATATGTTGATGATGATAATGGCAAAAAGACATATTTGAGCAGAAAATTCCGCTGCTGCTGCCAATGCTGTTGTCATACATAACGCTTATGTGCCTGATGGCTGGGTTCTTGGTCCTGGGGGGGGCACATTTTTTGACCTAGGAAATCACTTTGAGATCGAGGATAGATCTAATGTAGGAGCGACACGACAGTAAGTCTATCATTGTTTCTCTGTTCCATATGTGTCCATGTAACTATGTGTGCAAACCGTTTGGATGTGAGTTGACTCATATACATCCCCTCTCCCAGAAATCTTCCCTCCCTCTCTCTCTCTCTCTCTTTTCTATTATGTGCATGTGTGTCAATTATTTTGATATTTGTTACTTCTTTGCATTACTTTGTAGGTAGTTCAGCGTAGTATTGCTTTGACAATTGAGCAAAAGAGCCACCAGTAATGCAGAGATCAAAATGACTGTGTCCATCCCTATTCCTCACTTTGTTCATTCTATATCTATAGCTGCTCTATTTGTATCTTCAAACTTTACAGTTATTGATTGAAAATAGATATATATGTAATCCAAAAAAATGACTCAAAATTGCATTACATCATACGGATATTTTAAAAAAATGATATCATGTGGTTACATGAATTAATATATATAAGCCAAAAATCAACGCTGTGTTTGCAAATAAATCGTATAATATCTATAATAGATGCAGCTCAATTTTTAGTTACTATGGTAGTTTGTGTCTTCTTGAATCATGTTGCTTTCATGAGATCAGTTTTAAACAGACATCGAATTTTATACCTTTATCAACACGGGAAAAACTGCTGATATAAAAGCAGAATATGGCCAGGGGTCGAAGAAACAACTTGAAAGGAAAAGAAGAGGAGGATGTAAACATTAACAGACAATTTCGATGTAGAAAACATGTAAATCCAATTCCTGCTTTTAACTGTGCTCTGGGATGTTTTCCTGGACATGACTGAGAGAATTTTACCTGAAAAAAAATCATGTCTTTGATGCTGCGTGATCTGGTTATATATATATATATATATATATATATATATATATATATATATATATATATATATATATATATATATATATATACACATACACATGAACAACAGGAGGAGGTGAGGAAAGATAAGATTGATTGATTCATAGGTAGATTAGTGTCAACATAATTGAATATTTACTTTGGAGCAGTTGAATAGATAAAAGAGAAACAGATAGGAAGATAGATACATAAATAAATAAATTGATAGATGTCATGATATGTATCAAAATAGATGGATACCGACGAGCAGATGGATAGATATATCGATATTGAGAAAGATGAATACATCAGAACAGATTAGCTAGCAAGCAAGCTGGCAAGATAGATATCCTATTAGATGGATACTCAGGAACGAATGGATCGGATTAGTATCATAGATAGTTAGCAAGAGATTGATACGTTCTTAAGCAGGTAGGTATCATATGATAGATAGTTAAATAGATACATATGCATAAGTGGAGAAGAGTGGATATTGTCTCCAGACAGGTGAACGTAAGTAGCTATGAACTATGTGACAGATCCTAGTGACTGAGGTATTGCAACAGACAGAGGCGTCATTCTAGAGAACTATCGATTCATTCACGTGGATATGTGTGTAAAAACCGATGAACAGAAATGCACATATGTACAGCTGGGGATCGATTGAAATTGCATTAACTATTTAGCATATTTTCGGGCTCCGTCCCTGGTGTCGTAATTTTATCAATCAAATAGATTGTTTCTATTTGATGTTGTATCAGAAAGAAAATTACGTTCCTTTCAAGTTCTTTTGTAATATGTAATTTTCCTCTAATTTGAAAGTGATACCCCAATTTCATTTCATCCTTTGTTCATGATCACTGATTTTAAAGTCGAGAAATGTGTGTTTGATTTAATGTTATTTGTCATTTCTTGTATTTAATTCATTTTTGTTTTGTTTTTTATCACTTGTTTTACATTTAGTTTTTTTTTTTTGTTTATTTCGTTGTTCAAAACTGTCCAACAGAACGATCATTAAGATTGTAAGCGCAAGTTTGTACGGTTTCAAAGTTGGTTAGTCTGCCAGTCTTTCCGGCTTATACGCTGGCTGGCTATGTATGGATCACATGTATATATCCAGCCAATGGAACTTGAGGGCTTAATTTTAACATTTACTCCTTAATATGTCTAGAATTTTTTCTTTCAAAATTCACCACTAAATAGGTTTTTTGACTTTGGAATTAAATCATATGATGATCACACAAAACACGCATTCAAACGTGAGACAGATATTAGCTGAAATGCTTATTACATCGTATCACAAGTGAAGGTCCGTCAAAACTGACCTCACGCCTCGTCGAAGGTTACTGCTTTATTTCTGATCGATGTCCTTTCTATCATTCAGCAAGGCTCTCCAAATGATTATTATAATGAAAATGAATTTGATCGTCCCTGTGTTACTCATACTTGTGGTTTTGTATGAGACGATACCTCATACCAGATCTGTTTCAACCTGGCCATTGCATCGTGGGGTAATGGTTTTAGATTCTTGTAATTAGATATTTCTCCGGTATTTCATCATCATCATTAACAACAATAGCAGCCTTTGAAACCCATGGTTGGAGTTAAACCTACTTAAAATCTGACAGATTTTATCATCGCTGATATTGCGTAGCCACTATATATGGAACTTGTCCGAATCGTCATCAACCGTGATGCAATTAGAATTGATCGAACACACTTTAGCGGAAAAGCCAACACGGCGAATCAATCCGAAAACAGGGTGTGGCAATACAGCGTCTGGAACATGGTAATAAAGAAACATCATAACTGTAACACAAATAATATTCATTAATCACTTAATATCATCCGGAAATGTCCGACAAAAAGGTTTTCGTTGGATTTTTTACCCTTAAATGGACGGTCAAACTTTTGGCTACTTATAAAAAGATATATGTAATAGTTTATTCGTGTTAATTAGAATTGCATCATTTGTGCTTTGCTGCATTCACATTTTGCCCCCCTCTGCATCCCTGTACTCTTTTTATCAACTTACTCTCCCATTTATTTCTCCCTGTTCATCTCAACATCTAGCTCTCTCTACTTTGACTCCTCGCTATCTTTTGACTGCATTGATTTCTTCCTTCATTTAATGTTCACTCATGTTCCCCGTTAATCAATGTTGAATCATGACCATAAATTGGTAATTACTCAAGTTGTCTTTGCTTCAAGTTTACCCTCCTCAAGGCTACGAGATTTTTTCATTAAGCTCTCTACAAATAATTAAGGAAAAAGAAGAGCATTTCTGGTTTGTTACTCAAAAGAAAACTGTTGAATGACCAACTTCTTTCAGTAGTATGCCATTTTAAGAGTGATCAGTAACAAAATGAAAAAAAAATCAATGCATTAGTTATTTCATGAGTTCTTCCTGTAAGGCAGTGGAAGTAAAAGGTCTGAATTTTCACAAACAGCGTGAATGCTGCTGGACAAAATTAAGGAATCTATCTAGCATAAACTCACATCAGATATTATTCCCCCACACACTGTATCCAAGCGTTTCAAAATCGATTTTCTGTTACATATGGATGATTTCGAATTTCGAACTAAATAGGTCCATAGCTGCAACGTGTAGAAATGATATCTACATAAATACATACACAGTCAGAGAGACCAACTTTAAAACTATGGAATCCGATGTTGACAATTTCAAATAAATGAAAAAAGTTTTTTCTAAGTTGTCCTATTTTTGCATTTTACTCGGAATTGATCCTTGGATTCATTCAGAGAAAAAAAAAAACGAAACAATTCTATCCAGTTTCCTGTCAGTCCTCGTTGTTGTTATTGTTGATGTTGCTGGGACTGTGCGTTTGTTGAACAATTTTTCTTTGCAAACTATATTGAGTTCTGAAATGGTTTTAGCAAGAATTCTTCTCATGGAAAGATATTCCATTTTGATATTTCTAGATAATATTGGGAAGAAGAGGACTGATTAGAGATTACAAAATTCATTTGATGAATAGAACTCTAGTAATTGATGTTATGGAAAAAAATGGTGTGCAAAAATAGTCTGAAACCATTTATGAATCTTTTTTTACGGATAGAATCTAAGCTGCTGTTCAAACAGCAACTCCTGCTCCTATTTTGATAAAATGATAACTGTATAAAAAGTAATGTGACTATAGAAATTTAGAAATTTTTGGTTAGAACTAAGAAATGAATTTTTGGGTAATTCATAGAATAATGACCATACAATGAGGGTAAAATGAATAAATGAATGAAATTTTTTTTTGTTTATTAGTCACAGATATATTCTCTTTCAAACTACACAAACTCAGAAAATATTGGCTCTGCGATGCCAATGATAAAAAATAGCGGCAAATGCAGGTCTATGTCCAGTGACTGACGTTAAAAGACTGATGATGATGAAAGAAGAGGCTTGCAAATGAATTGCTGTTGCTGACATACAATCATGGCTTAATGCGTCAACCAATCTTCAAAGGTGCTCAAAAGAACAAAGAAAGGCCTATGAGGCCAGCTGCCGAAGTGTGACTCTCTTCTGTAGCTGGGGTAGCGAAACAGTTTTCTGTGTCCCTGTATAGCTTTTACAGGGAAGTTATCTTCTCTTCAGAGCTTATTAATGAAAAGGGGACAGTGAAACTAATGTGACAAAAACGACGGGAATAAAAAAAATTGAAAAACTTATCCATGGATATGGAGAATTCTGTCGTTATTGACAGGCACTATGCTAAATTAAGAATTAATTACATACCAGCCATTTTTCGGAAATGTAGATGCGTCGAATAAAGCAAACGTTTGGAAAGCAAGGGACATCTGCTCCTGGTCCTCTGTCCATTGTGTGATGACCAGAAGAAATATGTGAAGAGAAACTGGATTCAATATGCATCATACAAACGGCACTGACAAATCTTAACACTATATTTCAGTTGGATTATTCATAAATATGCTTGGTTACTCACTAGATAGGCAGCATTATGTGGCCAACGTATTTAGGTAGCATACTATTTTGGAGGTGATCAATTGAAATAAATGATAAAAGTGATGATCAATTAATAAGTCACTCCTTGCAAAAAAAAACTGAATTGCAAAATCACAACCGTTACTGCCACTAGGCATCAACAGCAGGATCAATTTAGACTGAATGTGGTTTGAAAATTAAACCTTCCAGCAGAAAACCCATTAAGGAGGATTTAAAGAAGCATTTTTCTACACATAATAATGTAAGTATTGAAAATGTCAGCATACTAGCTCCATTGGTGCTGCCTTCACTTTTGATTCTTATATACCGTATATGGATGGTCAACGAATATACCCAACTGACTGAAAATCTGGAAAACTGAAGAGATCCATGTTGACGGTTCATGTGTAAGTAATGGTTGATGGTTCCTAACAGAGCAAATCCACTGATGAACGATTCATGTTGTGTTATTCTCTTTTTATTATTTACATTCCAATCAGAAACATCGATTAACTTCAAACCTATAATCTGAGCTCTGGCTAAACTCTTGACTGGCTTTTCTTCGACCTCGTTTCGTAGTAGCATATTCAGCTTTCTTCTCCCGTTTTCACTTTATCAAAGACATCTCATCTTTTGGACAATGTTTGCATAAGACAGTCCCACAGAACTACCATTCATTAACATCTCACAGTTCATAACGGTTTAATATCTTGCACCTATTGTTAACCCATCGTTGCCTTGAATCAAAAGACGGTCAATCAACCGCATTGACTCTCATGTGATTGTAATAATCGTTATTGGAAATATGATAATTGAATTGTAATGGCAGTCTTCCAGTTAATGTTCATGCTGTATCATGGTATTACAAATTCTACTGCCGTAACAAATGTTTATCAACGTCTCTTCTCTGTTACTGGAAAACCTTCGAGACATACCTTGCTGTTTTAATCGTGAGTTTGTTTTTAATTGCTTCTTTACCATTGTCTTTGTTTATTTTTATTTGTCAGCGGTTTCAACGTCGTCATGTTCCCTCATTCAGACGCTCTCTACTTTTTCAGTGTCTCTTTGTATGCAAATAATTTTGGCATATTAAAAACATAGGCTGTTTTTAATTTACATTTCTATTCATATCTACGTAGTAAGGAAACATAAAGGAAATGTCTCTATCTGTAGCCATACATTCTTGCTTTAAAAAAAACTTTGACGACAGAAAAAAGGAATATTTTGCCAAGATTGTCGTCTTTCAATGATTTTTAAAATAATACAATGATGGTGTGTTTAATTTGTGAATGGAATTTACTTGCAGCTGAACTGCAAATAATTTTGTTTCATTTTGAGATGTTGTTTGAATGAATGGATCTGATAATGCACTTTAAAATTCACATGGTTCCTGTAAATTAATAGGACACAAGAGTTTTTAAATTTTGTTGCAAAGATCCTCCTCAGACACCATCTTGAAAAAGATATCTTTCCAGTAGTAAGACTGCAGTAGGTACTGTTGGAGATCATTAAAAAACCCTTTGTAGCACTCTGTCTTGGGGTGTATTTTTTCATGTATCAACCCAGAATCTTAATAAAAATTAATTTATAGACTATGAACAGTGGAGGAAAAGGTTTGAATTACTACACTTCTGAGAAAAGAGAAAAGGGACATTATTGATATTTTCTAAGTATCAAATGGTTTTATGAATCACAGAGTTCTAATGTTTAATAAATCAGATTTAACGGAGAATTTTTTAGTTAAGATTGTTGCAAAAAGTATCGGAAACGAATTGATTTCCTCGAAAGGAATTCGAAATACCGGAATACTCTATCATCTTATTGAAATAGATATCACATATTTCAAGAATAACAGATAATTTTCAGTCACCTGGGGAAGAAAAAAATACAGCACATTTTTGAGAGTTATCAGCTGGAATATATTGATGACTTTAGGAAAAATAAATAATATATGCCAGGTGGATATTCAGCTATCCTGATAAGAGATTATTCTGGTTTAGAACCTTTAAATTACTTTGGATGCTTAATCAAATGTTGAATACTATTTTTTACCGTAAATTATAGGATAGCAAAAATTTCTATTCGAAACTGTTTGCCACTTTTTCTCATCTAATGGACACCAGACCAGACCAAACATGAAATTATCATCACAGACACAATATCATTACAGAAGAAGTGAAAAATACTATGTAAAGTTTTAAAAAGTATTGTTTCACCTCTGTTTCGTTTTGTAAGAATTGCTTTCTTCTTTTGCTTTCAGTTCATTTCAAACCTTCAAACCAAATTCAGGCAAGAATGACCTGAATATATCATCATCTCCACGTTAACAGATTTATTTTACCCATTACACTTTCTCCAAAGACATTAACCGATACATACCAACTCTCATAACTCTAAAGCCTGTGTGTAACACCTTTTCTGCCATATGTACACACTCCATTATGATTGTATGTGCGTGTGAGTAGGAACAATGCTTGAAATAATAGCTACAAATCCACCTCTGCCAACGTACGTATGTATATATTTACACACACACACAGACATGCACACATCCACACACACACACACACACACGCACACACACACACACACACACACATATATATATAATTATATATATGCATATATAGCTATCAACTGTGTTGCCGATTCCTTCAGTTCGATGCAAATTATATTTCAGTATTTTGACATGAGATTGGGATCACCCATTCTCCACTGAAGTGTTTGTGAAACCATCATGATCACAAACAAGGCTGGTATCAATATCATACAACAATTTCGAAGGCGAAAAAAGACCTGTCAGTGCAGGTTGTAATATGGCATGATACCAATTGAAAAATATCGTTTAGTTTCGTTCAAGATATTTCGGATATTAATTGTTTAGTTCGGCACGTAGTTAGGAAGACTTTTGTTGTGTCAATCAACCACGTTTGTGGGAGAGTGATTTGCCTTGGAAATCAACATAAGGAATTTTTATCCGGTCTTTAAAACCGACCACTGGCGTTAGTTGGAAAATATCTAACTACATAATCCACCGTGCAATGACATTTTGAGGATACTCCCCAGATTAGGTTTGAAAAACAAATCTCAAATTATATCGAAAATATCAAACTTAAACATGGATATAATTGGAATTTACTTTGTTTTTATGAAGATTGTAATGATTATTACTCCCCCTCTTCAACTTTTTTCAATCTTTCTTGAACAAATAAATACTCTTTTGAAATAACTGCCCTGTAAGCAAACCTTTTTCTCGAGGTCAATTCCTGGCCAAAATATTCATTCATTGATTGCTCATAGCTTGTAACCTACAAGATTTAGATGATAATGAATCTACTTAAGGATTTTTTTACGGTAGAAAAGAGGTAAATTTCGAAGATATAAATACATGGGCTATTTTCAAGAATGTTTTTATTCAAGGTATGACAAACCTCAGAACATAAAGTATTTTCAAAGTGGTTTGATTGGGCTTGATGGTGGCAGTGCTGGAGATTTTGGTTCCAAGCTGAACTGGTTGAGTCATCATATCTGGATCAGTTAATGTCACCGTCATCATCAGAATATGCTGGAATGTGAAGTATTGATGCGGTGACCAAAGAAAAAAGGAAAGAACTGACATAATACATCATCACTTTTACAGTATGTTTCAAAATTCTTGATTTATGTGCGACATTGTAATAACAGATTATGTTGAAACACTCAGCCAGTCCAAAACACATTCAAAATGAACTATCAATCAATACATTTCCGAAGGGCTGAAAATTCAAGTATTACACCCTAGTATTTCAATAAAAATTGTAATTGTCTTTTGAAAAGTACCTTTGTGAGTAGGCTTTTGAAAGCTCAATTTACGATCTAAATTAGGTCCTTTACTTGTGTCTAACAACATCCCGATTTGTTTTTCAAGAACCCAAAGAAAATGAAAGAGGAGTAACATTTGTTGATATTTCTATTCTTTATTTTCTTCAATTATTCACCCTAAGAACAAGATACTGTCACAAGACATTGGTCATATGACAGTTGCAATCAAGTTACTTATCAAACCTGTTACATCATTTTTATTGACTGTATTTTATTATCTATTCGATTCCATGGACTGAATCTCCCTTGCACTTTCCTTCTTATATTTTTCTCTTTCCAATCGCATAGGCTACCATCTATCAATTAAAACCATCATTTTTCCTTATTTGTCTGGGAGACACTTAATGGTTAACAACATTGATTCTGATCGAGGAAGCGTGTTCCCGACAGGTTTTTCGTTTTCGATGCCAAACACACCATGAGAAGAAAAAAAAAAGAGTTATTTGTTCCTATGAGAAAAATGTTATGTTTATAATAGGGTATATATGCGACATGAATAAGGCTAAGTAGCAAACAAGACTCTCTGCTCGTCCTCGATTGGTCAAGTGAGTGATAAATGACGGTCAGTAGCCAATTGGGAATTTTTTCTGATGACGAAACGATATGGACAACCATTGGCCAACTGGAAAGATTTGGCCCGTGGAAACAATTTTTGGCCAATAGCCAATCTAAATATTAAGAAAAAATCTAATGTAATTTTTAAAAATCAAATGAATTATTTATGCAATAACACTACTATTTTTTGATTTTAAATCTATAATGCAGTAATTTTAATCCTTTGTAATCTAAAACAAACGTTGAGTACGCTTCATGTGTAGATGTATATTATTTCACAAATAACCATATTCATAAAATTGGGTTTTCAGACTCATACCTATAATTTAACACTAAATATGTTTGCTAGGAACAAACCCACGAACATTACGACCATCATGAAAACATCTAGTCATAGAACAAGACATTTTTTGTCATCAACATCATCATTAAATTCTAAATGCTGAACCTAACCGGGTTCACCAGAGCTCTCTATCATAAGGTCGTGAAACGAATATTCCCTGAACACTTCTGGTTCATCATGCGATCTTTTGGGATTGGTCATAGTGTGCGCTTGATCTTTGCAGATCAACTTTGTCAGCTGCCATGTCTAGTGGTTATCTGAATTTCTTTCAAATATGACAACCCCATTGTCATTTGAGTTTCAAAATAGTTTCCATTATATACGAACCCTTATTTAGAGCCTTATCTTTGTGATGTTTTGTATGTTTCTCTTCTATGCTAATTGAGTGGTTCTCAGATCCAATGGTGACAAATGGAATGTACATTGTTTGTGAATTCTATCGTTCTTTTGACTTGTAGCTTGCTTTACCGAAAGCTTACCAGCCTTAAGAGACATCAGGTCGTGCCTGAACCATACATCATTTTTTCTTACTTGATTCTCATGATGCAATGCATTCTCGTAAATTATTTCGGCACACTTGACTGTAAACACCCAAACATAACATATGTATATATATATATATATATATATATATATATATAAAGACGACCAATAATTGTTTCCGTCCAACTTTTTTTTCAACTCCGTGCATTATCAACTCCTGAACAGTTTTATGCCATAAAGTGAGAAATAGAGGAAAAGTTAACTTGGCATCAGGATTGAGGGTGTTTATATTCGGTGAACGCCAAAAGCTTTTCTAGGGTAAGATCAATTCTGACACTTTCAAATCTTATGAAGATAATCACACCTCACATGCTGCAAATCTCCACATTATGAAATGAAACGATTGAATCTTTACTGGAAAGGAGAAAATGTCGAGCTTTTCCAGTTTTAATTTTGCGCTTTCCTTTTTCTTTCAAATTTATCATTTCTGAGGCAATTAAAAACTGTTTTCTGCAAATTACCATTTAGAATGTGACATAATACTGAACCCTTGATTTAAAAAAAAAAAAAATAAATAAATCCGTACGTGTTTATGCTAGTTTGAAAGTAAATTTGACTCCGAATCGACAATAAAACCTATTTTTTCTCCGAGCTAAAATCCTTAAACTTATCCATGACTCTTTTTCTCGAATGACTCAAACACGAAATGTCCACTTTTTCAATAAGGTGGTCTGTTCTTGCGTGTATTTCGTTACATCTATATGAAATACCCAGCTCAACATTATTTAGTCAAATAAGACTACATTCATCTTTGTTGATTTTGACAAGAAGTTATCGTTCACATCGTGAGGCCTGAACGAAAGCAACTCTTACAAAATCTCTTTCTTCACAATAACAAATATTTATTGACTTTTTTCATTCTCATTGCGTTTATCCAGTCACAAGTTTTTGTTCCTTGCTCTGTCTGTCTGTCTGTCTGTCTCTCTCTCTCTCTTGTCATTTTTTGTTTCATTCAATTATTTATTTTTTTCCGAATTTTCTCTCATCATTTTATTCTTTTCCAGTTATTTTCTCTATTAATCATAAATCACTTTTTTCTTTTATTTTCCTTCATTTGAGAATTTCATTCTTCGATGACGTATACGAGTTTTCATCGAATATTTCTGTTCGGGATTTTATTCCTGTTTTTCATTCGGATCCTTCTTTTCTTTTTTCTTTTTCCAACCATCTCCTTCCCTCGTTTATATTTTCGTTTCCATTTTCTTTCAAAATATGACAAAAGTTTTATTCGATCTTGTTCGTCTTCTTTCATTTCCCCATCTTTATTTTTTGTTAACTCTTTACCTTCTTTCACCTTTGTAACGTCAATGTGATTCTTTTTCAATGCTTTTTCTCTTTTGTCTTTGTCCAATTACTTTACTTACAATTCCGTTGTCTGAAATAATGGAAAACTTAGAAGCAATTTTTTTTCCTTGAATGAGTCAGCCACTTTACTTAGAAGCATAATTAGATCCAATCTCTTCCACGTTCTTCCAGACAAAATTGCACCATTGAAAAGACTCTGACGATTACAGAACTGAACAAAGTGGTTGAAAGTTACACTGGTTATTGTTAATTGACATAAGAATGCAGAATTATGGCTAGAAAATCCGCAATGTACATCTGGAGCAACATCAAACCCTTTTTGTCTACGTGTATCGACGTACCCAAGGAATATGTAGTTAGGGTCTGATTTAGAGAGGGGCAAACGTGGTTTTTGGCTCCAACCTGCCTATACAAAAAATATCATGATTAATAGTTTCACTTGCTAGAAAATAATCAATTAATTGAATTCAATTTATGATAAGGCTTTCAATTCTTTCAAATAAAGTACCAAGATCAATACTATAGGTCTACAATAATTGGAGTAAAGGAATACTAAAAATATGTCGGGGTTTTTAAAATGTATACATGCATATATATGTATATTTACTTTTTTTTTCATATACGTATATCTTGTCCATTCTTATAACATCCAATTAACAGACCTTGACATGAGAATATTATGATTTGCCAAGTATTGCAATTTCTGTGCATTTGGGACCATTTTTGCTTTTTGACGAAATTGTATCGTACAGATTGCATGGACTCATTCGATTTCAATAAATGAATATATTTTATCATCTATCTTCTTATCTTTCATTTGTTTATAGTCCGTACAATACAAAAGCTGTGGTAATCATATTTAGCCATTCCTGCAGTGTGTGTTTATGATAAATTGGTTTTGATTCTCGTGTCTTACACAATTCACCCCTGTTTTTCAAAATTGCTGATTCAATGAAAACCGACTAGCAAAAGGCGAGAGAACTGACATCCATTGATCGACCATTTTGACAATGTTTTCACTGATCATCTCCAATATGGACTGCTACCAGAAGACATTTGTCACTTAACAGTTTTTATCACGTGACTAACTAAACATAAATATCTTCGGATTTTCAAAAATGCCATCGTTGAATCTACTGCACCCATCGGCAACTGGAAATATGTTATAGCTCTATCTAGTCTATTGAATATCTAGCACTATGATTACAAATCTACAAATCTATTTTTCTATTCATTTCTTCTCGTTTTTTTTTTACAAAATGAATCAGTTTTTTTTCACTGAAATATGTATTCGTTGATCTCCTCCTGTCCAATAGAGAAAAGGAAACTTTTTTTCAAAACGAACATAGCAGGATTATATTACTCCTGGTCAAACGCTATAACATTGGGAAACGCCAAAAAATATTCATACATATAATGTATATCTTAGTGTATGGTGATTCATCGAGAAAAGGTACGGTTTGGTTTTGATAAAACAATATCGCCCACATTGTTTAAAACCTTACGCTTTACCTATGGGACATGCTTACGCTTCTATTCCTCTCCTTTCAATTGATTTTTTTTGGTGTTTCTACATGAAAAGTCGTTGCATACTGATATTTCATTTTATCTATGCAAACAACTGCAGTTAGCATGAAAATAACTAGAAGAAATTATTAATTCGGCTATATATGTTTTGCAGCAATGTTACCTTCAAAGAAATAGGATGATAAAAATCTAGACCAAAAATATTAATTGCTTTCTATTTGGAAAATGCTGAATATTAATTACAGCCAGTAATTTTATGTTTGAAAGAAAAAGAAGTACTCTTAAAAAAAGATGTAAAACCCTGGTTAGCAAATCTAGCAGAATAATGAAAAAAGTGCGTCCAATAACAACAGGAAGCGAAAATAAGGAACTGGAGAAATCGACAACAAAGTCATACCCAGCTATCGATAAGAAAAAAACGTGTGAGAGTTATTCTTCATTTCTCCTCATGGAGATCTTACTGGTTTTTCCGATATATATATATATATATATATATATATATATATATATATATATATATATATATATATATATATATATATATATATGTATATATATATATATTTATATATTTATATATATATATATATATATACGTATATATATATATATGTATATATATATATATAGAGAGAGAGAGAGAGAGAAAGAGAGAGTGAGAAGGAGAGTGATAGAAAAAGAAAGAGAGTGAAAAAGGGTTATACTAGAAATGCTTACTTGACAGTTTAAATCAAGCATCTTCTTGTAGTTCAAATCATCTTCAATAGTTCGAAATTATTCTTCTTTCTGATAGATTAGCCGTGGATCAACTATGGTACAACGATGAGAGTCACAATATCTTTAATAAAGACCATCAAAAGCAGAGTGTGAATGGCAAATCAAAGATAACCACTCAAAGGTGTTCAAAGATGTCAAAGAAGGAGGCGATCATTATTGAAAAGCCATGGTCTTTTACAGGAGCACTGCTTTACTCAGTCACGGCCATAACCACCATCAGTTGATGACACTTTTATACACACACACACACACACACACACATTTATATTCACATACCAACTCAGGATTACACGTTAATATATATGCATGACTTTGTGTGTGTATATATATATATATATATATATATATATATATATATATATATATATATATAGTGCTTGGTATTGACTTACTTTCTTGCTAATTATCATGACAGACTATATGCTACTTGCAGTGAGGCACTCTCTATAAATTTGAGAGTCCCAAACGTGAGGAGTGTTTCAATAGGGATAGCACGGCGACTGACAATTGCACCTTCATGAAACTGTCAGCATTAGGTACTGATATGTCTGTGCATACGTATTTAAAAATGGACTGTGATATCCTAAACTCTTTCACTTATATACAATTCAACAACGATATTAGTAAAATATCCACAAATCCGTGTTTTCCTCTTCTTCCCTCTCTTTTTCTCTTTATTTATATATACATATATAAGTATGTTTGTGTGGATGATCGAGTATGAGTGCTAGAAAGCAAATGAATGTTATGGAAACTCTCACTTGCCTGTTTGCTAGTCTATTGTTCACTCAGTAATAGTTTTGAAATCTCAGAACGGACGTTTCTATTTGCCTAAGCGGAGCTATGCCCTGATTTCAACTCATAACGAAAAAACCTGGTTAGTTAGTCAGTAGAAGCTAGCATGTGTCTTCTAGTCGCATGCCACGTCGTGGTGATCAATTAAAATATTCAAAAAGGGGTGAAAAATGATCAGTTATTTCTAACAATTTTTCATAAGGCAGTAATCAATCAAAATTAAGTAAAAGGAAAAAGAATGAATGCAAATGGACAAAACTAAAGGATCAAATTAGCCGAAACTTACATTGCAAATCGGCACTCAACAGAGAAGAATACTTATCAAAAGATAAATTGGTGAGACCTGTGCGTTTGGAATATTTATACGTAGACTACTAGTAATATACCCGGATCTAAGACACCAAACGAGATGGTTTAGATAAACGTCCATGAATACATCATGATGACACGAAACCATGAATCGTTGGGACCTTAACAATCCATGTGGTATGCGCTAATGGTTCCCTTACGCTTATATTAGAAAGTCAGCCGCATCGTTCAATAGTACCCTGAATACACATGTTAAAAAATCTCACTCAACACCGTACTCATTTGAACTGGATGAATTACAAAGAGATTGCAGTTTTAACTACTCAAAGTCAGTTGATAACTATCAAGCAGATATTTTTTCCTATCGAGAGTTGCAAAACCCTTGGTGAACAATAAAAATTGACTGCCGTAATTAAAGAAAAAAAAAAGGCAAATAAATAAAAGGAAAAGCCAATGTTAGTGCGTAATCATTGGCGAATTTTTTGGAGATCGCTCCAATTTTAAAGCTTCGGGCAAGCCTTCAGGTTGTCAGTTAGGCCCATATCAGAGAGAAATGTCTTTTCACAACTGTTATGCTAATGTTTCGAAGCCAGTAAGGGAGTTGCTGCATGGCAGACATATCTCTTTCAGGTTTGTTTCAGTGAGTGAAGTTACCTAGTGAACTGTGTGTACACCTTCCCTCCCTGTCAACTCTCTATCTGCGTTTGACCGTTGTTGATTCCTTATGATAGCGTTTTCTTCTTCAATGTCTTTGTATCTCTTGTGAGGGGCAAGCGCATCACTGACAACCAGTCTAGTTTCCCAAAAAGAAAGGTCATTTATAGACAATAGTCTCCCTTTCCTACCAATTGGTCTTCCCATGGCAAATGAGTCTTCTGCTGCGTAGATTTAACACTTATGGTCCCTGCTAACTTCAGGAAAGTTAATTATGCAATATGGATGATTTATAACTTTCATTGCCACAGACGGTTCAGGATATTAGAAATGCGTAATAGCAGCCATTTTTACTATCTGTTTCTTAATTTGTTTGTTTTTATATAAAGTAAATAACACAAGAGAGTTTCTCTATCTCCATTTTTATCTCCCCCCTCATTCATTTATTCATTTGCTATTCTAATCAAGATTATGGACACATTCCACCAAAAATCGTAGATGGTCGTGTAACAACCATCGTCGGTATCCCACTCACTTTTCTGTGCCTGACTAACTTTGGCAGAATTTGGGCTAGTTGTTTCCAGGTCTTTCACAAGCACTATGGCTCATTTGTTGTGTTAAGATGGAGATAAAGGTAAAACCAACAATAGCACCGGTGTGTTCAGAAATTGAACCAAAATCTGTAAACCTGAGATACCCTGGTATGGAGAATGGGATGCTTTACCCCACAGCAAAGTTATGTGTACCCTGGTAAAAACCAAAAACTATCGACCCATTACCATACCTGTCGATCTCAAGATGCTCTTTATCGCTGACTGTACATTCTGTAGAACTCTTCCGTTGACCACATGGTAGAAAAAACTCTCAGAGGCTCTTACTTCTGTTTTATAAGGTCAAGTACGATCGGGTTTGATGACTTTTTTCCAAGCTGGTTAATACGTACGTGGCAAAATCAGGGCAGACGAGTGATGGGCACGCTGTCCTCCCTATTTGGACCTGTCACTGTGGCTGTGTGCTACTAACTAAAGCAGGTCCTGGTTAGAGGAACCTGTGGAGAGATCAGAGAGGAGTGGGATATTGTAATCCGGAATGCAATTCAAACATTTCATATTTCCCCTTTTTTTCCAATCTAATTTTTTTGGAAGCACCCGGTTCGTAGTGTGTCTTTTTCTTGCAAAGCAAATGTATTCCATTGGAATTAATTTTGCTATAACGGTAGCATCATGCCGCCTAAATATAATAAACTATAATATAAGTATGTATGTATGTATGTATGTATGTATGTATGTATGTATGTATGTATGTACAGAAACACATACGCACACACACGCACACACATATGTATGATGTAATACATTTCATCTATGCACTTTTCGTATATTTGTGTCAGATAAATCCTAAATCGATGAAACAACTTTTTTTTTATCCCTGTAGTGGTATATGATTCTGGCATGAAATGCAACTGGGATCAAGAAGTTGTAGACAAGAAAAATGCATTAAGAACTCTAATTTTTAACTAAGAGCTACAGTCTCCCTCTTGGAGTGCCCCAAAATGAGAAATAAATATTAAAATATGAGATAACATGAATTCATGATAGATAATTGTAATTACATACTAAAGGGAGCCAAAATTGCAGTAAAAAACTCTCAAAAAAATAACACTCGAAAACATTGTATAAAAACTGAAAAATCACACAACCAAAATATTAATTATTCCAATTGTTCATTCATGACAAACCCCTTAAGATGCATAAAAAAACGGTAAGCTCTAGATTGCATAAGAAAAAACAGTCCTGTCGTAGTTGAATGCCTTCTGACAATGTTTTTGATGGTAGACGTTATTTTGTAGTCGATTGTAGATTTCAATAGATCCAATTAAACAAGATAAATTCTTCAAGGAAAAATACACCAATAATTCGATGATTTTTTTTTTTTTCTGATTTTTTAGATTCCGTCTGAATTATGCCTGGGAATGGTTGAGGTAAATTTTCGAAAATATTTTTCTCAAAAATCATTTATTTGGATTATTTTGACAGGACATTCTGATCACATAAAAGTAATATTACATTTATCTGCACTCACAATTCAAGTTTGAATTCATCAAATTTGTTCTAATACGGTCAACATGTGAGTAAAAATCTAATGTTGGTATGTAAATTCGCATGTACTGTTGAGAGTATAAGTTTTTTTTTTTCTAATTCTTGTAAATTCCTTGTGGAGTATTGTGCCACAGCAGCATTGCTGCGATTTTAGTAGCAGGTACGTTTTTAACCGGATATGTTGTCAATGTTGTGAATGCAGAATACGGAAAAGTTAAAGATCTATTCATTTCACTCATGAACAAAGCATAACCCTTTATTGATGGGATCCCAGTCCGATGTTTTAGAGAACTGGTTTTTCAACGCCACCAAAAAGACTTTGGTGATCTGGTTTAGTTTGCAATAAAATTTCATCTAAGATCGTTTAGATTAGGTGATGGAGCAGCTCTGTTTCATCAATTTTAATCAGAACTGTTGTTGAACAATCGGTCAATTGCGCAGAACTGCGATCAAAACCAACTAAAATCTCGAAAAACTTATCCGACACGAATAGGCTTTCAATATGTTAAACTTGGAAATTACAGCTAGGAAAGTTACCGGCTTAATACTGATCTTTATTTTTTACTAAATCAACCCCCATATGATTCACAGTTAAATATTTCTAATCATTTGGACGGAGTCTGGCACTGCCTGTACAGTTGGATTCACGCTAGATTCAAAATGGGAACGATTTTATGGGGTCTAAAAACAATGAGGGCTATTTTTACTTGGAAATCAAAAGAAGCATCCTCTTTCAGAACTTCAAAAGAGAGGGGGATTCTAAACAATTAAGGTTGCAAATCGACGATGAGTTTTTGTTGTTCCTTTCAGGGGTCAATAGTTATAAAAGTTTCCTTTTTTAAATGGGTTAAAAATGGATGTATATATTGTCCATCTTTTAGAAGTCCAGGAGAAGGCATACTTCACAACATTTGAAGAGTCATAAGTGAATAGAAATTGTTTCTTACGAGTCTGAAAGCTTTAGTACTTTTATTTTCATTTTTTGAATATTTGACGTAGACAAGAACTTGAACCGGCCATAAAATGAGACATCAAATGGCATCCATGCATTTGATATATAATTCATCCAGACAGGAAAATATCTTGAAAATGTGCCTATCGATCTCATAAGCCAGAATACTAAAAAATACATACTTGTGACGAATAAGCTCAGCAATGTCTACCAGCACAATAAGTATAAATCATTGCTGAGGACAATGGTATATTTAATATTAACTTTCAAAATACTGTAGACCTGTGCTGTAGGTATGTTAGTGATCAAAAACGAGTACTATTAGTAACAAATTGGGTAGAAATTACAGTGACAATATCCTTACAGAAATTCGTCCTACATATCACTTCAAAATATAGCTTGAATGAAAGAGAGCTTCTGTTGGATATTTTTGATTTTTTTTATCAAACTATGTTGCGTTCGTTAGCCAACGGGAAGGATATTCTATAAAAAAAAATGGACACCCATGATACAATGCAGAGAGAAAAAATATCATTTTGAAGAAAGAGCGAAAATAAATGTATAACTGGTAATGATTTGACATTTTTCAAGATCATAATATTTTTGCTGAATTTAAAGGACAAAAAAAAAAACATGATACATATACCTTTCAAGTTAAGATAAACCACATTATTGCATGCATATTACTCAAAATATTAGACCGGAATAAAAGGTCTTTTGCATTTATATCCTCTGAACACGTTGGTGTTTCACCCAGTATCATGCAGAACTTCCACTTCCAACACTTGATCAAACATGAAAAACATCTAAACCAGTGTAGTGTTGCAGCTAGCAAAAAATCAATGATTCAACAGCGAGCAAAACATTACACACAAGCCAACCAAATACTGAGCAGGAACTTAGATCAAGAGAATAATCCCACAATGTAAAACTGGTGAGTTTAATCTCTGCATAGAGTATTGCTGTGTGTTGTGTGCATCCATGTATGTGAATATGTATTAGTGTGCCTATGTGTGCGTGTGTGTTGGAGTAAATTGCTCCCGTTTGGTCTTTACAGGCAACGGAACCGCCTCTCCAGGTTGCATGCCTGGGCGAAGCGTATGATGATCCAATGATTCCCTGTCGTCCGATTCTCCCCACTCAATCAAAGTAGTCCAGAAAAAGGCTGAAAGTTATACGGCTGACATCAGCTCTATTGCTGGAGCCTCTGAAAGAGGTCTAATTGGGTGCCAGAATGCCTTGAAAGGCCTCAACTCCCTGACTTGGATTTAGTGTCGTCCTTCTCATAGTTTGATTCCCTTCCAAAAGGTAGTAAGACAAAACAGCCCTATCATTCATTCCTAGGCGGGGGTTCGGGATGAAAATATACATTCATGCTTTTCTCATGGGCATTTTTGTATAAGGAACATAACTAGTCCCGACAGGAAATTGATCTGGAATCGCCAATCCCATTCTCCGAGGTATTACTGATTACATCAATGTTTATGGCAAGCACTTCTCACATACCGAAAATACAAGCGGACCAAAACAAATTCCAAACGAGGAATACTAATTATTCCCAAGCTGAGAGTCAACCATGGTTTGGAGATCACGAAAGGGATTGTCATCTGACAACGCTTACCAGCCATCTTTCGTCGTGAGGTTAACAAGAAATGAGTTGGTCATGTGGAACGGTATATAATCACACAACATCCATTAATGATTCCGCGGTTGGCTAATATCCAATAGATAAGACCTTATATCTGTAGGACGGTCAACTGGATGGCTGACCAACGATGACCAACGACAACGAAATGGTCATTTACCTACTGTTTTTTCATTGATGTTATTCGTTTTACCAGCTTCATAGCTGTCATCGTTCAGTATACGGATCGTTCAGAGTATGGATCGTTCAGTGTCAGATTTCCAGCAAAATAAATGAAGACTTTCCAAGATGTCATACTTCATTTCCCTACGTTCTATTTTGTTTTTGTTTTACAATTGTTGTAATGTATGTAAGAAATATATATATTCAATGCATGAGAGTAAATAATAATCAATGAATAAACTCAATCACTACGACCATCAGGAAAATAATACCGGAAGAGACTATCACTTTAGTCTCAATTATACGTTTGTTTGTTTTTTTATGCCTCCAAATCGCATCAATTTGAAATATAATAATTCCACCTAACAGAAAAAACCCTGCGTAAGTGCGCATATATAAAGAAATATGGATTCAAATACATATGCACTCACATGCACACACACACACACACACACGCACACACACACACACACACACGCACACACACATATATATATATATATATATATATATATATATATATATATTTGTGCGTGTGTCTGTGTCTGTGTCTGTGTGTCTGTGTACAGGTGTGTGTGGGTGTATAAGCAGAAAGTTTATTGCCAGGCGAAGGCATTTCTCATCTCATTCCAAAACGACCGTAATTGCACTAACCCCTGCTAAGTCTTACTAGCAATCCTTCCTCCTCCCTCAATATTCTCCAAGTCTTTTCTTTTTTTACTTTATTTACCGTGTTATGGGTACAGATCAAATAAATGTATAAATTGACAAGCATTACACTCTATATCAGTGGTTGACAGAGATTTTGTTTGGGAAATATATCATTTGATAACAAACAGATTTTTTACTATTTTTTAATAATTTTCCGTTGTTGTTTTTTTTCACTCCGTATAGTCTCATCATTCTCTAAATTCAGCTTGATTTTATTCCAAATGAAAACAATTTCATTAAAGCCTGCCAAACTACAATAGTTGCATTGAATAAAATAAGTTTTTATTACATCAATTGCGTCCTTCTACGTTGGAAAAAATGTCTACACATTATCAATTATCACCTTTATAGATAACTTTAAATGCAGATATATGTAAGTAATGTTTATCTAAGAGAAAATTACTTTACTGGTAGGACTGAAATACCATTATTTACTAAATTCAGTTTGGTTTTGGTACGAGGTTACAGCGAAGGTGCTCAGTCTTGTTAGATGCTGAAGTTATTGAAACAAATTTTAAGATTTTAGATAATTCAGAAAATGATCATTTTTCAAAAGTCACTCCCAGTGAATTCAAGCCCAATTTGTCTGCCCACGTATAAAAAAGCAATGCATATCAGAACACACACGCACATCTATGAATGTATGCATCATCATCATCATCGTCGTCGTCATTGTCGTCGTCGTCGTCATCATCATCATCATCATCATCATCATCAAGTCTCTTAACGTCTGTCGTTCCCCAGGATTGGCAACACTTCTTTCTCGTGGGTGACGCAGAGTCTGTACTTTCTGGATTTATCTAGAGCGTCTCTCCATCTGATACTGTAACAGCCTAAGTTGCACCTCTAATCTCTGGGGATCCATGTCGTGAAGTGTGATGTCCATTGGTTTTCAAACGAGTGTGTGTGTGTTTGTATGTGTGGGCTTGCTCCTATTTTAAGCGTGCATATATCACATAACGATCCTAGGTAAAAGTTCAGAGATACTAGGAAGAGCGACCATAAACTACACTTTTATTTCAGACACTGTGATTGTTGGTAGAGGGCTACACGGTAATACTTTGAGTCTATATATAGCTTACAGAGACATTTAATCATTGGCAACTGTGCCAATCCATAACGTCAATTTTACGAGTACGTTTCAAGCCCTCCAATTAATGTTACACTGTGTTTCATTTGTTGCTCTTTCTTATGAAGAAAATCCTCTGTGAAACTTCCCATCCTGTTTCTCTATCTTTCTCTTTTTTGTCAAACTATACTCCAAGACTAAAGTTTTTTTTTTCCTTCCTATTGTTCCTTGTTGTTTCAGCATTCAAAATTTTCACTAATCACTGACTGACAAAAAATGAGTAACTTATTCATTACTCATCACGTTCTCAAAGTCTTCCCTGACCAACAAAAAGCTTTTGATCCAAAGGTTGGATTGAAAAACAACGCATCGGCTCGAGAGCAAATTCCTCTTAAATAATCAACGCAAATAATAATTAGGAATGTGCATATGTTGCCAGTCTCCCTCAAGGAATCAGATGCGTCCTATGACGTAAATAAGTGAAAATAGACATTTATCCGACTTCAAACTCGATACATATTTTTTACCTAATTCTAATTCTAGTTTGATATTCCGAAAATATTCAAAATGAACAAGATAATCCTGTGCAGCATTGTGTTTTAATTATTTTTCTTAATAAGAACCAAACTACTGTTTTTTTTTATTTGCTGTAGTCTTACACAGCAATGGGTACAGTTCTATAATATAAAGATCTCAGCGTCAGCGAACGAAAATGAACAGTTGAAAGAGTTGATGGAAAAATTATGAGATAATTTTAAAAATAGTTGAAAATGTGAGTATTTCATGAAACGTGGAACAAATATTTACGAAAGGAGAAAGTACTAAATGTCTGCGGAGTAAATGAATATTCACCTCTATCTACAAATCAATCCCTCCCCCTCCCTCTCTGTTTTTATCTTTTTCTCAGCTGTTTTTTCAATCCGTATGTGTGTGTGTGTGTGTGTGTGTGTGTGTCTATGTGTGTGTGTGTGTGTTTGTGTGTGTTTGTGCACATGTATGTCTGCCCGTCTGTCTGTGCCTTGTCCGTATGTATCCTTGTCTGTGTGTGTCAGTGTATTTGTGTCTTTGTGTGTGTCTGTGTCTTGTTAGACACTTCCTTGGATTCGTGGGCGAATCATGCAAGAAACATGCTGATCGATTCAAAGTGCCATGCAAATAAGAGTTACTCGATTAAGTTACCTTGAATGACGTGATTTTGGCGTTATTTTATTCATTCCGGAGGACTCCAGGTGAGCCAGGCTGCACAGCAGGGAAATCTTAAGAGAGTGATACGATCAACTCCGCTCATTTATTCGGGCTATCTTCCTCTTATCGTTTTATCTCCGTTGTTTGTGGGCTTTCCTCGTCGTCTTTCTGTCTCATATTTTATGTCTTTGTCTTTGTCTTTGTCAGGGATACATCTTTCTTGTTCCTGAATCAACTGCGAGATGCAGTAACAGAAAAGTTGATGTAAAAACATGCGTATAATCGTAATCATTCAAGACGCTCATCTATTTATCTCCGAATGGAATATCCCCCGATAAACAATGTGTCTTTTCTCCAATAGTAGGGACTTTTACAAAGAATTATTTGGTTGTTTTCCTTTCTTTTCCGTAGAATGGATCATCTAAAATGTCGTATTGACAACAAGAACAAGTTAAACGATCCGGAAGAATTCTTTAAACGATTATGCTTTTACGAAATAGAAATTGTTTTCAATATACATCTAATCAAGTAATAAAAAAGCAGTCTACTTGTTGGGTTGCATTCATTTCTCTTGAAGGTTGCTACACTCGAGAAATATTCGTTAGTATAAAACGTGAAGAAATAATCAGTAAGATGTTAGGAGCAACAGAAAATTCAATTATATATGGTTAGGATTGTTTATGCCTCACAACGATCGATACTGGTAAAAAAGAATGATACATTTACTTCACACATTGTTACCTACCGAAGCTTCTTGTATTTTACGGAGACTGGAAAAGATCAAGAAACAACCAGACTGCCTGATTCCACTTGTTCAATTTCTGTTGGTTCATCTTGGATAAGTAGTGACTAAATATTGCCATAGAAAAAACTTCAATTTATTCAGAAATGGTTGTGTTTCCCACAACGTCCAATGAATGTGTCCATTATTCAATTTTTTCAAATCCATAGACGGCAGAATCTTTTGCTTAATGCTGTTCAAAATTTTGCTGAATAGTGTACAATAGTGCATCAATCAAAAGGCGATTCATTAAGCACATTTACAAAGTGGGGGATTACGTTTAATCATTGCTATTTATCCTTATAGAAGGAGTGCATTCTAAGCTAGTCTATGGCATTACTAGTATTTGAAATATGATATAAGAACGAATACAAGGAAGTAACGTATAAAAAAAAACTTCGCAGATAGAGTATTTTCACGGATGAATGATTCCAATTACCTTTTACGATTGTAAGATTCGAGTGCACCCATTTTTTTTTCTTTTGAAATTCTTTAGTGGACTTGGTACATATCAATAATCTTCTGGCAATATAACAGTCGGGATTTAAATTACACGACTAAATTCAAGTTGTCGACCAAGGTATGTCACAGACTGTAATGGGAAATATCAGGAAAAAAAAAGCCATATTTTTTGACCAAAAATGGCACATCAGACACATGACATTATTTTCCTTACGGGGTTTAGAATTTTTCTTTTCCTGAATTTCATCAAGTGGAAACAGAGTAATAAAGAAAAAACTTATTCAATTTATAAATTGTTACCAACTCACTGCCACCATATATCTATCTATCTATCTATCTATTTATTTCCCTCTTTCTGTCTATCTCTCCTGCCTCTCTCTCTCTCATTCTCTCACTCTCTCTGTCCGTCTCTCTCTCTGTCTGTCTGTCTGTCTGTCTGTCTCTCTCTCTCTCTCTCTCTCTCTCTCTCTCTCTCTATATATATATATATATATATATGTATATATATATATATATACATATTTGTATTGAGAGAGAGAAAGATGGAGAGATAGAGTGAGAGACAGAAAGAGGGAAAGAGAAAGAAAGAAAAAGAATTGATGAATGAAGGAATGTATGAACGATATATATTTACGTACAATGTATATACTTGCATCTGTTTCGTTTATCCATTGAAGATTGTCAAGTTTTATTCATTTTTTTTACTTTAATTTTGTTCGACAATCTTTTGCCAACGTCAAGGAAACTCCATTTCTCCATCCTCCAAGAACTCTTTATCTCTCTCAGAAAGGAAATGCTGTATATTTATATATATATATATATATATATATATATATATATATATATATATATATATATATATATATATATATATGTGTGTGTGTGTGTGTATGTGTGTATATGTGTATATAAATATATATATATATGTGTGTATATATGTGTATATATCTGTACATAAACATATATATATGTATATGTATATATATATATATATATATATATATATATGTATATATATATATATATATATATATGTGTGTGAGTGTGTGTTAGCAGAATAGTTAATTTACTGATTTATTCATTTTTCTTTCCTGTCGTCTATTTTCCATTTGACTTTTTTTCCCCATTATCCAGTATTTACTTGTTTGTTCTATCTGGTCCCCTTCTTCTTCTCTACGTGTACTCTATTTCTGTCGCCTGTTCTCTTCTTCTTGCTTATCTTTTGTATTTCCCCATCTTTTTGTTAAATTTTACTCACTGTCTTTTTTTCGTTATCTAAGTTGTATTCCCTTAGGCTTTCAATTTAACTACGTCTTAAAACCTTGCATTTGAAGTCATGCCGTTCGACAACAAACACAATTGCTTATGGCAAGTAAATGCTGAATCATATAACCCTCTGACTGCTGAAATGTTCTCCAAGTTTTATGTTCATAGCACATTGCCAGTGATATTGGCTTACAATTGGCTTTGAATGATCAACTCTTTCTGTGAATCCTATGATTATTTACCCTAAATGATACTGATGATCGCATTGTTATATGCAAACGTCCGGGAGATATGACCATAGAGCTTAGATGCTTCTTTTCAACAATGCTTTGCATTTGGATGATCATCTTCCGCTTTCTGATTGCAACAGATTCATTAGTCCAGGGGAGGTCATTGATGAATTGCATCTTTGTTTTTCCTTCATTCCCAACTAAAGACTATTTTTCGGTAAAATGAGGGGGTATGCAATTCGCCTCTAGTTGGCTCATGCCAAGTCAGCTTTCTGGAGGGTAAACTGGATAGTCATTGCAGGTTGTGATAACATATGAAATTTCAATATACAGTTAGTGAAGTGTATATTTATTGGAAAAAAAAATTTACTCGGATGTTGAGTTATGACAAAGATCATTTTGGCAGAAGTCAATAAGCAGGGTACCAAAATCATCAACAGATTCTTCATATTTTGAAGAGCTAAATATCAATTATTTTGCAATGAGCCACAATAATATATACATATATATATATATATATATATATATATATATATATATATATATATATATATATATATATATATATATACATATATATATATATGTATATATATATATATACATATACATATATACACACATATATATACATATACATATATACACACATATATATACACTGACGAACGCATGAACACACACACACATATAAACATACACACAAACACTCACACATACACATACATACACACACATACAACACATATACGCACACACACACACACACACACACATATATATATATATATATATATATATATATATATATATATATATATATATATATATATATATATATATTTTAAAGCTAAAACTTGTACAAACTATGAGTTGGATAAATATGTGCAACTCCCCTACGGACAAGGGTAACTGCAGACATCTTGTTTCGTTTTAACCACTGTAGAATCACACATTTTACAACCAAAGTACAATATAGGAACGAAATCCACTTTTTATCCCCTTACATCTACCTGAACATGGCTCACTCAATGTTTTTGATATGTACTGAATAAATCTGAAAGGAAAGGAAAATCTTTTTTTTTCTAAAAATTTATAAAGCTTGTATGATGCTTTCTAGTGATTTGGTAATGTATATCAATTTGCATCTTGTGTCAGATTGATCCTGACACACGGGAAAAAGCTGGGCGATAGCTGAGACAGGGCCTCAACCAGGTAACAACATCTCTATGGTCTAGTCAAAGTCTTCATCATTACGCACTCGTTGACACGTTCAGTAGCAGTAAATCGAATGTCACACTATCATCTTCAAAGTCAGAGCACAATTTTTTTCGTGGATATTAGAGCGGTGAATGAACTATTTGCAAGTATTCAAGATTTACACGTATGATAAAGTTTTACACTGAAATGATTTTAGTGAAAGCATGACATAACCATCGAGTGATACCTGTGACACCAAAATTATTCAGTCGACCTGCTTTTTTTTTTTTAAACTTAATATTTGACAATATATTGTAAGAACGAGAGGTTGTGTTTGATTAACACTGTTTGAGAGAACTATTTGTAGGACTGCTTTTTTTTTACAATCCCCAAATCACTGACAGAGGGAACAACTGATGACCCAAACAAGACAGATATTTAAACACTGCTCCATTACAGTAAGCAGGGGGAAACAAACTGAAGAAAATGACAAAAATGAACTTTTTGGGGGAGAAACTGACTGAAAAGGAAACAACAATATTTGGAAAAAAAGTCTTTGGCGTTTGGTTTTTAAGTCTGCAAAACTTTTCATATATATATATATATATATATATATATATATATATATATATATATATATATATATATATATATATATATATATATATATATATATACTTATGTGCATGTGTTTGTATGCGTGTGTATATGAGTGTATGTGTTTAAACATATGCGTTAATATTTCCAAGCGTGTATATATGCATAAACGCAATTGCTTTGCAAGCGTATCCTCTGAAGACTTCAGAACGTGAAATCGATGATTCTGTAACCAGCGTGGTCTTATCAAATACCGAGGTGCTTGCTAGAGTGAATTGCATTGAAAGAAATTGTATATCGAGCAATGAATGCCCACCCATTCGTGGAGAGTAGAATGTATTTGCTGATCAAGTAGGAACCAAAACCAAGGTCCATTTATTCGCTTTCCAATGAACAAGATTCTGTAGAGACGGAAGGGGTTGGAAAGCTAATGGTGAGTATTGCAACCATGCTGAATTTATGAAAAAAAATAGGCTGATCGTTCACTTTCAAAATTATTACTTGAAGGTAATAATTGACAAAGTGTTTGTTTTTATCTAACGAGTGTTTCTACTCAATGACCAGTCTCTGCAAGATTTAATTAAATCGATGAAAAAGATTTCTCGAATTAGACTAACAAGCTGCGAAGAGACGAGCAAGCTAAAAAATCGAAACAAAATAATGTAAAAATAGGAGAAAGAAATGCCACGAACAAATAACATTTATATTCATTTGTTAGAGTGTTGGACAGTGGGATCAAAGCCAAAGAGTGTAGGTCAATGATCGGTCAATTCACCTTGTGTTATCGGGGAAAGCAGTGAAATAGTCGATTTTCTCCGAAGAGCAGTCCTTACCAGGTGGTATTAGGGTTGACAGCAGCTTCTCTCAACGCGAACAAGATCCTGTGCTCGAATATACCCGGATTCTACAAAGACATATGTACCTATTTATTTACAGTCACTAGTTGGGTAACTTTCATTTCTAATACGATTCATCGAGATCTTCAGAAAATGAGACCATTTTATTATAATTTTCAGCTTTTTAAGTCTCACAACAAGTGTGACTGTTTCATAATTCGAGATTAAATAACGTAATTCTTATTGTGAGAAATTAGAAACAATTAAATTACATATACATTTAACAAATATTTTCGGATTCGTGATATAAAAGTTCAGTGCAGGGTAAAATGTGAACCACACGAGTCAAGTACACATTTTACTTGTTACTTTACGGATTCAAGGGATCAATAAATGAGAAACCATGGTAAGTGTGAAAACTTACATTTCATTAAATCTGAAATTTTAAAAAAAGTGGCAATTTTGGCAGGCATCAAAACACACAGATGTATGCTTGAAACCTCAGCGCTGACTGCCTTGATTTCAAGGTTTCAGTGGGTACAATGAAACCACTGGAAGTATCAGTTCAATCCTTGGTACAAATAAAAAGAAGAAGAAGAAGAAGAAGAGAGAGAGAGAGAGAAAGAGAGAGAGAGAGAGAGAGAGAAAATTATTTATATAAGAACAGCATGTTGTCAATAAATCAAGAAAATTCTTTGTTTGTCAAAGAATATTGGAAAGTCGTAGAAAATAATACATGTTCTTTGAGAAATGTGCAAATGGAAAATAAATTTCACCTGCAAAATCTAGTTGAGTTGGAGTTGACAGCATGTTTTAAATGAAAAGTAAATTTTTGAATGAATGTTTTAACATCAACCTCCCCGTAAAGGATAATATAGAAAAGGATGCGTTGTCATCAATTAGTCAGCAGTTTTACAAAAGCATAAAGAAGATAAGCATTCGGAACCAATGTTTTTACCAATGATTGAACGCCATTCCTCAGGACTGGTGGAGATACCCCCCCCACACACAAATGCATATATATACATACACACACACACACACACACACATATATATATATATACATATATATATATATATATATATATATATATATATATAGTGAGAGTGTGGTAGAAAGATAGTTGGGGATGCAAAAGATAGATTAAATGCTTGCAACTTAAAAAAAACAACAGATTACAAAAATTTAAGAAGCAGTACAAATTCAGTTCGTCCCATCAATAAGTACAACAAAGTACCGGACAAATTTGTTTTGGCAATATAACTTCATTTTTCTCATATTGAAGCGGTTTGGGTGCAAACACACACACACGCATGCACACAAACATATCTATCTATCTATCTATCTATCTATCTATCTATCTATCTATATATATATATATATATATATATATATATAGACATATACATATACATATACATATATATATATATTAATGTGTCATCCACGGAAAGCTGTTTCGTTGTATTACAACTTTTCAATGTGGTAATAGACAACCAATTATCCCATCCAGTACTACGAGCCAGGATCGAAACTTTAGCTTCAGACCCGGAGGATGGCATCATCCATCTACTCCAAGGAATTGAGGTTGAATTTAAGCGATAAATTTATTTATCGCATATATTCTTCATCCTCCTTAGTGCTCCATTCCATGTTGGAATAACAAGGCATAACCTTACTACGAACGATTTACCTCACTTAGAGAGTGTGCAACCATTGATAAGAGAGTGTTTTATATATGTATGTATGATACACATTGGGGGAGGTTCGGATAAGGCAAATAAGTACTGATTAACTGATGTTCCGTAGTGAGTGACCCCTATATCAAGAAACGGTGTGATAATGAGTAAACTGAAGCAACTCAATTCGTCTGAGTGAATCGTGTGTGAGTTTTGATAAAGTATGCATGTTGTGATTCCTCGAATTTATATTAGAATCAGGGGAATATAAACATTTGTAATTATACTATGTTGGATGGTGGGTCGGTAAATGGGTAAGGGTGTGGTCAAGGTGTTGTTTTATTTTCTGTTTGAGGGAATTCCAACCATATGTGTATGTGTGTGTGCATGTTTTTAGGTTTAGTTGTACCAGCATGTTTTTATGATTGTCTTTTATGGAGCCATTCTTGTGTTCATAGTTGTACCGGAGTGTTTTTCTGATCGTCTTTTCTGAAAGTTTTTTGGTGTTCATGATTCTTTTTTTTGCTGAAGACTTCGGAGCAGTTGCTGTACGGTATTTTGTACATTATTTGCCAAAGTAGATAACTCTACAATGGTTCCCAGATTATGTTATGGATATTTTTTTAATGTTTTCGCTGTAATTATTTGGCTTAATTTAGTTGCTTGGTTATTTAGGTGCTTGGTTAGTTAGAATAGCCAGCTATGTTGTGAGGAAGAGATTTGTAGATATTTATAGGCATTAATAAATACTTAAACGAAGAAACTCCCAATACACCAATAAAATAATAATCTAGTTTCTGTTTTTTCTCTGTAATAACTTGCAGTTTTCTTTCCTTTTCTCACTCCCTCTCTATACGTTAATCCATCAACTTATATATCTATCTTTCTGTCTATCAAAAGAGAGAGAGTGAGAGAGATAGAGAGAGGTAGGGAGGGACAGAGAGAGAGAGAAAAGAGAGGGTGCAGTGGATTGATCATGTGTGAAAAAGAGAGTGAGAGGGGATGGGGGATTTTATTTGTTTCTCATTGCCCCCCTTTTGCTACGATAAGAAAAAAGATAGAGAGAATCCTGACAAACTTCCTACACATTTTTTCATACCTCGGAGGCAAAATACGTTTATTTTTGAGTGAAGAAAAAGGGGGGAAAAAAGAAACAATATCAAATCTGAATAGAGATCGTTCACTTCAGGACGTATAAACAAAACAACAGGTGTGAATAAAACAAAAAAGGAGAGAAAAGAACCAAAAAATTGTCTGACAGGAGGAGACAGATAATAGATGTTCTTTTCAGTCATATGACGTTGGAATGAAGATATTTTTGAGAGAAATGAAGATACAGGCATCAGCCATACCTTGGTTCAATTGTGTTGGTCCCTGGTTCTATCTGTGAATGAAGAAAACAACTGTAAATGTTATTGGTAGTTAGAGCTATTGGTACTTCAGGTGAGATTTTATAGGCAGGCGTGCAATATATAAGAATTAGCAAGTAGTTTAAAAACAAAAGATGCCGTGCTTATTGAATCATTGTCCCTGATGATGAAACTATTTTTTCACTCGAGAAAAAAGCCTTTTGAGCCAATTGAAGAATAGCTTTTCGTTGAATCAATTTTATCGAATATCCTCCGAGTAATCGATGTGGTTCCGACTTCAAGCAAGTTAGTCCCAAGCTGCATCTTCCCTTTTCTAATGCTAATCCCGAAGAACAACCCTTAATCGTTACATTATATCCCTTATTCATATCTCCGATGAACAAACAACAAAGAAAAGATAATAGTACTGATCCAAATTATAGTAGAAATGTATTTTGAGATGATCTTGAAAAAGGTTAATTTACTTGATATTTTGGCCTACATCGAATGTATTGTTATGTCAGAGCTAGAGTTTGAATAAGACCTGACTAAATGATAAAACTTAGTAGAGAACAGTGACGAACATTCGTAACAATAATATCACATGACTTGAATTATTGATACGTACGAAGTGGTTCATGTTCAAGTGAGTAGCAATGAGAACCGACTCAGTAACAGTATACACCATAAAACTCACAAAGGATTTCCTAGTGATTGGTGAATTCGTTACGTTCGTCTTGATGCAAAAAAAAAAGCCAGCGTCAGATGTGTTGGTTATGTCACTGAAAATTCGGCTTTAGGAGGATCGTTATTTGTTCCTCATTTTGCCGTCAACGATCAATCACGAAAAGGAATTGTCCCATTTGTTAACAGCAATGAGCGTTTACGATTAAATCGTTCCCTTTTGGGTACCTTGATCTACATAGAAAATTAGCTTACAGCAACAAAGCTGATGGTTTCAAACCATGTGTTTGAATTGAGCGCTTGATGTTAGAAAATATCGCCCAAGGCAAGATCATCATCTGCATTCTGATCTTTGAAAACGACATGGATAAATGTCACAGTTTAACCGTTTTTCACATCAATGACTTTTTTCCTGTCGATTTCTCTGTTTTACAATTACTTGTGTCGATCTATGGGTTTTTTGGAGCGCTTGCAAAATGGTGGCCTGTTTGCAGTGGAATTTCTTCAGAAAATTTCGATTGATCGAATACTCACGGATGTTATTTCTTTGAAAGAAAACAAAACAGAACAAGTTAGCTGTGCAGAACAATGAAATGAAAAAGAAAGGAAAAGTAATACATGGACACTAAGAAAAGGGGAGAAATAAGGCTTAGAAGAGAAACAATTGAAGAAATGAAACTAAAATGAAATGAGAAATAAAAGACCTATAATCATGAGATGTTGGAAAAGAATCAGACTTCATTTAAATGTTCCATGAAAGGAGAGGATTAGAATGGGTAAAACAAATAGAGAAAAATAGTTATAGAAGATATAAAAGCAATGGATGTACAAGAAAAACAGATAGAGAACTAGAAACAAAATTTCAGAAAAAAGCAAAACATAGGATACATACTCCTAATCATAGATATATTCAAGAGTGGTGGTATCCTATATATAAAATCAAACCAACTGTCAGCAAGGAACATGGGGAAAACAATGAATTGAAAGTTGAGCAACGATCTTGACAAAAACAAACAAGCCGCTACAGTGAAAACCAAAGATGACTGAACCTATTTTAATCGATATTACCGCTTCTATTGCTTTTACTATAACAACACAATGCAAAACATGTGTTGGATGCTATCTTCAAAATTTTTTTTTCTCGGGAAGCTGAAGAGGCGAAACATGATAATTTTTCCTAATTGTCAATATTGATTTTGTCAGATTCTATATGAAAAATTCTATGCACACAAAGACAGACAGACACATGCACACGCACACACACGTATATATATATATATATATATATATATATATATATATATATATATATATATATATATATATATATATATATATATATGGACCGTACTAATCAGCTAAGAAACTAAAAGTCATTTCTATCAATCATTTAGTCGTGCTTTGATATTCCAGTAATAACTGATAAAAACGTATATACACAGATGTATAAATGGGCAGACGAATAGTTAGTTAGATAGATAGATAAAAGAAACAGAGGAGGGTTGGAAAGGGAAAAATTAAAAATTGGGTTTTTACAGAAGCGTTCAAAAGCATTTGGTTGCTAGAGTAGAAATTTGGAAACCTTTAAATCTGTTATGGTAATCCATCGATCTCAAACAACTTAAAATTCTACCCACCAGTTAACGTCTATACACAAATAATCCTACAACACTTTAACAACATCTATTCAGTTTACACATCTGTAAAATCGCTGTTGTGCTCATTACATGGCATTTTGAGCATGTCCATTACCGTCGGATTTTTTTGACGGTTTTGACATTTAACTTTTAACTCCTAACAGTTAACTTTTGAGAAATAGGAAAAAAAAACTATCATATCTCTTCCTAAACAGTAAAAATACAATGATGCAGCTCAAACATCAGTGCAAATATCGTTCAAGTAATCAGTGAAGTGAGATTTCTTGTGTCATGATGTATTATTTTATAGCTGACATCCCAAGAGACAGAGATCGAAGGCAACTGTTAATACTATAATATTGCTAATACCAATTTTATATCTACACAATTTGATCAATGTCTTAGTATTTCAGTTGAGCAGTGAGAAAAATACTTGTTTTTATCAACAAAAAAAAAGAAAAATTTGAATCTAACAAAGATCTGTTTTTGCATATTTTCAAACTAGGGAGTTTTACTTTTCAGTTGTGTTTTTTTTTTTTTTGACCAGCTGTTCCAAAATATGGCAAGATTATCATTTCATAGCAATTTTGGATTTAATATTTGCATTAAAATGGTTTAATCAAACGTTGAATATTCGTGTATTTTTTTTTACTTCGACAAAATTATAGAATTTTATTCTCTTGCCAAACAAGAAAAGTTGCGGAAAGAAAATTTAAGTAAAAACTATGTTTTCAAAATGGATATGACAGACGATATGTATTTTTTTTTTTTTTTTAAGTTTCCAACCAATGAAAATTCAACTCTAAGTAATTTACACCTGGATCTCCAGGAAAAAGGGATGGATCGAAATGAATTCCTCGATTTTATGATAGTTACATCGGTGATCATAGAAAACATTGTATAAGTTCTCTTAATCTCTTTAGTAGCTATTGATCACATATTGCAGCAACCTGATAAACAAATTATTTGATTTGAAATAAATTTGCAAACCGAAATGATCTTCTCGGCACCATGAAATAAAGTAATGCAATTACAGCACCGATTGATTTTCAAAATATTCATCAAACGGTTGATTATTTCTTCAATAATATAAGGTCAATGCATTAACCTTTTGGTAGGAAAGAAACTTTCTTTCCATTATTATTTTTAATACAGTTCAACTTGGGCAGACTGCGTTTGGGGTGTCTCAGTCAGGTCAAATGACCAGTCAACTGATGTAAATGAAGTTGTCCTTGACACATCATCGAATATATTGAAATGATGATGCCCAGTGAGTCACTCATCAAGAGTTATGAGTTGTTAAAAAAGAATTTATTTTCCAATCCTTTTTTCCATGATAAGTTGTATTGAATACCTTTCAATGCTAAATACGTCTTTTATTTCATGAATAATTCAATTTGCAATTCGTCCCAATTTTTTATTCTATTAGTTCACTTTCTTCGGTCTCTGGTTGTCATTGAAACATCAATTCAAACTAACCAAACAGTTGCCCATGAAACCAGAAGGTCATACATCCATCTTAGACCACCAAAGTGCAGGTGAATGATAAAATAAATAATAAATACATTTGATGGTGAAAAAAACTACAGTAATTTGCACGTGACATTGGAACCCTTTCAAGCAGCACTAGAAATATATACTCGACAAATTTGTTTGAAATTTGAAAAACTTTATAATATTCATTAAAAAAACTGATCCTATCCTACGTCAAGACCTTTTGTTGCAAAATTATTTATTTTCAAGCAAAAATTAATAATCTTGTGTGCCACAAGCTGCAGAAATGATTTTGTAAAACATATTTCCCCTTGACTGACTGTTCAACCATAGAAAGTTACTTGATGCTTAATTTGTGTTAGATCCGATACAATCTTTACCTTGAAAAAGGCTGAAGCCTCAAAATTAAGAATAGAAAAAAAGCCTTTCTCACTCTTCCTTTCCCTCCATCAGGCTTTTCTCATCTACTTTCTCTGTCTTTTACACACACATGCACACACACACACACACACACACACACACATACACACACGCACACACACATATATATATATATATATATATATATATATATATATATATATATATATATATATATATATAACATTTCGTGCAGTTTCCATTGTGAATAATTTCTCGTGTATATAATACTGGAATATCAGACGAAATGACACCACATTATTGGACAGATGTAATCTTGAGTTGAACTGACCTTGTCAGGACACAGAAATATACAAGAATAATAATTTTCAGTTCATATCGACAGATATGTGTTCAAACTGAATGTGTGTGGGTTTGTTCGAATGTATGTTTGCGTATGTTTTTGCGTATGTCTGTATTTGTGGATTTGACACATGACTCTAAGTTATACATAACAATTCAACTCGAAAAGAAGCATTGTTACCTGTTTTGAGTTCAATATTTGTGCATCTGTATATATGTTTCCATATATCAATATTGAACGGCCACCATGCTGACATTGCAGACGAAATGTGCATCTGATCCATGATAGATGCTTCAAATAACTCGGTACATCAAGATGTGTCAAAAGTATACACGGAGGCACAGACACACAGACTCACACACACACATACAGACACACACACACATATATATATATACGCATATATATACACACACAAACACACACACACACACACACACACACACACACACACACACACATATATATATATATATATATATATATATATATATATATATATACTTCAAGATCCTCTGTTTTCATGTAATACTAACTCTAGTCTCTTGCAATCATTGTCTACGAGGAAAATCTTCCTAAAATTGCATGATTTGATTACATATACCTTTGAACTTTAATGACAACTGCAGTTTTGCTCCAATTTTACGTCCATTTTCGCAAGTGTTCTTTTTCGTTGGTTCATTTAACATTCAGCTTGATCTTTAAAACTTGCAGATGTATAAATTGTGGATCAAATCAGGTAATCAGTGGATATCACTACATCAATGTATAAACCTCTGGGATGTAGGAACAGTTGATTCCGGTTAATGCAACCGAATTAAGGTCGAATATATCATCATTCCAGTCTGAAAAATGATTAGTGCAGGGGGAGATAACTCAGTCATCAAAAAAAACTATCTCTTTGGGAGTTTCAATATATCTTATTCATTGGAAACAGATATCTGAAAGTATTTTTATTGACCTGAAATTTTTTTTAAGAATCATACTAGATCTTATTCTTTTCATATTTTTTTCACGGGAGCACTGCTATTTGGTCCATATAAATGTTGCATTGGCCATAATGAATCAAGACATTTAGTGGATATTCAATACAACTGAATCAAATGTTGTGCAATCAGTCCTATTGGCGGCTGGTCGTGAATACCAATAGTCCTATTGAGCAGAATCAACCCTATAAGAATGCTTAGCAAAATTTCTTTGTCTTTGCTTCGATACTTTTTGTATAGCAGTCTTTATATGCACACAGGGAGAGGGATTAAAATATGCTGATTGTATAGATCTTGATTGAAAGTTACAAAGTATGCTTAATGCAATCTCGAGTTGTCGATCATTAAAGATATTCATGATGAATGGAATCAAAAATATCTTATTTGCCTATATTAGAAAAAGCCAAAGAATATCATTTATTCAAATCAACATCATCATCAGCTTTTTATTGCCCGTTGTTGACAGGTAACATCCCAAGTTTTGTTATATTTCTTCATTGTAGGCATTGCAAGGCAAATATCCCAAGCAAACAAAAATATAAATTGCTACGCCATGTAATTATCTGTCGGGCATAATTTCCCATTTGATCACATGCAAGCAACGTAGTAATGTTGCACGGTTGTCTTACACTTTTGCAGTATGATTACCATTTAAATTTCTCAATCGATTTTTTTTTATATATGTGGCGCTTGGTCTTCTTCTGATATACTGCTTAAGTTTGTGCTCTCTCCAAGCAGCACCAAGCAGGATCCTTTCCTGTGCACATTGCCTGGCTCTCAGTTAGGGAGACAATCATTTGGGTAGGTTTTACATTTTTTCTTTATAGGTATTTAATTTTGAAACGATACAATTCTCCTAATATCAAACTAAAGAACTGGAGATATATCTTCATAAAGTGATCTCGATGTAACATAACTTTTTTTTAGATGTGGTATGAGTGAGATCTCGATTATCCCATTGAATACATCGATTGATTTTCATTGCACTTATCTTGTTGATCAAATTTTACTATTCACCTACGTATGCTGGCCAGCTTATCACGATTCAGAGAGATACTCTTCAATGTCCAGTGTAAATTTTTTGGTGCTATTGACACAGAAGTGGTCAAATATTTGGTTATCTTAAGCTATTAGAAACCGTCAACGAAAACAGTAAACATCAACCTAGTCAATATCAAGATAATAATTTCTATTTCATCTGGAGATCATAATAATAAAGTTTCATCCAAGTTCAAGAATGATTTAGATTTGCATCAAGTTATGTACAATCATGTCCCCATGCATCATAGTACAATACATGAATACTTATAAGTGGATACCTGCCTTGAAATTAAATTAGATGAAAAAAGCGATTTGAGTGGGAAGTCTGCAGTGGATACGTTTTGAATCATGCTTGATGTATATTTATTGAAATTTAAGAATTTGGTAACTATATTACATTGATTTTATCAGACAATTTTGAGACACAACACATAGGAACCAACTCCTGAAGACGTACAAGTGTCGATAAAAAAGTTGACCGCCAGGTACGGTTATTGGCTGAATTAGGATCTGAAAACTCCACAGGATAATAATTGTATATGATTTATGGAAAAACCTTACATGAAACTCATTTACAATTAAGATCATGCTGGAAGGAAAATTGTCGTCCAAAATGAATGCAGTTTTTCATCGATAGACTACGTACATATTGGTGAACCAAAGTACATGTTGTTGATTGAAATCAATTAAGGATTTTATTATTTTACTATATCAAGACCTCACTTTGAATTCGAGTATGATTTAGAATATATTTGCTATCTTGAGACCAAATAATATAATCACTTGAGAAAAATGATGTTTCGATGGTCTCATCACAAAAAAAGTCAGTGATCAATTATCGACTGCCTGGAATCGGCAAAAACAATGAGTCTAATTTCAGTTTGATAAAAATCAATAGTTTTTCAAATGAATGGATACTGACAAATATTAAAGCCACAAAATCAGGGGAAGAAAAACAGAAAAGAGTAGTTTAAAACAGTAAATGATTTTTTATGAAAATAAAATGAATGATCCGGTAAAAGATATATTTTCTGATGAAACTTTGAGATTGAATGAGAAAAGTGAACAAAACCATAATCTTTGAACGGAACAATTTATTTGATGACATAATTATCAGGTCAAGCTACGTATTTATTGCCAAAAGATAAACTCAGAAGAGTAAGTGAGACTGCATACGGTCCCACCAATTTTCTCGCTTTAAATTGTGTTAAACTAGTAAGAAAACGATTATAATCAAAATCTTAGGAAAAAAATAAGAAAACAACCATAATGACTTTGCTATAATAAGGTAGAAAAACAGAGATGACGTGAAAATTCGGGGAAAAATGGTTTTAAAATAACTATTTATCCTAATGATCGAGGCTCCAGTTGCCGAAATGATTGAAACAACGTTCATGAAAAACAGGCCTTAGATGTATGTTGGATGAATGAAAACGTGGTCGGAAGATACTTTCCCTACTTGCAGTGCGAAAGTTGGTCAATTTATAGTGTGGCAATGGGAACATCAATGATAAGAGGTAATATTACAGGCCACAATGCCATATGCTAGCCAATCGAATTGGGCCATACCATGCAAACATGAACATACTTTCTCGTGGTTTTACTCAGTCGACAGTAAGATGGTGTTGAGTCTGCTCAATATCATGATGGCGATCAGAAGTATCGTTTCAAAAACGTTAAGCAAGTCAAGTGAATCACTTTGGGATGGTCTCAGTTCAGGGAGTTTGGGATAAATGTTTTTACATGTGCAAAATATAAATAAAATTGACTCCGAAAAACTAGCAGATGAAAATTGTAACGTCTGATAAGTTTACGGGATTTTTTTTTATTTGAAACATGATTAAATGTTGCTGCGCTGATTTCATCGTTGACTGATTTTTTTTCCCGAAAAGACAAAATAAATGAATAAAAAAATGAAAGATAGAATAATAAAATAAAAAAAACAGCGTTTCAGTTATCGGAGAAACTGAAGGAGTTCATTTAAAAACTAAGACCCACTTTCGTGTGCTATCGTATCTGCGATGCCTAGGTCAGTATTTGGTCCCTACACATTTAGTTGAGACAATGTTTTTTCTTACCTCGATGAAACAAAACATAACCATCACGTTTTCAATCTCAAAAATGTATGATTGTATTGATTTTTCTCGCTTCTTGAATTTCAATTGAATATTATTTACAATTGACTGAAATAAAAATTGTTATGAATCTCATTTACTGCTTCCATAATGTCAATATCTTCAGAATAATTGAAAACACCAAAAAAACACAATAAAATAGAAATCAAATATACAATTTTATCCAATTCAAGAAAAGTCATTACACTTATTTAACAACAAACAACTATGTGTATGTATACAAGCATGTATATGGGTATGTTTTCATGCAGCGCATGGTCATACTTATGTATTCGATCCAGTGTGATGTGATCTTTCTAAAACCTGGGTTAATTCTATTGTTACTTTTAGAAAATTGTTCATATTTTTTAAGTGAAAAATAATAATCCATGAACTATTGATTCTTTTCTATTTTAATTTATGTTTCCAGACAATTGTCGGATTCAAGAAAGATCGAAAATAGTGTTTATCCATTGAACCAAATCTTGGTATCTAAAAAAATTGTAAAGTTGACTAAAGAGGTCGCCGATGAAGGTTCATGTTGGATTTGTCTTGGCCAAGTAATTTTCATGTTCGTTTCCACCACTCGACATTAGTCGAATTGACAAATTTGGAAAGAAAAATTATGAGCAACGTATCTGCGTAAGATGCCCTTACCACTCATGCATTATTCGTGAAGGTTTCATACGTACGTGTGTATCTAGCTATTACCTGTCAACATTGAGTTCAGATGATTATATTCTAAATTAATTATTTCTTTTATTAGATGAATCAGTTTTATTTGTTAGCATATGCACATCTATCAAAATATCTATGTAAATCTATTAATCGAACAGATTTTCTGATTCTCTATATATATTAATATGGACACAATAAAGAACGAAAACGAGTAATATTTTGCAAGATACAAAGAAGGTTTTGGGCAGGGCACTTAGTGAAAAAGAATGGACAACAGAT
>OY735198.1:16197816-16215316 GCA_963457665.1 Thysanoteuthis rhombus | reverse complement strand
TACACCAATCATTGCACCAACGCATAGTGGAAAAAAGGTAAGTCGTTATCATCATCATCATCATCATCATCATCATCACCACCACCACCACCACCATCATCATCATCATCATCATCATCATCATCATCATCATCATCATCATCATTTTGATCAGGTTTTGACAATGTATCTCCTATTTGTTTTGTAAAAAAAATGGATGATCTCATACACATACATATTGTGCATAGTTGAGAGGAGTGATAGCGCTATGGACATAATTACATGAATTACGCATGAATGAGTTCGGTCCTGCAGATTAAACTCAACACATGAAAGTGTGTATGTGTGCATATAAATCAGGGATGCCTTATATAAAATAATATTCAATGTTGGATAGGTTTATTTTGAAGAGTCCTCTATATATTCAGCATTCGATATTAATGAATGAGTACGGTCCTGCAGATTAAACACATATATTAAATAGAAAAAAATACAAAGTCTGGAATTTATAGACTGAGCAAAAGGAACGCATCTAGACAGAAAAAAACGGCCCCAATAAATAAATATGTTCATTTCATATATATACACACACACACACACACACATATATATATATATGTATATATATATATATATATATATATATATATATATATATACATACATACATACATACATATATATATATATATATATATATATATAAATATATATATATATATATATATATATATATATATATATATATATATATATATATATAAGTGTGTGTGCATATAAATCAGGGATGCGTTGTATAATATAAAATTCAAAGTAGGATGGGTTTATTTAATTTAGTCCTCAATACATTTGGCATTCGATATTAAGTTTATTCAGATTCAAATTCAAACTTTGCTCCCTCCCTCCCTTTCTCTCTGCCTCTCTCTGTCTCTGTCTCTGTCTCTATATATATACATACATATATCTATATCTATATCTATATCTATATCTATCTATATCTATCTATATATATATATATATATATATATATATATATATATATATATATATATATATATATATATATATATATATATATATATATATATATATATATATATATATATGAGAGGGAGGAACATTTCAGTTATACGTACAGCAGCTTTCCATAGAGCAATAACAACTTGATAAACTCATGTAATGGCTCCCATGTTTTAGATAGTATGAATCCAAATATCTGTTGAGGAGAGTGTTCATCTCCATTTTTTAAAAAGGGGATATATATCAATGAATAAACCATCGGATGAGAATCGGAAAGAAATTTATGACTGTTTCCTTTCTTCTACATTATTGATCCTGGAAAATCCACTGGATGTCGTGCTTTCAATTCTTGCAGTATATTTTTTCGTACAACTTTCGCACATAAATTCAAATGTTTGATCATTTTTTTCGTAATTTGTTGTTGGCACTCCTTATTTCTTATCTGTAGGAGACAGGTAAAGAGAGTATGTGAATTAACAAAAAAAAAGTTATGTATAGATATCTCAACTTTGAGCAGCATTCGAAAAACGAATATGCATACTGCAGTCTGTAAATTTTCCTTTTTGCCACTTTTTAGATTTTTGTCGCTGGGAATCTGATACGTCGAAATATTCCTGGTGAGTGTGAAACCACAGAGAAAAAATATCGGGAAACATTACTTTGAGTTTATACACGGAAAAAACTGAGTGTTAAATTGAAACAGTATATCTTCTACTGTAGTCCCCCGTTGAGAAGAAGGATATCTTATCTGTTTCAATATACCTATGTGTCAAACCGTTCAAAAGTATTGCACATTGTTCAAAAACGATTCTGGAATCTTGTGAAAAATCGATATTACTCATACATATCAGACAGTTTCATCCAGCAATAGGCGATTCATATTTTTGAAATATCTAAGAAAACATCTAATCACATAGTAAAATATGATTCCCTCGGAAAATTACACGTCAAGATACGAATTTATTGACTCAGCCAATATATCAAACTGCTTTCAACCCAATAAGCTTATATTCAGTCTTTTTGTCCCTTTCAATGCAACGGTATTTTTTTCAAGAAATGATCATTTTTGTCGAAAAGAATGAGTTAAATGGTGTTATATTATACTGACACTTATCTGAAATGATTTCCCGCCGTTACACGGTTCAATTTACACGACGTAAATGAAAATAATAAAACGACGACCAAAAACAGATCTAGTTCAGGAATTGAACTTGGCACTGATAGGTAGTTGTTTCAACCTATCCAAAAAACTTACAATTGTTTTAAACAGCGTGCCGATGAAAAAAGGGCTGAATAATTGCTTTTGCCGCGCTATATTTACTTTAATGCATGTATTTTCCTGAATTACAAACCCAGCCACTAATTATATTGGCAAGCTTTTTGTTTTCCAGTATTTAAATCAAATCTGTGTTCTTACATAGAAAACTATTAGTTACCTGTCGATTTGGATTGAGATAAATGCTCAATACCATTTGGTGTTTTTCTGAGGAAAGAACACGTGGTCAAGTGACCATTTTTTCGCTTCACAAGTATATCTATTGAAGATTCTTTGATTCATTAATTTTTGGCAGAATCGCATAATTCGCATTCCTTATAAAACTTTTGTAATGAAAGAGATCTGGTTAGTCTCTCAAAAAAAGCTGTGAAGTGACCAACGCAACAGACATTGTTGGGAATGATCAACCAATGAACTGGAAAAAAAGGATAGATTTAGCATCTACTCTCATGACAAATTGACCCCTTCGACTTCAAACCTATCATGGGATGATTAAAAAAAAAACAAAGAAACAAAAACAAAACTGTTCTTAGAGTCCTAATTATCGCCCCATTGATTTAGTCTTTACGTGCAATACATACTTACATAGTCAGCTCTGACAGCCCAAAGAACTGGAAACAATTATGTTGGTAGTTCTGGTAACAGATATAATCAATGGTCTCTAACTAAACCTCTTTGTTGTTCGTCCAGTAAATAGTTATAACTAGTTTCTCTAGACCTGCCAGAATTACAGCTGTACTACGTGCATCAAGATATCTTGCTATTAACACTGTTTTAATGTATCCACCCTCCATCAAACGTTACAACCTATTGCCGGAATACAGCGTTTTTTTTGGGGTCCAAGAATCCCCCTCACTTAACATAAAGCATACATGGAAGCAGCTAACATAACCTATCTGTGCCTTTTGGTGGTATATTCAAATTCATTTAATTCATGATTGTCTTAAGGTATGTTCACATCTTTTCAGTCTCCTAGTCAAGGTATTTTTTGAATATACGCATATTTGCATACTCATATCTTTATACCAAAGACATCTCCGTTTCTCCCAAAACAGTCTGCTTCAGGCTTTCTTTTCGTAACCATGTCCATGATTTCTCATCAGCCACATCTTGTATCCGTCTTTTGAACTCTCCGTACATTTTGATGATGATGATGATGATGATGATGATGATGATGATGATGATGATGATGATGATGATGATTATTATTATTATTATTATTATTATTATTATTATTATTATTATTATTATTATTATTTGAAAAAATTATACACTAGTTACATGGTGGATACAGCTGGGTGTGGAGTGACAGCAAGTCTCTCCGAGTGTCCAGCGCTCCTCCCCACACTCTCATAGTCCACAGAAGTGCCATGGTGTACTGTTTCATTCAGTTGCCCATGGTTATCGATGGAGGCTGAGTGATTGTAAGTCTTCTTAGGTCTTCAGCCGTCATCATGTCTCATCTCTTCTTCATCCAACCCAGTAGAGTCGTGTGTCGTACCTCCAGCACCATCGGAGTGTTATTTTTTTTTTCTTTTCTTCATCCTCCCTTGTCAGGCTACTGCTAACAGCTTGGGTCGTTGATCTAAAATTTCTAGCTCTTTCCTCAGTATTTGTGCAGTTCCTAGCATTACTGTTGTCTGCACATTTTCGTACCTTCTTTGCCTTCAGTGTCTATTGGGCGATTCCGAGTGCATCTAATATTACTGGTACTACTCTGACTTTCATGAATTCTTCAGGTTTCTTGCCAGATCCTGGTATTTTCCAGTTTTTTTACTCCTTTACTCTATGGTCTACAGGTACTGCTACGTCTATCATTTGGTCTCCCACTTCATGTAAACGATTACTAGGTGCAGTCATCTCCCTTTGTTTGGATGTCAACGTCTCAAAGTAATTTGGTGGTTTCTATTTTTCAGGGCTGTCTCCATTGTGCTGTCACTACTTTTTGAGGAGGTCAGTTTATAATTAGGGTATAATACTTTATGCATTGTCATAAGTTTCCTTGTTCACCTATCCATTGATTGGAGTTCTTCCTTTGTCCATCCTAGGAATGGTCCTGTATACCTAACTACTGACACAGCCCAGGTGTTCATTCCTCTTATTAGATTTCTGCTGTTTAACTTAGTCTCTAATATTTTCCTTATTCTTCTAAGGTATTCTCTTTTATTTTTTCCTTCATCTCCTCCCGTTTTATCGTGTCACATTCAAGGACACCCAGGTACTTGTATCGGTCTTGTGTGGTCAATGCCCTAATCTTGCTGTTGTCTGGGAGTTCAATTCATTCAGTCATTGTAAGCCTTCCTCTGTGCATTACCATGATTGCACATTTTTCTATTCCAAACTCTATTCCGATGTCCTCAATGTATTCTTTAACTTCGTTGAACAGAGTCTCAAGCTCTCCCCTGTTTTTTGCGAACAATTTTATATCGTCCATGTACATTAGGTGGTTGACCTTTCCTTTTGTTTTAGAGAAATGGTACCCTTTGCTGTTCTTGAGGATTCTGTTCAGCGGTATCATTGTTTTAACAAATAATCGTGGGGACAACGAGTCTCTTTGGAAGATTCCCCTTTTTATCCCTACCTCTGCTAGTTTTCCCCTGCGGCTGTAAAGTCTACTTTCCAGATTTTCATCGAATTTCAAATGAATTTAACCACCAGTTCGCTAATTTTGAACATTCTAAGGCATTCGAGTATCCAGCTATGTGGAATTATATCGTACGCTTTTTGTAATCTATCCATCCAATTGCGATATTTTTCCTCCTTTTCCTCACTTCTCTTAAGATCCTCTGGTCTATGTACAGTAGATCATTTGCCCCTTTGTTTTCTCTCCTACACCCTTTCTGTTCTTCTGGTAATATTCCCCTTCTTTCCATTGACATGTATATTCTCTCTGCTATTTGCCCGGTCAGGAATTTCCACATAAGAGGTAGGCACGTGATTGGTCTATAGTTGCTTGCTATGTTCCCCTTTCCCAGGTCTTTTTGGATGAGGGTGGTTCTGCCTTAAGTCATCCATTCTGGTGCTTTGCCTTCATTTAGACAATTTTGGAGTAGGTGAGTGAGTCTGTCGTGTAACGTGGTGAATTTTTTGAACCAATACCCATGGATCCCGTCGGGACCCGGTGCTTTTCAGTTGGCTACTTTCCTAAGAGTATGTTTCAATGTGGTTTCATTCAGTAATATTGGTTCTCCCTTGTCTATCTCTTCTTGTTCTTTTCTCATGTTTCCTAACCATTGCAGTGTTACGTTGTGTCTTTTTGGGTGCCCCCATATGCTATTCCAATAGTTCTTGGCCTCTCTGGCATCTGGTTTTATGTTCTGCCTTCTTTCTTCGTTTAAGTCTTGGTGAAACTTGTCGTTGTTTTGAAATGTGCGGTTTTGTGTGTATTGGGCCGTTTTTAGTCTGTATCTTTTTAGTCTTGCCTCTTTGGCTAATCTCTTCTGATGTATCTCTTTGACTACATTTGCGATGCCTTTTTGTGTTACCTTGTACTTTTTCCAAAGTCTTACTCGTGGTCTGTCCGTGTGTGGTGTATTTCTAAGCAGTACTTCATCTCTCTGTAATTGGGAGATCCGCTTTTGTAATCTTCTTTTCCAGTTGGGTTTCTCTTCTCTATTATTGATCGGGGTCCTTTCTTGTGTTGTGAAGCTTTGTGTTACCATTTTCGCCCCAGCGTAAATTAAGTTGTTGAGTTCTAGGAAGGTGTTCGTTTCTATGTGCTGTAAGAGGCAGTTGACCTGTTCGGTCACTTCTCCGACTTTCTTTCTGTCTTTGTCTCTTAGGGAGGGGAGTGTTGTTTTCTCTCCTCGCATGATCTCTTTCAAGGCTTATATTTTGGTTTTCTCTTCTTCCATTGGTGCTTCGTCGTCACCCTCTGGTTCGTGTATTACTGCGGGGATCTCATGGGGAATTCTTCCAGTTTTTTTGTAGGTATTAGTTGTGCTGGGGGGATTCTTCAGGTGTGTCACCTGAATCTCTTTCTACGTTATTGCGGATCTCTAGTAGTTCAGTTTCAGACAGTCATTTCTTTTTTTGGATTTGTTTTACTTGGTCAGCCAGTCATTGGCTCAATACTTCCACAGCAGAATTATCCCTCAATATTTGGAGCATTCGCTCTCTATAATTTGCACCGAAGGCTTGTTTTTAAAGTAACAATACATAACTAGTCTATTCTCCTCCCTTGACCGGGTAGATTATTATTATTATTATTATTATTATTATTATTATTATTATTAGTAGTAGTAGAAGTAGTAGTAGTAGTAGTAGTAGTAGTAGTAGTAGTAGTAGTTTGCTGAAGTATTTTGGGTTGGATATACCGGACGAAATGTTTCAAAATTTTCAACAATTTTGGTAACTTATAGGAAAATAAAATCATTCTTCTAATGATTCTTATGGGTTTCATCGCCCATTGCTACTTATCTGAGAATCTTGGTCACGCCTGTCTTTGTAGTTTGAATTTCAATTTACTGCTTATCGATAATTCTCTGCTCACCTTCATTGGCAGTCTTAATCGACTGCTATGTTAATATGACAGCCTTATTTCAGGATTGCAAACTTATTCAACGTCCGACAAAACTACCCAAAATGAGGTTGGTTGCGTCAATTGTTCATCATCTGACTTTTTATCTAGTCCTGTATTCCTCAGTTACGTCGACATGAAAATAGTACTTTTTTGAGAAATAAAGTATAGAAATTTCTCTCATAAACTTATCATTTTACTTCTTTCTCCTAATCAGTCACATAATAGTTTTCCCTCAAACTCTCCCCAGAAAAGTGTCTATTACTCGATGTTATTTATTTTCCTTTTTCTGATTCAGTTTTCAAAATCAGAGAAAACATCTTTTTACACATATTTGAAATTTGTTCTTTCTTTCCTTTATTTTGTCAATCATTTAGTTTTCTCAATATTATTTGCATCACGAATGAATAATTCAAAAGGATTTTTCTCAGTAAAAAGCAAAAATACAAAAACAAAAGAAATAAACCAAAAATGGTGATCCTCCTATTAATGAGACATTATGAATAATTGTTATTTGCGAAATTAGCAAACTCACATAACCAATATTCTCTGTTACGATAAATTTGAGACATTTTACTCCTTTGGAAGGAAATGCCGAAATTTAGCACTGAAAGAATAAAAAAGCAAGAATTTAATTCTATTTGAATCGAAGAGCATTAGTAAATCAAGTTGAATATACTTCGAGAAATTAGAACGGCATTTTTATCTGTTCTCCTGAAACTGCAATCTTCAATTCATCTATTCTTGTGATGAAGAAAACTAAATGTCTCAAAATTTCTCCAGAAAATAATTTCGATTGAACTTTGAATGATTTAGCACTCAATCAAAGCATGCTTAACTTCTCCAAATTTTGGAGCAGTTATCCCCTTTTTTTAACCATGAATTGCATGATTGCTTCAACCTTAAGTATATTTTTTTGAATATGTCATATAATTAATGGATAAAGTATAAGGATATGGATAGATAATGATGCACCAATATATTTTTTACAGGCAGCGTCCTTAATTCTCGGATATTAGCAGTCGAGATTATCCGACACAAAACAATATGACCGCATACATGCATATGTAGAATATAATCATTTTACTAAAGAATTAATTGTAAGAAGGAAGATAGCATCATTCAAAATTGATAGCCATTCTTTTTGGAAGTAGATTATTTTCACTTGTGTAGGTTGATGATTGGATGTCAATTCGTTACAGTTTTCGCCATTGCCAATGCAGAGAGGTTAATCTTTCATATTTCCATCCTTTGGTATGATTAGGAAATAATATTTTAAAGAAAAGAAAAAAAACCTGGATATAGTTTGATCGATGTTTCCTTGATAATACAAACGCGATAATTTAGGCATCCGATCAATTTTACTAACGGAGAAGAGCCCAAAATAAACACGTCTTCTAAGAATAGTGAACTTCAGTAAAACTTCCCCATTTCAATTCAAAAAATTTTTTAAAAATTCTCAATTACAATTGGCAACCACCGTGTAATTAGACATCCGGTTGGAATATGAATGACTATATTGATGATTTTTGACGGTTCATTTTTCAAATACGATTCTCCTCAAAATAGGAGCTGTAGAAGCAAAAGTGTTCCTGAAAAGGAGAACAGAACAAAAAGTCAGTGAATAAAGATTCAACGATAACGAAAAAAAAAAAAAAACTTGATAAATGCAAAAATTAACATCAAAAAGTTGAAAAATATCTAAAAACCAACAAATCTTGAAAATTTTCAAGATAGGAAAGAAGGCTATTGATCATTCAAAATCATTCATCAAAACGGTGGGAATTGGCCATTTTTCCTTATGTTTTTCATATTGTTTTGTTTCTTTGATTTTTCTAGAGTTATTTCATAAATAATCTCTTCATAAGTCCATCAAAACCAATACCTTTTCTATCACCTAAAACACACAAAAAAAGAAAAAGAAAAGACATCAAGTAATTCAATGGGCGTGGCAAACAGGAATCATTTTGTTGAAAATGCTTTTCCAAAATCACTGTGAAGGGAGCTAATGCTTTTTTTTAAGTTTTCAGTTTTTTAGATTCACAAACTTTTAAAATCATTGTTAAACTTTTATTGGCTTATTTTGCTGGATATATGATCATTTCAATTTCCTTCTGTTTCTTAGTTGCATGAACTTGAGCAAAGATTTCGACAACTGACGCAAAATAATTCACCATTTCAGCCATAAATCCGGCTTAATTGATTTTTCATATCTTCCTTCATTAATTTATTTGTTTATGATGTAATTCTTCCTTTTTTTCAAGATCAAAAACATTGGTCCGTCGAAATGACCAAAAACGAAAAAAACAGTCACAATCAAATTATATTGGCAAAATGTAGGCATTCACAGTACTCTAAATTCCATGATGTTTGATTGTTATTCTCGATCGCTTGTAGTTTCATTGGTTTGAGGTACTTGAAGGACTAGGGACTTGGAAAGTTTGAAAAAGCTGTTCATTGCTTCTAAAGGGTTATTGCGAAAGAAATGCGGTACGCCATTTCCACTTCCCCGTGAGAGAATAAAAACTGGTGTTGAATGGAAATTTGATCGAATTCATTCAATAAAATATGATGTAATGAATACGAGATAAAAGTATTCTAAAAACAAAACAAACTGATTAATTGAATTGCATAAAAAATAAAAAATCTCAAACATTCCGGTGATTATAATCATCTTTCTCATTTTTGTAATTGCATTCGTCTCGCTTAAAATAACAACTGTAATAATCATTGCTGATACGATTAAATAACATTAAAACTTGAGTTATGTGTTGTGTGAATACTTTTTATCAGGTTGATTGTGATATAACTTCGGTTTGAATAATATTTTAGTTATATACTTTGTTTTTTGTCCATATCAAATTATAATACATTCTATTCTACTTATCTTTAACCTTTTCATCCTCACTTTATGACAGAGACGTAAATAATGATGTTCTTTGAATAATCATAAACATTGTTATTCCTGGGAATTTTGTCATCATTCCAAAAGAAAGAAGAATTACATTGTGAAAAAAGCAAAAAAAAAACAGTGGGATATTCTATTGGAGCGATGAAACTGTGATATTTTCCTGCACGGGACAGGATGAAAAAATTGATCATCTTTTATGCAATGAAAGATAAAAAATAAAAACAATGATTCAGAAGATGAAAAATTTATTTTGCGGACGGATTTCCAGCTTCTTTTTTATGTTTTTGATGGAATCACAATCGTTAGATCTTGAATATTCCTGTTCTTCAAACACTCGAAGCAATATATATATATATATATATATATATATATATATATATATATATATATATATATATATATATATATATTATATATATATGTATATGTCTCTGTATATCTGTGTTTTGGGGGGAGGTTTGAAAATATCATATTTGTCGGTACAGTGTTAATATTTCACTCAATGCAGACAATATAAATTCAACAGCAAAAAAAATGACTTGCTGCAGGAATCCAACCTTTTGTTTCGATTCGTTTATCATTGGTTTATTCGTTCTTTCCAATGCGACTGTTATGTATTAGAGAAGTAAATTTGGAGCATTTATTCATCTTATGCATCACTCACGACTATTCAGTGCAACAGTTAGAGCATCGATGCGTTGAAGCTCTTGGCAAATTGGATTCTTGCAGCAGCCTGTTTTTCGAGTGTCCAATGTGACAACACTATTCCAATATTTAACTCGTTTATTGCACTAAAAACCGAATCAGTTATCAAATTAGAAATTGTTTTATAGTAGAACAATGTAGGTATTCAGAAACACCTTTCTGTTCAGTCAGGGAAAATCCAAGAACGTTGTGATTTGAGAAATGATAAAAAATTATGTTCTTAATTCGGGGGCCATTTGCCCATTCTTCTCATTGCTGAGATCGCACAAAGAAAAAAAAGTTTCTTCTCAACATGATAAGGAGTAAATGTGTGACATTCAGTTCTCTAGCTGTATTGTTTGCTCCTCTCTTCATTATAGGTATATAGCTAGAAGGCAACTGAAGTAATCTACGTCGATAGTTTTGGTAGACGGTGACACAAAATAAACCAAAAATTACAAATATGAATAAACAAAACGAAGATAATTTTTGGTTGAAGGATTTAAACATTAAAAGATAGAAGTTAATCCATGGATAACTTTTCTCACCTTCTGGTTTCTGGTACTAATCACAGGATGACGTCAGGATTTCTGAAAATTCAATCGTGTATGCTGCCTGACACACAGAGCAAATAGAGGGGATTTTCGAAAAGAAACGATGACAGGAATCTTTTCTAGATATTGGGGATATATGATCTTTTCTCAATCTTCTAAGTCCATTGATGCGGCACATACGGGCCATGCGTACACACATGCATAGTTACCCACGCCTATTGAAAAAATGGTGATACCTACGTTGACAGTTTTGATTATGATTTTGTTTGACGGTTTTCGATAAAATAAACTAAAGTGAGGAAAAAAGGTCAACAAAAAAAGAAATCCAATACATATATCGGGATGTCGACCTTGAAAATGATATCACACTGAAAAACAATCAAAATGAAAACACAATGGGCGTCGTTAAACACAAAAACGAAATGAAAAGTATTTTTGGATAGAACATTCAAGATCTGGAGGAAGCAAGGTGGAGCAAAATGTTTTAACTGAATATTTAGAGCTAAAGAAAACTTCAAAGTGTTCAGTATATGAAAATGAAATAGAATGATATAATAATCAAACTGGAAAAAAAACAAAAAAAATGGTATTTCCAAAGAAAGACTGATAATAATTTAACACAAACGTTTTATGAGGTCAGAAGGAATAATTATGACAATTTGTTCCAAATCAGTCAAAAGGCATGTGGAAATTATTTCTCTCTCCTTTATTTATTTCTATTCTAGGTTTTCTAATAATTCAAGTCGGTAAAAACGATGATGCGTTTTTTTTCCTTGTTGCATATTTTAAATACGTTTAATCGGTGGCAAATGATATGTACCTTTCTTGTAGTTTGAATAATCAAAGAGTAGAGTTCATTAAGGATGCAGTTTTTTATTCATTGATGAGTTTTTTGTTTACTCACTCAGTAATTATTTAAGTCCATAAGACAGGTGTGGACTGACATTGTGTAAGCTGAGGGAACAAATGGTGTTCCGTATGCTATTTGCTCTGACTAAAATTATTGTGTGGAATATTTTCTCCCCGGGAATCTCCGAGATCGGAAGGTGTTCATATTCTTTTTTTTTTTTGCAATTTGATCTATAACTTCAGATATATCAAGAATATTTCGATGTAGTTCTCGTTAAAAGATGGTATATACAATGGCTCTGATGTATGTTAAAAGCACCTGGCTGGATTTCTTATTTCCCTCCAAATTACACCATCTGCTTAGCTCCTCTCACTATCTGGATATCCGATTCTCCCACTCAATCTGACAGGCTGAATGACACAAAGCTTTGAATCACAGTTTATCTAAGTCTGTGGTGGAACCTCATGCATATATCGTCAAGATACTAAGTTATCCTAATCAGTAACAGCAGCAGCTTTCTGGCGTCCAGTGTTGAACATAGACCTTCCCCTAGATTTGCGAAATCCTACAAACCGAGTCATGCAGATTCTGTACTTTCTGAACCTTTAGTTTAGTTTGGCAAGGCATTTCATTTTTGTTGGAGCTGCAGTTTTGCATTTGATTGCTCTGATTTCTAATAAATTCTAAATGTCTGACTGTCTTTTCTTCAGTACGCTGTCTCGATATCTCCAAGTGATTTTAAACATGATTGTCTGGCATGATTCAGGTTTGATGTTATATCTTTTGTTCAAGTTACATGAATCAGTTCCATAGAAATCTTCTTGTATGAACTGATGGGAATTTACATAGCTTCGGAAATTGAGCTGCGTCTACTGAATGTTTGACTGATTTTTCGCTTGATTTTGTCTGTATTTGAGGATTCTATGGAGAATTGGTGTTCCATGTAGATGTACCATTTAATTCGATTGTTGTGTCTCTTTGGTCAACATGTTCAATGCACTTTCAATTCTCTTTGCTGAAAGTCATATAGAGATCACATTTTTTGCTTTTTTCATACTGGTTCATGAGAAACCATTCAATAACATTTGTCAACATTTGTGTCTGAAATAAAACTATCTGTTTTTGATCGATATTTGAATTTTTCTGTTATCCTGATCGGAACAAACAGGCTTTCCACGCTTCTGACTTGAAGTGTTTTCTTTGTATGTGGAAAAATGCCTTTGTAAGTGATTCCTGTTATTCAGTGTTGAACTGAAGACAATAAAGCTGCCAGTATCAGTCCTGTCAGGAAAAACAAGTACAACATATCATGTGGACGTGACCTGACTGCAAAATTATTCAAAAAGTCGTAGAGGATATTGTGGTTTTGATACGTTCTAATAATTCAAATTTAAAAAAACAACCTCTCTTGAGATATCTGTACGACCGTAAATTGGATTAACTATGGCATAATTATCAATTATGCCGAAAAATGACATGAGACACCTTCTCAAAAAATGGATTCATATTACAAAAGTATGTGATTCAATGACTGCAGGAGGAAACTTGATATTACACTCTGTGCAAGAGTTATTCGCGTTTATCTGCATCCAAATCGACAAAATTTTATTTTTTACGTACATTTATGGAAGCAGCTTTCCCCGTATTCCAAATACGGCAACACATTGAAAAAAGACATTTGTAAGCCAAAATATTGTCATATGAAGGAATGATTAACATTTATAAAGAAAGTTTGTTGGTGTTTGGATATCTTTCAAGATGAAAAACATTGTAATTTGGGTCGAATAATCGGATTATGAGAATAGGGACACAAATGGTATCTTATTTCAAATAGAAAACTCGAACCTTTCTCAAGCCCTACCTGAAACCCTCCCAAACAAGCCCTAACATAAACAGTTACAGAACTAAAACAGGAAAAGTATGAATTTCAATTGAAGTTGATACTGAAGACAGCAATGTGTTTCTACAGCAATGCTTTATCAAGATTATCAAAATGGTGATTCTGTTTCCTGTGTTCTGCAATACAAAGAAGTATGTATGAAAATCGTATTATCGTTTTATAAGCAAATATCCTGATACTTACAAACTGGCAGTTTTATATCAATTCCCAACACAAGCATTGGGTATTGGAACTTGCTGGAACAGATTGTAGGTATAAATTTACAAACTCTGATGTTTAATGATCAAATTCCCATTCCACCACAATTATTAGATTTATGCAATTATGTAGGGTGTGAAAAAATAAAACAAAAAAACATCATCAGAGTGACAATCATAGATATGATCTAAGAAAAATACTGTACCTTTGATTTTCTCCTCTTACGAAAAGTCTCAGCTGGCTCTCACACTCTAGAGATTATCAAATTAGTTTCTGATATCTGGCTGTTCATTTCACTCGCCCAATAATAGTAGTTTATATTATTATAAATCATATTAATAATTTCGTCAGGAGATGATATGAATCTATATTCACACTTCTTTCATGAAACTTTGAAATTGAAACTCTTAAAAAAAGGCAATGCTAGGAACAATTATTTAATTTCCCTTAGAATGTTTTTTTACAAAAATGGATATAAATATGCTATATGTTCACATTCTACAGTCAATAAACCCATGCAGATTTCTCATCTGATTTTAAGATATGGTGATTTCAACGGAAGGATTATACACGGTATCGAAATTGATATCTCTATCTATCTCCACAAAAACATATACGAGGTCTATTCTTGAAAACATTCGTCAACTTAATATTAATAAAAAAATGCTCTACCAATAAATGGCATTTTATCCTCTTTCAAAGGTTGCTTCATACATTTATCACGGCGTTTCCTTCACTTTGGTTGCCAGTTTATACCACGTTCTTGATATATATCCAAAATGTATGGATACTTTCCAACAAGACTCCGTTTTTATCGACGTACTTATATAAATGATATTCTGGGGGCATATATAAAGAAAAAAAAAGGATGGACATAATCAGTTAGTCACTCGATATAAATATTTACAAGACCAACATCTTTAGCAGTATGTCGTATTGAGACGGTCAATCAACAAATAAGTTACGTTTTCCGTCTTGTTTGGCAGTGATCATAACGAAAACTAAATTAAAAGATGACCCCCCCAATGCATTAATGCTACCGAATACAAAGTAATCAATCAATTTACCATGACAAATTGATACTTCACTAAAGACCCGTTTAGTGACTGAGTTTACAAAAACGTTTTTGTCTTGATATGATGAGGATTAAATGTTTAAGTTTCCAGCCCCTTAAGCTCTATAAGCTCATTCTTTATACGTAATACAAACATAGCCGGTCATCCAACAAGCCAAGCAGACGTGCAATCTACTTACAAACTCAAGAGAACTATCTCAACGGTTTTGTGATAGTTTCGAATGGTGATTTCAATTAACGTCAGAAAAAAAAAATTATTCAACGTAATAACATCGTGCAAAAATCTTCCGGAATGTTACATTCAATCAAAATAATGCATATTTCAAAAGTAATCCAGTAAGAGGATTGATTTTTCCAATGTTAAAAATTGGATTTCCAGCAGTGCTTTTGAAAAAAACAGAGGCTTAAAACCCGATGAAATTTTTTTTTCAGATATCAAACCTCAAACTATTGAAAAATCTTCAGCCTCTCGATACAAATTTGTAATGACAGGAGATCTATCATATATCAGGATTGTACAACCAAGCTACGCTATAATTTGAAACATTTGTCATATATGCATCAAATACTGTTTAATAATTTATTCATAACAGTTTCTTGGAGAGCAAGGTTCGTTTTCTCTCAGTCCCTCGTATTAATGAAAATAAAAAACGTATTCTATTTTCTGTATCCTTCTCATTCATTACCAATAATATACACACACGCACACACACACATACGTACTCGCACGCATGCATACACATACAATTACATGTGTGTGTATTTGTGTGTATGAGTGTTTACGTGTGTATATGTGCCTGTAAGTTTATATATATATATATATATATATATATATATATATATATATATATATATATATTGAAGTCCGGTGCTCTCAATTTTGTGCCTTGAAGAAATTGTCTTTAGAATTGCATTTTCAACTGATCAGTCTTATGAATCATTGGGTTGGTTGGCAACAGATGGCTTTGTGCATCTGTTATTGCTCAGGCAAACTTTGCTTACACATTGAAAAGTTCAAAATTTCCCTACGCTCGCTCAGTCAACCCATACAGTCTTGACTGCACTTCTTGTCAGACGAGAGTCCTTGATTGCAAAAGGATCGTTCAGAATATCGATTATTCCTTGATATCACTTACTCTGAACTGTTTGCCAACATAATTTAAGCATTTATCATGGTTTCGGTTCTACTTATGTTGAAGATGGCTCGGTGCGTATGATTTTGGCGAGAAGATGAAACAGGTGTAGAAAAGTTGTAGAAACGAATGAAAATTCATTGCTCTGTGTCTAATATCGTTTTATGTTTCACTTTCATTATTTTGAATCTTACATCATCAATCGATTAAATACAAAATAAAACGAATAACCATCCATAAAAAGATTCAGGAAACTTAATTAACTGGTCAAAAACTTATACATTTGTTGAACAACCTTTGTCATTAAAGATGTAGATGGGTTATACCGTCTTTCATAAGTGCATTTTAATATGTTCGTGTGCGTGTGTTCAGGCGCTTTAGGTATACCACTTCAAAATTCACACCAATATTCCACTAAACCCCTCCTAAATATTTTCGTTTTTTTAGCCTTTTGCGGCCCTTATTCTGACTGTTTCGACGATAACATTTATGATCGCCAGAATATTCATCCACTAGATGTTGTCATTTTTCATTTTAGATGTTTTCACCTGTCATGTGATGAAGATAAGATTTGGACCATACTTCATCTTCAATGGATTTTTTTTTTTGTGTGACTTAAGATAGTAAAGCAACAAATGTTCAGTATTTAATTGTGATGGTAAATTTATTTTATTTATCCTTTAATTTCTTTTCATATGACCTCAAATTTGAACACTACAGTTGTTCAGTTATTGATTCTGTTGGTTAATTCACCCATTTCTAAAAGAATGTGTGCAAGAGTAATTGGCAAAATGCTGATAGTAAATGACGTGGCCTAGAGAAGTAGAAATGTGTATGTGATGATAGTAGATCATTGGAGACATTGTTTGGTCAGTCACTCAACTGAAGGCATCCCGTGATCAACATTTCATCGTAAAATTCCGTATCAGAAGTCATGATCTAAAACACTGTTTAAAAAAAATGAATGATTTGTGAGTCACATCTCATCCCTTTTTATGGTCAAAAATATTCAAAGATTGCATATTTCAAGATGACAAGCGTTAAAATTATCGGATTTAGCATTAACCTAAATTACCCCCCCCCTACAAAAAAACAATAAACAAAGTATTCTCCAGGTGTTTTCAGGAGACAGAAAAAAACGTAAATGCTTCAAGTTTCGACACTCTAGTATCGTCACTTCAAAATGAGCGATTGAATAGTACTCACAGAAACGGTCAGTCTAACGTTGAAAATGTTTGATGTTTTTTTTAATTATCAACGTCTGCAAGAGAACTTTTTTATCCATCAACCGTCAGCGATTGAACTGTAACCACGATTTTTCTGACTGAATTTTCAAACTTGTATGCACAACTCACACATAGAGAATAAAAGTGTCTTTTCTATGCAAGACAATTCCTATTA
>OY735198.1:16147816-16192816 GCA_963457665.1 Thysanoteuthis rhombus | reverse complement strand
ATTCGTGAGCAAATAGGTTTACGCATTAGTTTACAACAGAAAATATTCAGTCTTTTTTCCTTTTTCATACTTTCTTGTCCAATATCATTTATTTTACCATTCTATCGTCACTTCAGGGAGTTAAACATTTTATTGAGTGTTTCTTCTTACAAGTGCCAATAGATTTTTCAGTATGATTTTCAATAGTACTTTTTTTTTACTGTGATTCTGATGAATAGGGATATCAACACATAGAGTTCAATGAATAAAGAGGAAACAAATCAAACTAGAATTGGATTGTCATTCAATAGAAACCAATATATTCTGCGAGAATGCCAGGTTTGGTTTATCAATTGAAACATTTGGAAAAGAAATGATCATTAAAAGAAACATCTTTGTCACCTGCTGTTGAGCAATGGTCACAACATCTGAGAAAAACAAGCTCAAGTGCTGCTGGGACCAAACTAAATGACGATTTTGGCCATAATATAAATTCCAATTCTCATGATACCTGTTTCGTTCTTGACTTTACAAGAAAAAATGTTCTTGTTCCAATGAAACCACTTTCACGTGCGATATACGCACTGCCAGCCAAAAAGCCAGTCAGACAAATTCCAAACGGTTTTAATCCAAAATTAAATAAAATGACGCTAAACACTGACGTATATTCTTCCTATCTATAATATGCAGCGAAACAAAAAAAACAAAACAACATCAAACAAACAAGCAATTTACTAAATATGATGTATAAGAATGGTGTCCACCCCAGGGGGTATCTTTGGAAGGGATAAGACTTTATGGTATGTGGAGCAGCCAGAAAAAAAGTGCCAGTAAATAATTTTTGGTTTGTTTGGAGAAACTGCAGCTTCGGATCATTCCAGTTTTCTTTTTAAGTGTTTGGATATTTAACATTCAAATGCTGATCTATTTCATATTTATTTATGTTGTATCTAAATTTACTTGTTCAATATCCAATAAGAGATCTATAATCGTGCATCATTTATTAGTATTCATTATGTTTCTCGAAAAATGTAATGCAATGTTAGCAAATTAAATCATTGTGTCATCTGCAGACAGCTGTTTCGTTGCATTACAACTCTTCAGTGTGGCTATGGATTATCCATTATTCAAGCAATATATTCACTCACGCATAATAACAATGTCAAATCCGTATATGGGCAAATTGTCAATCAATCCGAGTACACACATACACACAACTCCCTCTAAACACACAAATTCCTCCAATTATTGATAGATGAGAATTTGCATGCTGTATCCTTGAGCTACCATGCTTTTTTTCAATGAAAACGGCATGAGATATTGAACGTATATAGTGTATCTTATTTATTGACCCGAGCTAACAGTTAATTTTGAGTGCAGTGTTTACTTTGAAGAATTGATTTTATCAATGCTGAATTAAATTCCGAACGTAAAAAGGGACATTCCCTGCATTTCACCAGATAATTATCTCACCATATTGTGAGGGCTGGCTTGAAATTTATATGACGTGTCAAAGTAGTTCATATAATCAAAATTCAATTAATTTTGATTAGCAGCACGTTGAACAAAGTGATTATAAACGTAAGCATTCCAAGTAATTAAATCTATACTCATCATGGCTTAATGTCGAAATATAGAATTATAATTTCCTTGAGGGACATACTCTTTAATATTGCAAGACTATTTCCAGGATAATTCATCCAAAACTCCTTGGTTCCTCAAACAGTATTCGGCTTACTGTTGAACCTTGCGTGCTCGAACAGTGGCTGTATATAGGGTGTGGACGCATCTGGCCAAAAATGATAGTATCTAGGTTTTCGGTAGTAATGCTAGATTCAAATATACTGACGTGAAAACATCCAACTACAGCAAAAGTATTGTTAAATCGCTAAATAACATGTATGCACGAAAGTATCAAAGCGTGTTCCACCATGGTTCAAAAGAGGCCCCTTTGTCACAGCATTCCCCGTCTTCTCATTTTACGTCAACCATCTGAAGAAAGGCATAGAGTTCAACAACTGAGACATTGTGTTCAGAAGATGAGCCATGACGAGGACATCAGTTTGAAATAATCTACACATATTGATGGTCCCTCATCTGGGAGAATTAGAAACAAAGTATAATTTCTGTTTAATGATATTGGACATTTGACAAAACTTTTGAGTCATATGTTCGTTGACGTGTTTATTCTTTTTTCTCTGCTCGGACGCTGACTGTGATCAAGAAACCAAGCTTGTATTTACTTACCCCATTTTCTATTTGTTATTTGTTCGAGACTTATGCACTCCCTAACCTCTAAGGAACTACTCCAAAAGAAAGCACCTATGCAAAAAATCAAATCACTTTGACCAAATACTGACTCACAATGACAAATATGTCTGACAGACTGAGGATTAATTGATTGGGAAATTGATAATCGATGTTCTTCAGAGGAAATCCAAAAGTAAACTTGTGTGAAAAGATGATAAATTAATAAATCATGTTTGATTTGTCTTACGATAAGAGTTCAGATAAAAGGAAACTAATCCATCCCTCTAAAATTGCTCCTATTAATCCAAATTTAAATAAATATGTGAATGAAGAACATTGATTGATATTTCAGACGCGGCATATTCATTTTAATCTTCTCTTCTATAAATACATCCCTCGTTTCATGAATTCACTTTGTTTAAGTTCTATATTTCTCCTCCTATATAATGGTAAGAATTCATACTACAATTACTTGATTCTGCTTATGTTTGCGTACAGTTTCTTTGATGCTGATAGCATGGTAACAAATAACACCGGTTTTTATAATTAAAAAAAAAGGGGAAAACAAAAGTGACTTTTGAAAATGGAGATGTAGCTCAGCTTCCTGGGCAATTTTTTTTCAAACATTTCCCTGAAGCTGTTTACTTTTTCTGATGCCATAGTTAGAATCCACAACCTTGCTTCCCTTCAAAAAATTAGCAGTATATTCAAATTTTAAATTAATTATATCATCAATTATAACTTCAAGCAAGTTGTTTTGTGGGCAATAATGTTCTAACTATATGATAATGCCTGATTTCAGGACAACTATCTGATGTTGACATTAGTGGTGATACTGCAGCTGATTTGAATACACAATGAAATATTCATTTTGCATTATCTTCCAGACTATCAAAATCAGTATGCGTTATTGATAGATATCATAGTCTAAGTACTATATTATACAGCACCCTACAATACGATCATCAAGATATTCAAGTCTGTCGATGAGTATAAATTTAATTTCCATTAAATTCGACATGACTAACCAATCTTCTCTCCAATAAACTACATTCTGGAGATTACCATTAGATGATAGCTCTTTTTAGCTCGGTTCTCAATATGAAAGTAGTAATGTTTGCATAGATAGTGAATAATGAAAATATCCGATACATTACAAAACGTCCATTTTGACATCCTTATAGCAGAACATATTTAAATGAATAAATAAGTAAATAAAAAAAATTTTAAAACAAAATTCACCATTGAAACACCATGCACTTAAATCTGTAATTGTTTGGTCCAAATTCTGTCCTTTTAATAATTTGTGAAATTATGTTCGAAAACTTTCTGGAATAATTCTGATATTAATGAACATACATTATATTACAGACTTCGATGGATAAGATCTTACCCATACATGCCTTACTTTGAGACTAAAGAGTGGAAAAAGTAACTTGAAACCATATTTTTGTCATTTTTACGTTTTGTCTGATCATTTGTTTACGTTCTCTTGGGTCTTCAAGTTGTAAGATGAACTATTACGATGTTATCTACTTTAGATCAGAGATTGTGGGTCAAAACTGTAAACATGAGTCACTTCAGTTTCCAAGTTTGTCAAACTAGCTGATGAGCTATCTGTGTATGACATGCACAGGCTTTTACTTTGGGATAAATTTGCAAATTTTGGGATGAAATGGTCAAAGTTTGAGTTAAGCAGCATTTCCGCTTGTTTTCTTCTCAAATCAAGACGTATTTAGCGATTGGATCACGATAAAAGCAAGGGAGGTAAAGTGATTTATTTATCATACCACCTTCAATTTTTTAAATGGATCTTTGTTGACGCTCCCTATTGGGGAACTAACGAAACCCATTTTAGATACTCTATTTGTGTTCAGTCTTTCACCCTAAAACCTTCCCCTACTTACTTACACGTAATATGTATTTCTGTTCCTTCACTCTACTCTCAATAACCAATTTGACGCTTAAGTGCCACTGTTTCTCCCTATCCACACCAAATAGTCACACGAATAAGTTCTCCAGTGATCATTTTTATCAGCTTTGCAATTATTTTCTCTTGACAGAAACAGAAATTGACACAAAAATATGAATAATTTTGCTGAACTTTCAAATGTATTTTTTGTGCTACCAGTGATGGTTTTCAATTTCTCGTAATATTCCAAGAATGCTGTAGGCTTATCAGGATACTCGGCTAAGATAACATTCTCCTTATGCATCTATCGTTTAAGTATCTGCTAAAACGAGAAAAGGGAAGTGAAATTGGCAAAGTCAATCAGGGAGACAACGGCATACTGAACATACCTTGCTTGTCATTTGGACTGACACTTGCAACCGATCGGGGATATGAAGTCTCAAATATTATTTATCTTTGTTGGTAATTAACTGCAGCTAAAAACACAGAAACATTAGAAACAAACGTCGTGTGATTATTTGCTCCCTGGGAAAAGTAATTATTGAAAAAAGAAATTGACAATGTTGAATGGGGGCAGAGGGATTAAGATAAGTGATGCTTCGAAGCATTTACTTGATAAATTGTATGGACATTGCACTTCAACCATGGACAAGCAAAAATATGAACGAATCTGCTAATAAAGAACAAACAACAAAATATAGACACACACACACACACACACACACACACACACACACACACACACACACACACACACATATATATATATATATATATATATATATTAGCTGGGAAATATTCAGATTTGAAAACTGTTAAATTTATGTGATGGACTCAGAATAAAATAAATTTCAAAGAAATAAAACAGGTTTCTTCATTTGCTAGGTCTCATCATATTCAATTCATGGAATTACTTCGGAAAAACATCTACCAAGTGGGATTTTTTGGCTTTTAGATGATTGCAAGTAACGGTACGTCAACAAAAGTGCTGTTTATTCACGGGGCGCTTTAAGCATTCATTTTTATTTTTAGCCTTATTTGTTCTTTTAATGATAGTTTCTCAGCATCAAAATACCATTTCATCTACATTCTCTTCCTCCACGGCGGCATTTTTACTTCATAATTTACATGAGACACAAATAAACTGATAGTTTTAGGGGAATATAAATTCATTGAAACATTTCTCTAAGAATCACTTTTGCATGAATAGTACAGCTGACAAAAAATATTTGGTTTAAGGGAGTAGGAATAATACGAAACAGAAACAGGAAATATTTATTACCAGAGCTGGAGTAGCGTTGAAATATATAATCATTCTGTGCCTCAGCGTTTCAATCTTGAGAGATTACACAAAATGGCTTTTGTGGTTTTAGACTCGGACCAACTGTATTAATTAAGAGAGATTTGGAAAAAAACGATTGGGGGACTTGGCGAATATAAGTGCAATATTATGAATAAATGCAATGATTGACAGATGCGTGGAAGAGAGAAATGTGGAAATGATATCACAAATAAACAAACATGATGCAAATTATAAAGACAAGATATGTTGAGAAGAAATTTAAAAAAAACAAAGCTGAAAACGCCGAGGAAGCGAAATGAATAACAGAAATATGGACAAAGATTTAGGAATCAGGACAAAAAATGATAAAAAATGTTTTGGAGAAAACTATTTATGAATCTTAGGATGGAAAGAAATAAAAGAGAATGAAAAATTCAAGGAGTGGGGCATAAAACTGAAGAAACCAGAAAATGATATAGTATTTGTAAATTAAATAGAGCAAAGTTATCGGGAAAGGAGGGATGAAACAAAGGGGAAAAGAAAAAAAAAAGTAGAAGGAAGAGAGAAAAGTCAGGATTCATATGACAAGAGTAAGGAAACTGGGTTTATTTTCACAAATATTTATTGGTGACTGATTCCTCTCAAATAATTGGATTCAATTAGAGATGAAATAATAATTACATTTATGGATATAAATTGGTATGTACGGTTAATCTAGGGCACAAATATGCTAGGGATGGGTCAATGGTTTCCAACATTTTCAATGTCATCCCCCTCCTTTGTCGATGAGATAACTTTTTTTTTGCTTTGCTTCAAGTGAGTTGCAGTGAAAAATACTTTCAAACGTTGATTTCATTTTGCGTATAATTAATCAGCTTAATATAAAAATCAGTTTGATTTTTTTCAAATGATCATATAGAAATAGAATTATCTAAAATCAATTATGGGAAGTAAACATTAATGCCGTGAAGGGAAATGGAAGATTTTGCGGAAGTTGAAATAAAAGCAATTCCCTCAATTTGGTAACTAATGAAACAAGCAGTGATTTCCACCAAGGTCAGCAGTGGTCATCAGAAGTTTTCTTCCCCGGATTGAAATAACCAATCTAAGATCGAAAAAAAGAACCTAAGAGACAAACAAATAGTTTCTTGTTCCGTTTAGTTTGGTGGAAGGTTCGCAAACCTGAAGATGAGTCTCGAAAAGATATTTTAAAATCATAATAAGGTACAAGAACAATCGTTAAAAATCATTAGCCTCAACGTGACTTCTGAAGGTTTTCTCTCACCGACTTGTTCGAGGTATTTATCCCCAAACAACTTCCAATACTAGCACCAAATGGTAGAAACACTCTCATACATCATTAGAAACAAGTATCTTAGTGCAAATATAAGTATACAATCTGCTTATCTAAGTATACATCATACTAATCACGTTTACACAATATATAAAGTATTACTTTGTACTTTCCTGCAAAAAAATACTTTGGGGTCTGCTGTAAAGTAGAAATAATTCCAAATATTTTGGTCAAGTTCCCCCGATCCCTCCATCCTATTTTCAAAAAATGATATCCCAAACTCTCCTCATCTTTATATATGGATGTCATGTAAAGTACATAACATCATGGCCGGTAAGAAATTGTTTCTTTTAGATGTGTGGTGTGATTGTTGGGTGATGTGATTGGTTGACCGTCCTGGCACGTTTCTTCCTTGGATTTTCATATGCAAATTCGTGCAACAGACATCAATTCTTGCCAACTTTGTCACTGCTACCCACATACGACAATCGAAAGATGAGTATGTATGTCTGTTTAGCTGGACATTGCATTTTCATGTATGTGTGTGCATATCCATGTACGTGTACAAGTTTTCAGTAGATCCATGCACACAAGCAAGTACACACATTCACACACACACACATACACACACACACACACACACACACACATATATATATATATATATATATATATAGAGAGAGAGAGAGAGAGAGAGAGACAGACAGAAAGAGTTAGAGATGCCTAATGAAGTTATTTCTGATAATCAAACAGACGGAGAGACGGTGTTGTATGATGATTATAAGGCAGATGTGAGAAGAGATCAAGAGTGAAAAAAAAACTGTATAGTTCCTCAGAATTATCTCCTGGGTAGCTTGAGCTAATTAGATGGTAGCCGAATTTTGCAGACTGAAACACTTATATCTACAAAAGTATGTTAATATGATGACAGACGTCGGTAGTCGTGAAGATTCAATGATAAAAACCTTGATATTTAGGAATCATTGGATGATATTTGGATACTTATATTCATATTTTTCTCCTCACCAACTGAACGCTCACATGATTGGAAAATTTTGTTGTACCAAATATTTCGATACGGCATTAGGTTATTGTTTGAGACATAATCTCTTCATTGGTATTTTCCAGAAGAGAAAAACATGAGAAAAACATACATCGACACAGATACATGGGAATAGAAAAGTATCCATCATCAATATAGGGTGTTCGTAACTCTAGGTGAATTCCTCCAAAATAGTGAGTTTAGATAGTTCAAGTTGGAATAAGGCAATGAAATTGTGATGAGAAATTTAGTTCGAGATTAATGGGTATATGTGCCACACTAATCGATCCACAAATTGTGAAACCAAGAGAAGAAATAAAAAAAAAACAACATAAATGTGTATTTCATTTACGATTGCTAAATCCTTTCACTTTTCAGTGCCCTGGAATTGTAAATGTTGAGAACTCCTGATCTACCTAGACGAAAACCACCGTCCATAATCTTAGATTTCACTTCTAATCCAAGTACAAAAATCAGCAACTGGTTTAGGAACAAGGCATGCACATAGAAAGGACAGAAACCGAAGGATATAATAAATGAATATCATGGAAAAATATACAAACAACCTGACATATTTCCCCAAGTGGCTTTTGAGGTTTTGCAGTTGACTGTCCAACTGATTTATTCAAAAATGTAAGTTCAATGTATATATATATATATATATATATATATATATATGTGTGTGTGTGTGTGTGTGTGTGTGTGTGTGTGTGTGTGTGTGTGTGTGTGTGTTTGGACACGGATTCCTTCCTGTTGGCATCCTTTCAGCATTCATGTAAAATATTTGTGGTAATGATTGGCCCTTAGACTGATACCAGTCTCTGTGCATTGCAATACGATTCAATGAATTATGATCAGACGACATTCAGACACCATAACCTAAAACAGGTCAGATCGATAAATTCAACAACGTATCGTTTGTCTTGCACTGTTGCAAAGTACTATACTGAGAGAATTAAATGGGAAATCCTCATAGCACAAATATTTTGCCCTGATCAGTCATAAACTAATTGTAAAGAAGATCAAATCGTCTTCAAAGCAGGCGATTAAAACACAAGACAAACCTTACAATCACAAATATGAGTCACTTGACTTAGAAATAGAGAAATAAAACCATGGATTCTACTTCAATTGTTTCTCCATTCCAACCAAACATGATTACAGAAACAGTCGTAGTGTATTCATTATGAATTTTGATATATAAAAATATATCTTTTTGGTTTAAATTTATTCATTAGAATAAAACATGCCTAACGCATATCTTTACGATGAATTTTGTATATACGTATGACTTGCCGATTCGGCTCAGTTTATAAGAGAGCCGACTACAACTCGATAGGGTGTGAGTCACGATAAATAAAATGTTTATATTGGAAATGCATTCATTCATCAGACTCCATTACACCCTTTCATTTTTCTTTCATAAATTCTGGTATATATGTGAGATATGTCAATGTAGCCCGGTTGGTGAGAGACATGAATAACGCGAACAGTTGGTTGTGATTTCAAATTACCGTGATGAATGTGAAGTTTGGTGAAGGTTGTTCCAGTAGTCCCATTTTCTTTTGTCAATTTCAGGAGAGGAATTTGACAGAAAGATGAACATGAATACATAAAACATGAATCCCCTGGGTGAGAGTTTCCGATATTCAAAATCTGTTACAAGATAGAAATGCTCACTTTTCCCCCAAGGTAATCTAAAACCCGTTGATTTCATTCCATGAATTCAAAACCGTGCAGAATTATTGAACTGAGCTGAGCCTACATAGGTGGGAATACATGGATAAGTTATTATGCGTTTATGATTGTTGTTCTTCCCTGAATTACAAGTTGAGATAAGCTGATTCAAACTTCAGGGAAAGCAATTTAAAACATGGTTCCCAAACAAGTCTAAAATTTGACCTTCAAGAACCCTGAACATGAATCAGGAATAAAGATCAGAACAGAGAAATACAAAATTGAAAAAATAGATTATTATGACGGTCAAAAAAATTACATTTCAGCTCTTTTGCTAAATAGAAACTATTACACGGCAAACATCTTTTGAATTGGAAATATGAGTGGTTAAAGGATGAGTTACTATTCTCCTGTTTGGTTGGGTTGTGGGCCCTAAATAAGTCCAATTTTCACTGCAACAAACATGATTGCTATTGGAAGCAGGAAAAGATATTCAGCTTGGCATGAACTTCCCTTGGAATTAAAACATCCCCTTGAAATCTTTTTCTGGGCGGATTTTTCTAAAAAAAAAAAACGCATTTTATACATAATCAAGGGTACACTGGGTAATTTTCAGCCCTGTAGCTCTATTGATCTGGCCTGCTTGCAGTCCAGCCAGCCGGGTCATTTGGAAAATTGGAGCGAATTATTTTGTCGATTTCAATGGCAGTTTTAGTTGACAGTTTCCTTTTTCTCAAGTCTCACCGATAAAATCATTCCCCCTTGTCAGTTTTCTATAAGATTTCAGAAATTATCAAATTAGTTTTTGAATACCTTCTGATAATTCCGTTTTTCCCAATCATTACCGTCTACATTATTATAAATCATGTTTTAATATCATAATACGGTAATTTAAATGTATATTCAAATGTTATCGTGATACATCAAAATTAAATGTTCTAATAAAATCCCATTTGATAAGGAAGTTTTAATATAAGGTCTATATTAACCGATACTAATTAAGTACAAAACAGTGCTACATAGAGATTACTGACGTTTGATTCTGTAACTGAAAAAAAAAATTGCAAAAATATAAATGAATAAATAAACAAATAAAAATAGCAGCAACGTCAGACTCGGTATTAGGGAACTGTGCAGTCATCGAAAAAAAATGACAAATTTGTGGTTGTCGGCGTGATTTTAGTATTGTGGTTCGGAAGACTTCACTTTTTGCATCAAGAATGTCAAATGGGAAAACAGAACCGCTCAATCATCAGATATTCACTCAAATCACCTGACAAATGTGTGTGTGTGTGTGTCTGTGTGTGTGTGTGTATGTGTGTGTGTGTGTGTGTGTGTGATTGTGATTACGTACACAACATTTGTAAGACTATCAGTTTTAACCGTTTCGATTTTTTTCTCGTTCCGTATTCTTCTTCTACCTGACTTCCAAACAAAATATATAAGGTGTCAAAAGTTATTGTTGACATAGCTGATCGTATCTAATCTCTTTTCTCCCACACTTCTATATAATCTTCTTACTTTGTCAACCTGAAATCAAGAAATCTGGATCCGTTCAGAAAGATGCTGACAACTATATTTCCTATTGCAAATAAAAACCAGGGAGTAATGCTTCTTTTACGTATGGAACTCCAACGTTCTTTCGTTGCAATATTTTTTTCTTTACATTTGATATTACTATGGAACTCTGAATGCTAAATCCTGTCTACGAAGTATATTAATCGATGCTAAACTTGTTGTAATGTTCACGAAAAACGATTTGATCCTCGTGTTATGTTGACATGAAACTAGAGATAAGAAAGAAATCAACTGAAACCTGGGAACAATATGAAAATCATAGATAAAGAGGCGAACCAATGTGATATTGTCGTATTCTATTTTCCCTGAGAAGAAGTGTGTGCTGTTCATTCTTTTATGAAATTGAAATCTTTGAAATATGGCAAATTTTCCGATCGTTTCAACATTTTTCGAAATTTTGGAATCAGAGCAAAGAGCACTTTCATGGAGTGGCAAAGTAAAATGAACTAACATTTAATTTCTTGCAACCCAAGAGCGTAAATCAAATAAAATGACTGGTAGCGTTTCTTAATTTCATTACAAAACGTTAGAGTATATCATCAAACTAACCTCTTTTAGAAAAATTTAAAAAACTTGACTTGCATTCTCTACTATAATACGATAACACGAGCCATCCTTACAAAAGTAGATGTGTGAACCGATATGTCAGATTCACATTGTCTTTGCACGATCCGGACTCACAACCACCTGATCACCTGGATATCTTTCCAACAGACTTCCTTTTACATGTCTTATGTATCTAAAAATATTGTTCCATATCGATACGCATGTATTGTTTCACTGGAATAAATAGATAAACTTATACAAAAATATATATTTGCATTTTGTTTATCTATCATATATGCAATATAAAAATTGCAGTTATTGTATTCAATCGGAATAGAAATTAAAATGGAATTTGACTTATCTCTTTATTTCAGTTCTGAAAATACATTTACAGAAGTATGAAATATTAGTGGAACAACGGCAGCTTCTACAGACAGTTATAGAGATGCAATCTTGGTATGCCAGGAATTAAACCACGCTATTGTAAGAAATTCAGCAGAAGCAGGGATCATACCTTTCCTGGAGGCATTAGTTATATAAGCAGGAAAATTTGAAGGTCAGAATAATTGAAAGTCAATGAAATTGAACAATAAAAGTGATTGCATTTACTGCATTTTTGAGACTAGCATATGTTATTGTAGCTTTTTTATAGTCTGAGTCAAGGCCTTGGATTGATGATCAATTTGTGAAAAAATTGACGGAAATAAGTTCATCGTCGGTATATTGTACACTTCTCATTTTGGACATATCTTTGTTTTCTTCTATGATACCTTAACACATGGGCCACAACTTATTCCAAGGCAGACACGAGCTGTGCACAATCGTGGGAAAACTGACTCAAACATACATTTCACAGGCATAGTTATTCCTGATTGATATAAATTAAAGTTAGGCATCATAGCGACATTATGAATGAAATCGTCTTATTTAAAAATGTTAATAATCTCCTCAACAAACCTGCAAAATTTTGGAAAGTTTGAAAGGCTAGATTGAATGTTTACAATAAGTCTCACTTTAATATGTGAGTTATAGGTAGTTAGAGACCTGCTGATCTTTAGACATTCTTTTGATCCATGATATGCACTTTTCAACGCCTTGAAGTATGGACTACACATTGGTATTTCACAATATCGATATGCAAGTGTTTTGAAAATATATTTTGTGATTTCATATCTATGAATAAATAAATAGATATATGTGTGTGAGTGTACTTGTGATTGTAAGTACAAATACGCAAAAACACGCACACACTCATAACACTCACAACACTCACACACACACACACACACATATACATGCACACACACACACACACACACACACATATACATGCACACACACACACACACACACACACACACATATATATATATATATATATATATATATATATATATTGGGAGTCTAAGGCTGAACAAAGGCTATCCAAAGCTAAGCAACTGTGATTTCACTAACCCCTTGCACGTCCTATTGGATAAATTGTCTTGATAATTCCTCCAATTTGATCTTAGTCTTCTTTCTACTGTGAACAAATTAACATTTTGCTGCCTCTTATGTTCAGATCCATTGTTTATCCCTGTGCTCCCAGTCCCAACAACATATAAATCATTGTTATTTGCATTTCACAAAGTTTTAAGAACGCTATTCTGCAGACTGAAAAAAAAGAAGAAAAAAAAACAAAACAAAAAGCAAAATAGTCCCATTCGTGGAAAATCAAATTTGTTTCACTCAAAATCAATCTTGACTGAATACAATCCACTTTTGTATATAAAAAAAAGATTGAGAAACTGGATTGCTTGAGTTTTTCAGATGTGGTTTCAATCTTGAACTTCGGAACTAGAATCACTGAATTCCAATTTTGACTTTAAACAGATTGGATTTCTTTTTCTTGAAACTTTCTTTCATGACAGAACTAATTTATCAAACATAGTAAAATAAAATGAAAACGTCATGCCAGTTCCTTCGACATTCAATCATTTATATTCATGGAATCTTAGCGATTGTTTTTCTTTTCGTTTTTTTATCCATATATAAATAGACAACTATCTGACAAGCAACACAATTTTTCCATCTAACAAATTAGATTGAATACGGAGAATTTTTTTTCTTATTTGTTTTTTTTTTTCATTCCGTGATACTCCAATGTTTTTCTTATCATCCAGATGATGGGAAACTGGAATGAAAAACTGAAAAGATACCTCTGATGTGTAAGTTAAACGTTTTAGCACAGGATTGCATCCTGAGTGCTCATTTCCTCAATACCATAGTTGACAACAAGTCACACATGCATGCACACACAGACACAGACACACAGACAGACACAGACACAGACACAGACAGACAGACACACACACACACACACACACACACACACACACAGATTAAAAAAACTTGTCACTGGGAGACAATTGAAAGAAATAGAGGACATGCAACAATAAATCTATGATTCCATAACCATGCACAGGCTAAAAAAAACATTTTCCTGGTCTAAACTATGTTTTTTTTTTAACAGCATCTATTCAATGTGAACGCAATCAACGTAATGCCTCTGAATTCATGGCAAATTTTGAATATTTTGCCGAGAACATTTTATATATTAAATTTATCAATTTTGTTCGATCGGATTTAGAAAGATTACGATCAGGAATTTATAAAAAGAGGGATTATGTTTACCAAAAATATTATTTGTGAAGTATAAATGTATCTCAAATCACTATTCCTCGTACATATTGATGTGTGAATGAGTGTGACTATATATATTTTCATGTGAATTTTAGTAAACTGTTCTCCTCAGTCATTCCTAACTGCGTGTGTTCTTTACACAATAGTTTCTATCGCACAAGTCAAATACAATTCCAATTGTGGTTATTGTTGCATATGGAGGCCAATTCCTTTTCACTCAAAACTCACCTTAGAACAACGACCACATGATTATTACTTATTATTAACCAAATAAGCAATAAATTGAAAAGTAGTGAATTGAAAAAAGATAGACGAATAGAAGCAAGATGTTATACCACTGAGTTATGCCTCCCATCAATCAACCATAACTCATCAGTTAGAGGTGGACATTTCAATTGAGCTACTGATAATCGTGGTGCGCAAAAATCAGGATGATCATTCACAAATTAATTTTCTAAAGATACAGGAAAACTAAACGATAAGCCAGATACATACATACGTACATACGTACATGATTATATATATATATATATATATATATATATATATATATATATATATATATATATATATATATATATATATATATATATATACATATATATATATATATATATATATATATATATATATATATATATATATATATATATATATATATATATATATCGTGATTTGCCCGGCAATGAGCATCTGTTTCGAATCCTTCTGTCCGTAGCACATTTCTTTGTGTTTATTTCGAAATGTCTCAATCTCTTTGTCTCTAGCCTCCACCCGTTACTGCTCCCAAGATGATGTTCGGGTCGTCAATCCACCCTGATTGCCCGTCATATATTACTATGCGGCGAAACACTCCCAACAACCCAACACAGAAAGATGTTGCATATTGATAATAGATCGAATGACTCCCAAGTGATTGGTGTCCGGTGCCAATATCTCAGTTGGCAAAAAGATAACATAAAAATTGATGATAGAGGTCCCGTTACTCTTTGAATAGAAACTTTTACGTGGGCAATGATCTTAAGCATCGTGCTGTATTTGGAGTATTTTATCGGTAAATTAGAAAAAAAGCTGATCAATGAATACGTTACTTTCTCGCCTTTTGTTTGGCAAATATAATTGAAATCACAATCCTTGCCCCCCATCCAGAAAAAACAGGAATGAATATTGTTATACATGATCCAAGGTATCAATTTAGCATAAATACAAAAACCTATGTGAGGCAGGGTATTTGAGAGAGAAAAACATGTGCAATTCTTAATTTGACAATATTCGAGTGATACAATATTTTTCTTTTATTAAGTTTAACAAAATACAACACGAAAGCAAAATAGGGGAGATTATTTACTTGGGAGATCATTCCTGGCTCCCGATTGGGAAAAACGTCCCTCACCCAAAAATCAGCAGTTATGATCATGCTTGGGCTGGAACAACAACCACTGACACTGTTGAGAAACACCCATTTCAGCAACATAGCAGACTTGTTCAATATTGCTATGATTCACCTTTTGTCGAACTTTAGTACAGAGTTTGACGTTGACTTTGTTTTTCGTGAAAACATGAACAACCCTCACCAGAAGGAGGGTTGTATACCAATACTTAGATTCAGCGTTCCACTGAACTGAACTCATGACTAAATGTTTGTCAAGACATTGTATCACTCACTGAGCAAATGTGTTTTCACAATCCAAGACTTGCAATAATCCTATTCAAATTTGAGTGGAGTTTGACAATGCAACAATCAGTTTTGTTTCTATAAGTATTTCAATATTGTTAAAATAACCTTCCTGTATTCTTTATTTTGTGTTCATTTTGCTTTATACTAAATTCAAGGGAAAAATCAAACACAATACCCAATGTCGATGCTAGACATACAGTTAATATAGAAGGTAAGTCACAGCTGAGTGAACAATTATTGAATTTGGAGGAACTGCCGGTACAATCACAAGAAATAAGGTTAAAAAAGAAGAGTCACAGTGTTACATCTCTGTAGAATCTTTTCCTGTCCGTCAGCTTCTAGCCGTGTTCACTACACTTAACCAAAAATAAAAACGTCATTGAATATAACATTGTTCGATATTTAGTCCTGTTGTTCAACGAGTTCAATTGTCATCCATGGGTATTTATCCGTAGTTTTGCATTGGAAATGTAGTAAAATCTAATGTCAATAATTTTAGGGAGCATAACATTGAAAAGGGAAAAAAAGTTTAATTTTTCTCTTTTCGTTGGAGATATTTAAAAATATTTTTTAAATCATCACTCCCTACATGAAAACTAAAATCAATTCCAAGTTTGAACTATCTTTAACCTGGGAGTTTTGGGGAAATGGACTAACACTATTAGCCTGAACTTGATTGGAAAGCTTCTGTTCATTAGGATCTATACGAGACTGATCGTTTAAGAGCTTGGAATATTTCGATTCTCCAAGATCAAAATGTAGCTAAAATAAAATGTCACGTGATTAAGATGATGTCAGAACTGTTTATCAACTAATATTATTATCATCATGAAAACGAATGATAAATCATCAATAGTCTTCGGCACCGACACAAAAGTTATATGGTGACTTTTTGATTGAGATAATATAATAATTGGAAAATGTTGATCTATTCACCTCACACCATGAGTCGTTGAACGTATCTGCCAATGTGTTTTACAAGTGTGACTCAACCTACTTTAATGTCATCATGAAATATCACACCTTATTATTATATTCATTTTGTAAAAATGCTGTCAATATGTTCATTGACATGTTTTCTCTTCTTTCGATTCGACATTCCTCCTATTATAAGGTTTTTGAGATTGTTTTAATTAGTGCAAATTATTTCTCCTCATTTGGAGAGGAATCTACTTTTTTTGATAAATTTCAGACAGAGTTGTCTGAATACTGACAATCAGTCGATGATTGTAAGCAAAAGATACGATAGCTGAAACTATTTACATCCATTGCAATATATTTTCATTCACTGTGATAAATGTACTGTTATGTTAATGTACTCATTGTTATAAACAACTTCAAAATATGGAATATCAATATGACATTTATAAATCATGAATTCAATTAAACGGAGTATTTTGGATTGACTGATTTTGATAATAATCACCTTTTGATAGCGTTATCCATTATATGATAGACAGCTTCATCTATTTGTTGCTGAAATATTCTTCAGAGCAGAATAAGGAATAATGTTGCCTATTTATTTTTTAGTCAGGATGACTACTGCTGAACCGATAGTATAGCGTTGGTTTTGAAGGTTTTTTGTTAAGACATGGAAACAACAGATAATCCGTAGAAGTCGTGAAAAGAAGGCAACTTCTGATGACAGTGCTTTAAGTACCGTTGTGGATGACCCTCAACACACACACACACACACACACACACACACACACACACACACACACACTCACACGCACATATTTGTGTTGTGTGAGTGTTGGGGGTTGCCTTGGTAATCTAATTAAAAGGATGCGTATCCATATCGAACGACCTCTAAATGATGAGTGGTTCAAGTTCCAAGTGTCACCAGTCGTTACGTTTCTCTCTGATCAATGAAGCTCATTAGACAGTCGTAGAAACTAATTTAAGTGTTGAAATGAAAATCAATGGATATGAAGTAAGCGTAATCAAATATATTACAGATGTTAGTGTTTGATACGTTATTTCTGTTGTCATTCTATTTAATGATTTTTGATACATCATCCTGAGTGATTGTTCTTATTGCACCAAGAATTGTTCTCTGATCATATTTATGTTTGCTTCTCCAGGAAAAAACATTTTTAAACCATTCTTCATCACTACCAAGATTCTTTTTCGTCTGCAAGTTTCATATATTCATCATTTATCATATAAATCAATAATGAAAGTTTTTGATGAAACACCATCTGACAACAGTTGCACGCTACAGAGATATATTCAACAATAAATGTCATTGTTATTTAAGAGGATAGCTTTTAAACGACCTGCAACGACACTTGAGTGTTTCACCTGGTTTGTTGTAAAAATATGTATAATTCCGTCGAGCTTCCACAAAATACTTTTCTGTCAGTTGATATTTTGGGATATCTGGCTTTGGTAACAGACTCAGGTAATGCATTGCAAAATGTTTGGCTGGACTTCGTTTCAGTTGAGATTCGTTCAGAGGGCTTAGTTTTAATTTTTTTTTAGGTTATAGTGAAATTAATAGCAGCTACATGATTTCGTATATTTTGCTGACAACTATATAATAAGATTTATCCGTCCATCAATTATCAATCATCTATCTATCTATCTATCTATCCATCTGTGTGTTATCTTTTGTATATATACTTATGCAAAACTAATTGTATTGAATAAACTCATGTGGATAACAGCCATAATTGGGAAAAAAAGAATTGAAAAATATATATCATCTCGGATGGAAACAATAGATTTAGAGGAAGCTGATGAATATCATAAAAAATGTCGAACCTGACAGAATTTCAAATCAATCAAACAAAAAAACTAACACAACAAGAGAAGAAAAGGTGAACAATCATCACTGAAATCTAAGACATCAAGATTGTGCCAAAAAAGTGTCCATATCCACCACCCTTATATATTTGAATATATATATATATATATATATATATATATATATATATATATATATATATATATATATATATATATATATATATATGTATGTATGTATATATATATATATATATATATATATATATATATATATATATATATATATATATATATATATATATATATATATATATATATAATGCGTACAAACAAAAACACGTATGCAGACTCATATAGGAGCCATTCACTGAAGAATCTTCCGTCATAGAATCATGAAATATTTGTTTTTCCTATCTGACGAAACGGAAACCAACAAAATCATACAAAATAAAAGACATTTCGGAATTATTCTATGGTATGAATTTGAGCATTTGTGTGTGCATAGACTGCAAAGAAAACAAATGATACTATTGACATAGATTCTATGTTTAAAATTTGGTTCCAATCGCTGGAATGTTTATAAAAATTACCTTTTTTGAAACAGTAACCGCTATTCATTACTTGACAAGAGTGCAAAAACTACGCTTCTCTAACTTGTATCCGAACCCCCAGGAGAAAAAATACTGTGTCGAATCTCCCTTATTCTTAGATTTCTACCCAATAAAGTATCTGCACGTTGGAAGAAAGGACCCCTGACTCTAAATCTATATTTCTCCCCAAAATATTTCTTGTTGACGCAGAGAAAGTCACACTCGACCGTGTCTTGATTTTTTTGGTTAGATTGATGTTATAAATATGTTAATTATCTACTCTACATAATGGAATCATTCACAGATGGTTGACTATCTCTAAAACTTTACAGTGCTCAACAGACTGTAAAAAGATGTTGCTAAATGAGTGTTTCCTAAATCACTTACCCCTCTCGTTCTCCTCTCCTCTCAGTCTCTCTTTCAGTATGTGAATACTGATATAAAAATGGGGATGGGCTGAGTATTACCAAGAAGAGATAACAACTTAGATTAACCAATCAACACCCATGGAACATAGAACGCAGTAGGGGAACATCGTACACATTATGGGGATGTTTTGTAAGATATGGGAGAGATTAGCAAAATCACGGGAGTTCTAGGGGAGGGGGGACTAAAATTTGGTCTAATAGACAATTTTTAATGGCTGCAGCTGATAATATGTGCATTTATGTGTGACGTCATTCAATATTACTTTGAAGGTTCAGAACAAATCATCAAGTAACTGGTGTTTTAAACCCATCTCTAAATACTTATATAGAGAGATAAAGATACCAACGAGTGGAAACAATGGAATAAATTCATTTTTGTCACAAAATTTTGATAGACAATCTCTATGAGCTTTGATTCGTCTTTGCCAAGTGATTCTTGGGTCCCTGGTGACGTGGTAATGATGAAAAGGTGCCCAACACTCATCCACTTGTCAGCTCTTCTATAATGTATGAAATGTTCACTGTATTTCTACCCTGCGCTCCCATCTTTCGTTTGAAATGAAATATTGGATCGAATAAGTCGTGTTACGTGTGTTTGTACGCGTGAGAAATCGGCTGCATCCTACATGCACTCATGAAGAAGTTCAAGCTTAGAATTTACTTACGATATGATAACCATTATTCAAACTATTGAAATCGACTTGATATATTCTGGACCTTTTTTTTGTATGCATTAAAACAAACATCTATATATCTGCTGATGCATATACTAAACAGGATTATATCTGGAATCGTAGCATTTTTGCTGACTGCAGTCATAAAAGCCTGGTCTTTGAAACCGTTTTCCAAAGTGGTTACACACTTCACACTTTCAAAGTAATGTCACCGTCAAACATCCCTCGTTCTGATTTGACAATTTGCTGGATTAGGCTGAGCGAGGAAATGTATGAGTGATTGCATAGGATAAATACCTGACTCACCATTTCTGGTTGATATTTGTAAATCTGAATGCTGGAAAATCTGCACTATGTTACTGATGGCTGTTTACTGACTTGATTATGATTGCAAATAACGAGAAAATGTTGTGAATAAAATTCAATCATCATGTAAAGTCGCATATATTTACAAATGTCGAGCAAAAGAAAAAAATAAGATACATCTGTAGGATAAATTTTTATCAAATTTTTACATAGATGCAACCCTAAACATATCCTAATTGTAAGTATGAAAAGTTTGTCATTAGCTTGCCAAATGATGCCCCCTAGGAAGTAGTGTGTCCGTTTCGAAAGTAAACCCACCTAGATATAAAGACAAAAAATAAAAATAAAAAATAATACAACAACTAACATACAAGCTATCTAGGGCAATGGCATTACCTCAATATTCGAATTACTGTCTCAGGTAACAGTATAAACCCCGCATACCAATCTGTTCCGTAAAGAAAGAGACACCTTGCTTGGTTTGTTAAGGCAGGCTAAAGGAATTTTTCAGCAAATAAAATGTGAATAACTTTGAATGCATTCCATGAGAATAAGAGCAATTCTTTAATATATTTCAGCTTATGAATGTAAACAGTTCCATTGATAGTTTCAATAACTCTATGATGGATATGATTCAAAAGTGCGTACTTTCGTGGGCATGGGCATTAAATTAAACATAATCAAAGTATCTAACCTGAAAGTTAAACAATGAATGGTAAGATAAATATCAACTGTCTCACTAAAATTCAAAAGTAATTTATAACTGTATTTCAGTTTACGATATTAAAGAGGCCCATTTATGGTTTCGCTAACTCCTTGCTAGATATGATTACAGAGTATATTTTTAGTGGGTATGATCACGAGATAAAACGTTATCAACAGTATTCAATATGAGTGTAATAAGAATGAATCGTGAGAGAAGCATTGAAATTTCTTGATAAAACGAACAATTCCATTACATGTTACTTTCCATTCACAGCAATGTACGTAATATTAATGATAACCGTAGAAAAACCCCAAAGCATTTTGAAATAAATGAAAGTAAAGGTAATCAAAATCAGAAAATAAGAAGAACTGATTCATCCTGCCCAAATGGTGCAACGAGCGGAAAGATTATCAGCACTAAAATTAAAATGGCAAATCGAGTTCAAATTTCCGACACAGCTTCTTATGCTCAGCGTCATAAAGTTATCCTGGTCTCTATCAATTCTTTCTGCACTTTCTGCTCGATATATTGACAAATATTTAATCTCTGGTATGTCATGATGGTTGATGTGGATAAAAAATAATGAGAAGACACCAAGAGAATCACTTTCCAATAATTACTCCACATGCAATTATAATTGTAAAATAGGTCATTATACCAATTGTATACCTTAGCAGGGACGGGCAGAATATTAAATCACCCAACAAAAACTTTGTGGAACAAAAAATTTGTCGCTTTACTTCTTTTTCTACATTCAGCTGAGCAAATTAATAATCTGCATTGACGTTTGGTTACTTTGGGAAAAAAGGGAATTATTGAACTGCGATAGCTACTATTATCCGTATAAGAAATCAAAATATAAATAAAGACACTGTTATCTCCATACAGAACAGTAAATAATTGATGCTCTTTGGGCATTGATTGCCCAATTTGATAGAAGCCTTCTATAATATGGATGTGTATAGTTGCTATCCATCAGCATCGAAGCTGTGAAATACCTTCAAATTCAGAGCTTCACCAGGTTATTATTGTTGACGGGGTAACACGGCCTGTCGACACTGTGGAAGAATCAACACAGTGCCAATGTTGGAAAACAAGTAAAGAGTTCATTATATATCTCTGCAGATAGTCGAGCGTTGCTTCCATGACTCTCTCTATTCCTTTCATTGACCCTATATATTCTAACTGAGCCATTTGTTTTTGAGTTCCTGGCGGCATTCATTTTTAATATAACATTCTTGACGGATATCTTCTTCAAAACTTCATTGCCAACACCTTGGTCATCAAAATGATTCCATAGGCTTTCCAAATCCAGAACAGTATCATGGGAGTTCATGTAAGGACCTTGCTGTCCCTTTTGGATACGCTCAATGCAAATTACGTCTCAGAACCATAACCAAGGCCGAGTCAGAAATTCGTAATTCAAACGCAGTTTTCTTGCTGTAATTCCCCAGTCTTTCTCTTCGTGGTTTCGTTCATTTTCTAAATAACTTGAAATGCTTCTTCATAGTACCTGTTGACACGCTTTAGTGCTTCTATACGTGCATTCTCCCAAGTTTCAGACTGTCTCCGCAAAGCTTTTATTCTTTTTTTCTCTCTCAGCGCTGAGTTGGCCGGGAGAAGACTTTTGGGATTACTTTCAACTTCTACCTTTCATCCTACAGAATCAGAATAAATGAAATAATTTTGTTAAAATCATAATTTGTACTTCTCACGTTACGAGTATGTTTTGATGATAGTGTCCTTTGGTCAATGACAACATAATTGCATACATTAGAGAACATAATAACGGATTTCACATGAATTGAACTGGAAACTTCCATTATAAAATAAGAAAATATTTATTAGGCATTTGGTCGAGGCACATTATGTTAATTCTTGTACAAAACAGGTGAGAATATCATTAGATACAGTGCAATATCTTTGTTAGAAACTTAATAGTATGTTTCTTAATGTTTAAACTTGATAGTTAACTGATGGGTTGCATTATGGTACAAAAACAGCTTCAATGAATAAGCAACATATCGAAGAGGAATGATTTTACACAAACTATTCTGTGGACATGAGCTGATACAATTTTATCAAACATCAAAATCCAAGTCAGGAAAATTATCTATTTTTTTCAAGTCCTCACATTGGACTTACATCAAAAGACAATAAAATCTGGTTCAAAATTAGGAACCCAAGCACGTTTTTACAGAATTCAAAAGACTTTTCCGTTTTTCATCATAAAATCTGATAATTTGTTTGACGGAACTAACGTAATTATTTTCCAAACAACGTCAAGTTTATCGGACTCAGAAATTAATGATTAACATATGTATTTCATCTCAATAACGGTAGATATAAATCCAATCAATTTATTAAAAGTACAATGACTACAAAGTTAATGACTGCCAGTTGAATAATTTGTTAAATATAAAATATCCTATAAGGAGGAAATCCCATTAAATAATGATGAAATTTCTGTTGATAAAGATTTTGGTTTTCTTTCTAGGAAGTTCATTGATTTATTTCAGTGCTCTGATGAAACTATTGCAGCCTCTGACACCTACATATCCTTTCTAGTTTTTGTGTCGTATCTGCTTTACAGTGTTCCGCACCAAAAAGTGAATAAATTATACGAGCAAAAATTCAAATCAATCATGAATTTCTGGAATGTTTTGCACTGCTTTTAGGCAGTTTGGCATTTTTTCAGAGAAATCCTTTCTCACTTGGACTGCCTGAATTATAATAATGATTACTGATTTTTGTCAACCTAAACTTTGAGGAGAACTGAAAGAATTGGTTCCTCGCGTTTTCAGTTGATCCAGCCCACTGGTAATGAAAGCATTACGTATACAGGCTTCAACAATGCAGCCAAAAGGACGGAAATAGAGAATTTAATTCCTTATTATACAATAAAAAAGGTTTTTGTTTTTTTTCAAATCTGAAAATACCTAAAGGTGTTACTTGCAATGTAATTTCCTCCCAAGTTGATCACTCCATTTGAAAAGCTCCTTAGTGTGGACGTATCTATGCTTTCTTTATTTTCTTATATTTCAAACCTCTTTAATGATCACCGGCCAGCGAAATAAGAGAGTGATAACCTTTTGACTGCCTGTTTTCAAATGTTTTAATTGATCAACCAGATACTTTTCAACCGAAAGACGTTGGTTGTGTTACGGTTCCTATTGAGGGACTAACCGGACTGTTATTATCATTGTTGTTTTTGCAGTTGATGTATCATTTCATAATGTTATTCTGTGGTACCTTGAAAATTCGAAAGACCGATACAACACATTTCTCTGTATTATCACAGATGGTTAATTTTTTCCTAGTGCGTCTGGGATTTTGAGTACCGCTATGGGTCAAGTGGTTGAAAACACACATTGGTATCATTTCATTATTATGCGTGTTTTGGGTTGGGGAGTATCTGCGATTTTTTTTTTAGATGGCAGGACGAGGATCAGAAGTATTGTAATTATTTTCATAGGACCGTGAACAAAATCCGGTCAGTTCTTGAGCATACATCGTAGACCAAGTGGTATAATGACTGCTCGGAGGGGGCGATATTTCTATTCAGTTAGATATATGTGAAATTTATTCATACGAGTGGGGTTGTGATGGAAGTATATAAATTATAGTATTTGCGAGCCCAGTGTCTTTGAATGAATATTCATTTTATAGTCAGTCTATAATGAACGACTGTTTTATTTTCCTGATAGACATACGCTGCTCCTCCTGTTGATACTGAGCTATGAGCATGAAACAACTTTATTGATATTTCAACCATTTTTTGCGTATTTTTTGCTGTGGACTTTAGGGGAAAACGCTATTATTGTTCGACGGATGATACATCTCAAATGGTTGTCAAGTTGGAAGCCACCCATCAAATATAAAGAATAAGATACATTGAATGGAGGTGAATATGCAATCGACCAAGATATGACAAAATAGGTTTGAAATGACGTTAATGATTCTGCTTTCAAAAGGGTTTAAAAGTTCCCCTCATCTTATTTAGGATTTGAAATACGCATCACTATGACCAGTTTTTTGTTTTATCAGATATATCTTTAATTATTCGGGGAAATATTTTGCTACTTTGTCACTTGAAAAAACATAGAAAGATAGCAGAATAAAAATCCATTAAATACACAAAGAAATAAAACACATTCCATAGAATGGTGAGGAAGAAATTAAAGAGATGATGCACTGAGAAAAATGAAAGATGAAATTTTAGTGATAAATTTTCCGACAACTTTTTTTTCATTATGTCGTCTTCCATATTAGACAAAACTCAATATTCAGTATGCTGGAATTTGGGATGATATGCTTAAGAGGAGTAAATGGCTTTATTATGTTTCTAATCATGATATTGAAGATAGATCGACGCAGTTATTATTGGTACAAAATATTTTTGTAGCCTACGCTCTGTATTTCATAGAGAGACTATATGGCGCCCCAAGTCATCATAGGACACAAAAGCTGATATTGATTCCATCTTTTTCAAAACATTAGAACGTCGGCCAACATGGAAATAAAAAATGTGGCATGCAATGAGCCTTCTCTTCAAACCACACAGGCAACATGCTAGTTGACACGAACATATCTTTTTGGAATATTTTTCTCATTAGAACCTAGAATTGACTGATTTTAGTCGATTGAATATACTTATTTACAAATCCAATTATTTCACATAATCTTAGTCTATTTCTGTTAATTTTGAATGTAGATGGATACACAAACCAATTTTTTGTTTCTATCCGTCACAATGTTGATGAAATGCTATATTTTTATGCAATCAACGCAATCAACTTTATTAAAGGGGATTTTTAATTTTTTGTGGACGTAAGGTAATAAACTGTCGAGTCAAACTGCCACTAAAAACCGCCAACAAAGAATTCTTCAATATGCACTTTTTATGGGTGTCTATCTATCCACATGACCCGTGTACATGACGTATTGATGAAGGTAGACAACTGAAAAATTCATTTAAAAAAAATATCCTTTGAAATAGGATTTTTTTTCTCAAACATGATCTACGTGTCCATTACAATGCGTCTATCAATATTCAAGCTTTTATTTTTCGTTGTTTTACTAAATATCAACACTTTCTTTCAGTGATTCGTTTTTGATTAAGTGATTTGCAAAACCTATAATCATGATGTTTCAGTATCCTTTCAGTTGCTTTCCATTGAAAACCTCAAACCATTCTGTTGTTAGTAGTCAGCATTTCTGATCTTAAATATGAAAAAAAAAAAAAATACGGGAAACGTCAACTTATATTCTTTATTCTAGGGAAGCTCATTTAACGCAAAAGCTGCCTTTTAATGAGGCTTGAATGATCACTGAGGCTAGTATTCTTTATTTTGTAGAAGGCTAACAAGCCAATCTCTTTTTTAAAGAAAAACTGATCTTATTTTGTGTAGTGCTACATTTTTCTACGTTTTTCGATGAATCAGAATATCAAAAATCATATTTGCTACTCAAGCATCGTTTCTTACACAAGCAACTCCCAGATTGTCAATCTGCAACCATGGGTAAGCAGTCCAGATAAGCAACAATGAAACAGTCTCAGGTGAGGTATGAACAAAAGTTATGATCCTTTATTTTCCTGCATACAAAAAAATCAAAATGATATTACTAATATAGTATTAGGGTATGTAAACTTAAGAGAAATATGTTGACATATAAAACATTTGGAAAAGAAAAAAAAAGAAACTATACCATTGAATTTTAGCGCTTCTAACCAATAAGTTTGTGACCTTATCTTTGCGGTAATTTCCTTGGACAGGCATTATTTCAGGGGAAGGGAATCCGATATCGATGTTTGATCTATAATCTCTTTATGCTTCCCTAATAAGAACTCTAATAATTAGTGGTAATCTTTGTTAATCCCAGGTTAAACCCACATAGCTACAGTCTTGGCCAGCTGTTCTCCAGAGATTAGAGATTCCCTGACTTCATACACATGCAGATATTTTTTTCTGTCGATCATAATACATTCCTGAAAAAGCAAATAAATATTTCCATGAAATGTTCAATTTATTGGGCCTCACTTGAGTCCACTGATTACATCCATCAGTTGACATAGACCATCTCAAGAATCTGCCAGACCTCCCAATTCTTGGTGCTGCTCATGGATTTATTAACTTCTTCGTGCCATCTCATTTTTTTACAGGCTACACTCTCACATACAGTCTCTGAGGATCCATGTTGCAAGTTGTGATGTCCAGCGGTTGTGATATCAAACATGATTTGCTGATGTTGGCATCTGGTTAGGTTCAAAGCTTCAATTCCAAGGTGACTATTAAAAGGATGCATTCGATTTTGACCCTTCTTCAAATGATGGAATATTTTGTTCATGAATTTGAAATTGTTCTGCTAAATTCATACCAATCTATGATGATTATTTGTTTGATTTCTCCTTCTTATGTATATTTTTTGGGGGGGGGATGTTTTTTTTTGTCTCTGATAGTCGCAGCCGCCTTTTCGTCCTCAACATATTTGCGGCATATGACACTGGTATTACTGAATTCATGTGAATACTCTATTTCTTTTTTTCTTCACAGTGAGGAGATTTTCAAGATAGATACAACAGAAAGATTTTAGGGATGCGTAGTGGTTGATTTGTTTTTGTGGTCTTCAGCGATTGAACTCCAAAAAGTAAGATCATCAATTTTTTTATTACATTAGAAACCAACTCGAAAATGTTATAATTTATATTACTTTTATATTTCTCTCTGCCTTCTGTTTTATTTGTTCATTCTATCTATTCATCTAATCTCCATGAATACTTCTAATTTCAGTTTTGAAAATATTCAATGTCTATTATAAGTCATAAACATGAGAAAAAATTTTCAAACGATTGAACTACTCCCTCTTTATTGTGTTGATAATATGTTGTCCTACACCAATGTACAATAATCTCCAGATATAAGATACGAATCGTAATAACAACAAAAAAATGGTTCTCCGTCATCACATTCAGATAGTATACATTGAAAAAGCTGTTAGATAGTTCAATAAAAATGTTCTGTTTCCTTGTTTTTGAAAGGAGCTGAATAGCCCTTTCCCAATTTTTAAAAAAGTATTAAATGAATATATAGATTTTACTTGTATATACATGCGTCTTGCTATCAACAATTCTTTTTGTTCACAGTTAGCTGGTAAGTTAAAAAGTTTTTTTTTATTACAGAATCCAAAATTAAAAGGGTTGTTCCTTGAGAGTCTCAGTCTGTAATTTGTAGGTACGTAAGAAAAAATGTTGATAATTATAAAAAAGATTACGATTGCAGCAATAGGGGGCGTTGCAGTCAGTCAATAATATCTGTTAACATATGATTCCAAAGTTTCTACGCATAACTTCTATGTTAGAATTGGAAATGGATTGAGATGCAGCGATCAGTATCCATTCAAATAATGATATTAACGTTATCAGCAGCGTTTCTCCCTCGAATACGCTCATTTACTTTTAGGCACGTATCGAAGAAGAGCATGCATTATCATTGACAATTCGGTCGTGTGAATTTAATCATCTCCCAGTCTACCAAGATATTGAGCATGTGTTTGCACCTCATCTGAGTGTTCATTAATTTGAACTGGTGTCAGTTATGTTCAACATCTGCCAACGTAGAAGAATACCTAACAAAAATCTAACCAACTGAGTGAAATTCAACCTGAATTATAAGGACCTATTAAAAACCGCAAAAAAATTATACGAAGCTCTGCTTTTAGCTTGATATCCTAAACGTCATTTCCTCTGACGAACCCTATAAAACCCCTGGATGCACGTGGTCAAACGCTCAATAGCTCCAGCACCCCAAGCTGGTTACGCTTCTTGCCCCCGCCTTTATGGCCGGCTATCCTCTCTCTTTCCTACTCCCTGGTCCAAAGCTCCTTAGCATTATTATTCCTAGCTGGCTATGCTGCTAGCCCTGGCCTTCGCAGCTACTCGCAGTGCCCACTTTTTCCAGACAAAGAAAATCATATATATACGGAGTTATCTGCCCTTGAGAGAGATCTACCTGCTAACCCCTACATCTCGGTAGAAATGGTAAATTCCTTGTTGCTTCCCCTTTGACATCACACAGAGCCACCAATGAGATAGCTGATCATCTTATTGATGGCTCTGTGTGACGTCTTTCGAGAGACAGCTTTTAGGCTCCTTCCCATGGACTGATCGATCCTCTTTTGGGGATGTAATAGGCTAACATTGCTTCAGATAGATGTAAGAATACTTCTTTCACTTTGATAATTGAAATGTTAATTATGCTGTCACTGTTCTCGACTAGCAAATTAAACTGATAATAGCAATATCTGTATTCTATCCAGCTCTGTCAACACGTCATTCATTTCCCATTTCTAATGACAGGAAAAGCACTCTTACATCTCTATGCAAGTTATAAACAGTAATTGAAAGACAAACACGTGACACTTGCGACGGAATTGACTAAGAAAAATCCAGAAAAGTCCGTGTAGCAGCCAAGTATCATAAAAGATCCATATTTTCCTATTGTTTTCTCCTCTATGTGTCTTAGTTTGGATGATGTTATAGAAAAGGTGGAACTCATAAAAAAAGATATCGAATACAAGTATTCACTGACCCATTTACAAAAGCTAAGAAAGAAACGCAAAAAGACGTATTTTGATCATCCCTCTTTGACGTTTTGGGGGCCTCTTGACATAACTAGATCAAAATGATAGACGTCAGGAAAATGAACAGTATATTCGTTATTATTATATGACTGAATGTCCCAAAAGAATTGAAAATGAAATTAGATCAACTCAATTCTTTGTAACTAATATATTGTCTCCAGAGAATATATTTTTTGATTTGATAATTTTTTTTGGAAGAAAAAATCAATAAAATGAGGTTGATTTGTACTTTTGACCTTTAAATCCAATGTCTTTCAACATTATCAAGATTTAACTATATCTCTCTATCTCCCCGTCATATACACACACACGCACATGCAGAAATATATATCCGTATCTTTTCCCATTTATTCTAATTTGTATCCCTCTCTCTTTCACTCTCCATCTTTATATATATATATATATATATATATATATATATATATATATATATATATATGAACATTTTTTGTAAATTTTCAGTTTTAATCTCAGTCATCATGTTTGATCGATCAATCCATCCATGCAATCAAATATGATTTTCATTGAAAGAATCGCGACTGTCATCAAACGTGTTTGTGTTTATTGAAGTAACGTGACTGTTTCACTAACTTATAACCTTTCATTTCTTTTGGTCATTACTGCGTGGAATTGTGAAGCGGGAATCCCTTCATGAAAATATGCAACCCAAATGCTTGAAGATGTCATCGAAATTGGCTAAATAAAAGTATAGTTAAACAATCGAACAATATAAGTGGTGCACAGTGTTACCGATTTGTCTTTCCCGTTTTTCATCTTCAATTTAGTTTTTTTTTTCATTTTTGGTAGAAGTTGTTCAGTTATTTTCTTTGTTTATACAGGTAAGTAATTTTCAGTAAATCAGGGCTAGACACTTTTCAAACTATTTTTTTATTTCTAAATTCTCTCTCGGGGTCCGTATATAGGTTTACAAGTCGAATGTTAAGGAAGTCAATGTTTCTGCTCGGAACTAAGACAATGAATCATGGCGATGATTAATAATGATAATACAGCGTATCAGATGACTTGTAAATGAGATGATATGAGAATATTTTTGAAATATATTTAAAATCAAATCGATTTTAACACCCAGTATGATTCTAATTTTTTTCGAGATTTTCAGTTTTCAGAATTCCCGAAATTATATTGTGTACCAGAATCTCAATATATTTTCATTACCTCATTCTTTTTCATCGATCTATTTTTATCTTAGCCCGCTGTCTGCCTTAATTTTGCTTATTTTTTCCCTCTATTCATCTCAAAGGATAACTGCAGTGGAATTTTAGTGACAATGCAGGCAAGGCAAAAAAATGTGTAGAGATTACGAAGAACAAACCACCGTATTTTTGCCAATGGGGACACACACACACACGTGCACAAACACACACACACACACAAACACGCATATATATATATATATATATATATATATATATATATATATATATATATATATATATATATATATATATATATGAGTGTACTTGAAAGGGATGACTAACACACGGACATGCGTGTAAATATGTATATAATCACATATATATACACATGCAGTTATATTTTAAAGGTGAGAATATATATCTATCTATCTATCCATCTATCTATCAATATATATATATATATATATATATATATATATATAATTTTGTCATCTACAAACTACTGTTCTGATTTATTAACTTTCACTTCAGCCCTGTAGGCTGATATCATACGTCTGGACTATGGACCTGGACAGTCAGTAAGGCTGAATATAAGCAATACATCTATTTACAAAAAAATCCCTCATCCTCCATATATATATATATATTGACGAGGAACGGGGATACTCTACTGAAATGCCTTCCTTTTTTGTGATCTCCTCGAATTATTGAACACACACATATTGACTAATTATCATCATCATCATAAAACTGGCTAGAGACCCATGAACACTGTGATTGCTCAGAAAATTGAAATGTCTTACCATCCATCAATCCAGTAATAAATTGTTCTACAGGGCTCACTTCCCCCATATACCAATCTGTTAGTCTCTTGTTCTATCTGTTGTCATCTCACCTGCATTGTATTCAGTCGATCCCCATTTAGTTACTTAATCATATGTATAGTCTCTCTCACTCAACACTGCCGTATTGTCGATATTGATTTTTCTTGTATCCGTTGCAAACGTCGCTTTTACCACTACAACTTATTTCATGTCCATTCTTCAGCCTCCTGGCACCATGCATGCGCATATTACTAAAACACCGGATATAAAAAAACGTTAACATTTGTATCCATGAGGATCACTCAAAGCTCCAAGCTGTACTGACCACGTTAGCTCGGTCATTTTGAAACAGCTATATTCTGAGATAGTCAATAGGCATTACGAGGTACAAGCATAGATACGAACTTAAAAACTAATGAAGTGAATTGAGCATTATAAAGAGCTTCCCTATGGGCAATATGGAATAGATATGAATAACTAACTTCAGTATACCATTTCATAAATCGAAGACATCAGTGATGTTCAGCGTCCGTTGTTATAAATAAACGTTAATCTTATGAGCTGCCTATTCATAAAAAGTCCACTGTTTTTGAATAGGCAGCTCATATAATATAATAAATCAATCAGAAAGTATAATGGTTTGAATGTATGGCCCACACGGGGGTGGTTCTGTGTTTGATTTGCGGTTTGACATTAGGTATTGGGAAATCCAAAGATAAATGGGCATGCATCATATATCATTAATCAATGGCTTTCGATAAGTACCAATGACAAACGTGACAATACTTTTCCCCAATCAAATTTAAAAGACTGAAGCGAGCACAACAAAATCAACAACAAAACTAAATTGATTGTCATAAATTATCAAATATTCATATTTACTGCTTCTAATGCTGTAAATGTTGATATTTCTAGTTAAGTTACCTGAGACTAGTTTCTCAATAAAATCTACTTACCTTTTCAGTCAGACCTTACTAAAAACAAAAGCCCTCAATCTTGTTTCTTGGGAAGAGGAATTATCATCATCATCATGGGTCTTTTAACATCCGTTGTGGACATAAACCTTCCCCGGGATTCGCCACAATTCTCTATCATGGGCGTCATGGAACTGTTCTCTACCTTATGTACTGTACTGTCTTGTGGTCTCTCCATGTGTAGTTGAGCATGATTCTCTCATGCGCACGTTGCATATTTCTCAGTTTGAAGGTCTGTCTCTTGATTTCTGCTCCATGAGTGACTATCGATGGAATGCATTGGTTGAATACTCTTCTTTTTAGGATTATTGGGATTGTCTGGTTCTCAAAAGTTGAGCTTGCTCTGCCAAAGGCTTGCCATCCCAAAGTGATTTTCTGCTTGTTTTCCTCCTCTTTTGAGGGTCTTGTGGAAATTCGTTGTCCAAGGTAGATGTAGTGGTCTACCTTGCTGAATTTTGCATCTTCTATCTTGACAGTTACGTTCTTATTCTCAATATGATTTTTACATATGGTTTTTGTTTTACTGAAGTTCATGTGTAGGCCGACTTTTTTGTTTTCTTAGTTTATCACGTAATATTAGTTTAAAGTCGTGTTGGTTCTCTGCAAAAAGGACGATGTAATCTGCAAATCTAAGTTTGCTCAAGTATTCACCGTCTATTCTAATTCTTCTATTTTCCAAATCCATGTTCAAAAATATATATATAGAAAAAGGAAACAGGTACGGCAGTTAATCATATTACTTCATTAAGGCCACATGCCTTGCTTCTTGAAATTCTGAATCAATTGGAATGCTCCATTGGATTATCATTTTCAGAATTTCCCATCGAAAGATTGATAAAAAAAAAATATATATATACATATATATATATATATATATATATATATATATATATATATATATATATATGTATATAGAATTTTATATTATATATATATATGTGTGTGTGTGTGTGTACAAAGATTTTTCTCTGTTTTAAGAAACACTTCCTTCCATGAGAGGAGTACCAGAAAACTTCTTTTTCGTGTGTGTGTGTATGAGTGTGAGAGAGATAGATTGATAGAAAGACAGATAAATAGGGAGAGAGAGGGAGATAGAGAGAAAGAGAGAGAGAGGGAAAAAGTATCAAGTACATGAAGCAGCTACCCTATCGATTGCAGGTTCGATTCTAGCAGCAGCCATGTTTTTCTTGGTTGTTTTTTCATTTACTTCATAAATATATATATATATATATATATATATATATATATATATATATATATATATATATATATATATATATATTCGCCAGTATGTGTGATAAAACAGACTTCTGCTTTTCTGTTCTGTGCCCAACAGAAAGATGATAAAGTCATTGAATATATATATATATATATATATATATATATATATATATATATATATATATATATATATATATATATATATATATATATATATATATATATACATATACATATATATATATATATATACATATATATATATATATATATATATATATATATATATACATATATATATATATATATATATATATATATATATATATATATATATATATATATATACATAAATATATATTTATATATGTGTATACATATGCACATACATAATTGAAACATAGGAAAATTATTGAGACTGATGAAAGAACTCCGTGTTATAAACATTTGTCAAAACAAGATTCTTTCTCACGGAAAAGCGTGTTGTAATGAAAACCTATGTCTACCTGCTGGCCTGTTGATGAATTATGATCGTCTTCCCCTTTCTAATTATTTTCTCCTTTTCTACTTAAAGCCCCTCCACCCCAATTTTTTGTCCTTTTATTTACAGAAGATAACTCAGATTGAATTAATTTGTATGAGGAAAACATTCAGATTTTCTTTTCAGTAAACTTATTCAGTTTATCATCCATTTATTTCGTGTCACCGATCTTTACTCCCTTTTTTAAAATCTTCCACTTGTTCATTTTTTTAACATTTCCATTCATTCATTCATATTCCAACTTATGTTTCTATTTTATATATTACTCTCCTTATTGTTGTTTTTTCTCCCACTGTATTCTGAAAATGTACTCTACATCTGTCACCTTATAAATCTCTCTCCCTTATACAAAAACGTAAATGAAATTAGTTGTAAAATTGCCAGTTTGATTCTGTTATCGACGGTAAATGTGCAAATCATATCAGTGATCTACTTCCATGTCTGCATCCTCTGCCATCTGCACAAGCACCAGCTTTCTTTTATAATCCCCAATATATTGAGTTGTTTTTCTGTTATTTGATTTTGCGCACAAAATTCAACTTGTCGGTGTTGATTACTCAGTAAGTGTTTCCAATACAGTTGCTCGGTAACCAAATCAAACAAAATCTATTAAATAACCGGATATTTCTTTTTTCGTGCAGACTGGTGATTAATTGACAAATGCAACCTTGTGAATGTAGTCATACAGCAACACTCTGGTCGCCATCGTATTTTGTGTCATTACACAACTAAAGAAAATATTCTTTAAAAAAGATCTGTATCTTCTATGTTTGTTGTAGAAGAGTTATAATGTGCCTACTGTTGTGTTTTTTAAGAATTTTTTTTTTTATACCAAGGACTCTTTCATTGTAATGAATCATGGCTGAATTGAGTTATTTCATCGGAAACCGTCATCTTTGGTTCAGCACACATGATTTCCAGCATCTGTTTTTCATAATCTTCAGAGAAAATATGACAAGATATTATCAAATGGATGATTTTTATATTTCATGTTATAACTGGAGACCATGATTGTTAAAAAAGACAACGTCTTTGGAAAAATCTCAATCAACAAACGCAATCTCAAGCTACTTACATAATCATCTATCTTCGAGAATAATTACATGGAGAAAAGAGGTCAGGGATTGGCGTGAAATAAGAATGTGGAGAATATTTTCTACTACTTTGAAAAAAAATTGAGTTGTGGATTACACTTGGCTGGCATGGGCAATGGTGCTCTACTTCCATTTCAGATGCATTTAAGCATGGTACAAAAAATGTGAAGTGAAGAATTATCGGTGTGAGTTACGATGGTCAGTTGTTGTCTGTAATAGAACGTTTTATTTTCTTGCCTCTGACGATTTTGACATTGATTTTGTTCTTTGCTTTACAAGTTCATGTTTGAATAAAAGTAATACTTTCACTGTATTCATTAGAACTGGATAGGGAACGAACCCTAAAAGTCTCAAACAAATAACGATCATAGAGCAGTATAATGTACATATTTGATAACACACATGCACACACATACTCAACATGCACACAAAAAAGGTAGTAAAAGCTCAGAATGTTCAATATCGATTGATAAAATACTGAACAGCGAAGCGGTAAAATAATATTAATAGAGAAAAGTAGAATAATTTTGATTCTATCAATATTTTAAAACAAGAAAACATGTGAATTGTCTTCTCTTCCAATCCCCATTATGCTACTAGGCAGCCAGACTAAATCAAACTATATTACGTGACCAAAAGCAAGAGTGTGAATTCTTTGAGTACATTTCTGGGAAAAAATGAACATGTTCATTTGAAATTATCTCACAACAAAATGTACGATTTGTAACGAACCAGTGTAAAAAAACTTATTGCAAATTACTCACAAGAGGACTGCACTAAAAGAGGAGTTCGAACCATGATGTTCAGCAAATTACATTCTTCATCATTGAATTTCTGAATTTTTTTTCTTAACATCTCGGATATATGTAGTCGTCATTACATCGTCATTATCATCGTTATCATCATTATTGTCATCATCTTTTGTTTATTATGAGTCAACCACCAGGCAAAATAATTTCTTATCTCTTTATATGATTATTGTAGTTGTGACAACTTCTACGTACTCATTGACCAACCTCTTCGACTCAGCCCACCATGTCGTTGATGTCTTTGTTCTACTGAACATACTGTCCCATTGACAAGAATCGGTTAAATTTTGCTCAATCAGTTGTCTTTTCTTATAGCTATGTACTCAGTTCATCTCAATTTTTATTCCTTTGATATGATTTCTTTCACTCTGATCCGTCTTTAGGTCCATATGAATTTGACTCCAAGACTCATTCATAGCAATGCTCTTTCTATAGTTCTTTGAGCAAGCTTGAGTTGTATGTGTTTCTCAGGTTAGTTTTCATGTTTTGCATTGGTACGCAATAGATGGCGATATGCCTTCATCGTATACTTTACATTGTAAGCATACTGACGAAATGTCCATCAGCATATATCATTCATATCAAGTCTTATCCTATCAATGGTTATTTGTAGTAGTCTCACGTTTTCCATCAGTCACTTCTAAAGCCTTCTATTTTTATAGTCATTGTTGGTACTTAATTTTAAGACATTATTTTTGTCTAGGTTACGTTTTGATCGCCTTCGACTGTATTTCCTTTAACTCCGTTATTTAGATCACTCAACATGTCAAAAATCAGATGCTTCTAAAGTCATTTATTTGTCATTACTGGAACTTACATGACATAGATATTATACGTTTATGTTTACTCCAAATCAGTTTTAGAAAAGACTTTTGATGTTTGGCGATATCAAATATGTTTGTCTCCATCCTTTTGTTCACTATATCACTTATATCGCTGATTGCCACACACACACACACACACACACATATATATACACACACACATATATACACACACACACACACACATATATATATATATATATATATATATATATATATATATACATATATATATATATATATACATTGGTAGATCTACAAGCAAGAGTAGATAGGTGGATACATTCAAATGAACAAAGAGGTGTTAATAGAAACACATAACAATATAGAGAATTTGATATCAATCGAAATGTTGAAAAAATGTACGGAATCGATGATGGAAACTTGATCAATGAGAAAAAAATACGATTGATGCAAAATGAATATAAAAAAATTAAGAAATTGGAAAAATGCGTGTATTTCACTGAAATACGTCAGATTTTTCTGTATTTGAATTTATATCAAAAACATCGCAAGTGATACAAAGTGATTCCGAAATTTGTCAATAGGTTTTTCTCCAAATGGAAGTATTTGCCTTTGATCTCTGCCTTTGATCAGGATTCAAACACTGCTAACTGAACTGTGGAAAAATTCATCTTCCGGAAAGTCCATTAATTTATGTCTGCCAGTAACACAAAGTTCAATTTAAATGTCAGGCGTGGGCCAAACAAAAAAAAAATTTGAAAACAGATTGTCATTTTGACATTTAATAACTTTTTCTCACTCTGCAATAAGATTGTAACTCCAAAACATCCAATGAAGGTCGACTTTACAGATCCTAACATGTCCGTCACAAGACCACAATATTGAAGCAACAAGTAACAATGTAACACAGTACACGAGCAAATGTTGAAACTGATATCCGGAAATTTCATCAAACGTCTCTCTTTTTTCTTAGATGTCTTACTAGATGCACAAAAATTATCTTCTATCCATTATCTATCGGTCGTGTTTGATTGACATTGCAACCATCTACAATAATTAATCTAAATCAGCAAATCTGATTGTTTGCTGATTTAGATACTTGTCCTATTAAATAGAAAATTGGAATATTCAACATGTTCGATTATATTTACTGTATTTTTCTCAATATTTCCTTTGAAACTAGAAAAAAAAAGTAGGCAACCTTATAACTCAATAAGTTTTATAGATCTGTTTTAAAGAAAAGTCATTGAAAATATTCTCCACTTTGCAAAGTGTTGGAGAAATCGATTATATAATTTTACAGGATTCAAAGTGTTGGATGCCATTGAAGTTTTCTTTTACAGGATGATATCAGTGATAGAGATGCTAACCGGCGCCTCTCACTGGTGATCTTCATCCCTTTCATACAGTGTTCATACCACATTAAACAGAGGGAGGGAAATTAAATGGAGAATCCAGCCATTTACTCGTCTTTCAATGAATCCATAATACAGGCTATGACTTACAGATGCAGAATAGGGAAATCATCAATATTAATTCAGAACCAAATTGGGATTGCTCAGAGAGCCTTGAAAAATGCAATGTTATCCTAAGAGAAGTCTAGGGAGGAGTATATCTTACAAGTTATTGACCAACAATAATGGAGATGGTAAAGAGATATAGCGTAAGAAAGGAACAATGAATGGAGCAAAGGAATAACCAACTGGTGCCCACGAGGAAGAAAGTATTGAATACAAGATAGAGGGAGATGAAAGTTTGCCGGAAATATATGGCAAAGATTAGCAAAGTTGCTATCGTTATATCGTGAATGTATGAGTCCAGGTAATTTGTAATCAATGATGGTGATATCTGTTTATTCAGCCATCTATCTTACCTATATGTCAACAGGGTAAAAAAAAAATAAAAATAAAAATAAAAAATCACACTAGCAATGTGTTTTGGTAGCATGTCATGTTATAGATGATCAATTAGAAATTGACATACGGTCGTAGATGATTTTGGACAAAGTATGAGAATGGATTTAAAATGTTCTCTTTCAGCATTGAATATATATATATATATATATATATATATATATATATATATATATATATATATATATATATATATATATATATATATATTGATATATATATATACATATATATATATATATATATATATATATATATATATATATACATATATATATATATATATATATATATATATATATACTGTGATCATATTTTATGCTGATATTATTGTCTTTGCATATACGTGTGTCCACAGTCTATCGTTTCCATTCGACAATACTACAACATCTTATGCAATCGTTTGTATCTTTTTCTCGTTTGAAAAGACTTAATATCAGTAATACATTATTTCATCAAATATTTCTCATCAATGTATCGCACAAATTAAGAGCATCTATTGTTTGCTAGAATCGATTGTGCAATTAGATCGCTTTAAATATAGATCAGCATTTTGGAATACGTTGTGAAATTATCTAATCATTTCCTCTAGGAATATTAAGTACATATTCGCTTAAAAAGTAATCTTTCCTTCCCTCATTTTTTCAAGCCATTCCAATTTGCATTTTTAGTAACAGCCATCAAAAAAAATGTCTACGAACTTTTCAACAAAGGTTTCTTCAGTTTTTTAGTAGATATTGATGATTACGTTTGTATGTATGTATGTATGTATGCATGTATGTATGTATGTATGTATGATGTTTGTATAAAAACTTCGCCAATTAGATAGATATCAGTAAAATTTTAAAATTTACAGCTCATTAAGTTTAGAAACTTGCTGTATTCTGTAAATCCCTTTGTTTTGTTTTTATTTCTTTTCAGGTGTTATTGTTCAGTAATGTAACAATTTTATCTTCTTCCGGCTTGCTAGCCCCTACTAAAGTATGATTATTTTCCTTATCGTAGACACATCCTGCAGATTTCCCAGATAGCATCCCAGATGTATTTAAATAGAAACACCATATATCCATCTTACAAAATCATCATCTTTGCGTGTAGACGGTTCAACTTTGGTCTGTACCCTCTCCCCATCGAAATATCCCCATTCATCTTAGTTTTTTCTTGATGTCTTTTCATCAAGGATAGGGCATTATGCCTGACCTCACAAGACCCTTGCTAAGTCCGCCGAAACTTTCTTCATTTTATTCATTTCATACAGGTATTGAAGAAAGAATATCCTCTAATAGTGTGAAAGTGTTCTTCCAATATATCAATGTCAATTCTAGAGAGGTGCTCAGAATCAGAACGTGGCTTTTATCATGTTTAATGAAAATAAATTTGATCGAATCTTTTTATGTTTACAACGATTCAAACGTGTGTTTTTTCTTTGTCACATATAGTTGTACGGATATCGATGTATTTTTAAATAATCCAGACGTTGTAAACAACGACGGCAAATATCTTTCAGAGAAATGATCAGATTTTAGTTTAGTAATGTAATTAATTGCATTCAAATTTAAAGTTTCCGCAACACATAAAGTTAAAATTTGAAACTCATGTGCTGAATTGATTATATTGTTTTTAATAATTTGCTGTTTATAATTCAAATATGTAGTTTCAATTTTAAGTTGACAAAAGGAGTGCAAAGTCCTATTACAATAGATATTATTTAAATCATACAATGTTATAAGTCCAACAACGTTATTTGCTGAATTGTGATGTGCGATATCAACTGTATAATCGTCTATGGATGTTGATTTCTCCATTTTAAGGTTCCAAAGATACCGAGGAGTACATACACATATACACAATACAGACTCATGCACAAATTAGCCACCCCACGGACAGATACACACACTAACACAAAAGCGCACGGTTGCTGACGAGTGCAATAGGCACGAACTTTTTATATTTAGATTACTTATCCTTGTTTGTACGTGTGTGTATATATGTATACACACACATACATACATACACACACACACGTATATATATATATATATATATATATATATATATATATATGTGTGTGTGTGTGTGTGTGTGTGTGTGTATACTATTGAAAGGTTCAAATCCATGGATGTATATGTATATATAAGTCTTTTAGTGAAAACCAGCAATTTTAAAACGTCAATTGCAACTGGTATCGACACAACCGCAAATGCTTGAGAAATACTTTTGTCATATGACTGCAATGCACGTAAGGAAACTGTTAAACCCCTTGATCAACCCTAAAATTCAATCATTTTTTCGTATTTAATTGCTTTTTTTCTAACAAAATGTCATATAAATGCTGTGAGATTATTTGGCAATATTGTGTGATGTGAACATATAGCTCCTTGATTCTATAGGTCAATGCAAATCAAATTGATCAATACAGTAAGTATTGTTAGGTTTTGGCACTGTACTTGGACCCAAGCAAACATTTAATCACTTTACCCTTGCAGTTTGCCTAAAATTTAGGATATTAATATTGCAATCCATTGAGTACTTCCAATGAGAATTTGTGGTGTGAATTTATTGCTGCAAGGCAGAGTAAATAGCTGTACCTGTATTTGACCAAGATGCAATCTTTTGTTTCTGAAGCAGCAACCAACCTCCAAAAAGATTTTATTGAAAATAATTGAAACTTATGGAGACATACGAATAAGTACATCTATGTTCTTACACTTTTCCAAATCTGGTTGGCATGGTGCAAATGTGTAGCAACTATATATATATATATATATATATATATATATATATATATATATATATATATATATATATATATATATATATATATATATATATATATATATATATATATATAAGTGTTTGGTGTGTGTGTGTGAGCTTTTCATGTCTCTCTGTTCGTATGTGTGTGCGTGCGAGCATTTATATATCTCTAAATTTCTAAACTAGCATTTTCATTATCGACAAAACTTCCCTACACATCATTTAAGGAGGCAATTGTATATTTACACACACACACACACACACAAACCCACACACACACACACACACACACACGTATATATATATATATATATATATATATATATATATATATATATATATATATGTATATATGTGTATATATATGTATATATATGTATGTGTGTATGTATGTATGTATGTTTGTATGTATATAAATGTGTTTGTGTGCATGTGTGAGTGAGTGAACGTGTACCTATATTTGTATATATTCATGCATTGTCTATATCCCTCACCACTGAACCGCTGACCCCCAAGACCCTTAGCGTTACCACCATGGACAATCCTCAAGAGTATGAATTGAGACATCTGGGGTTGGTTTTGTAGAAAGTGGGTAATAATTGCATGTGTTCGATGTTAGATCACAGTAAATTATATTTCATCGACAGAAAGATCAACAATAAAGTCAACTTCTCGTTCTTTTGGGTTTTATGACCAATTGGATGTGAGAAATAATGTCAGCAAACAATGTTTATAACATTGGGTTCGGATGTGATTATTCTGCAATCACTCAATGAATATGGTACGAGGCCTAAACAACGTAAATAAGATAAACACTTAGTCGATATGATGTTGCTTCATGAGTAAAAACTGCGACCTATAGGATAGATGGTTGAACATGGCATTTCTCCTAACTGCCACCGGTAATACAAAACCTTATTTTTTCAATTTTCAATCCAAAATATCATTTCCTTTATTTCGTATCTACTTCGTTAATTTCAAAGTGATAATTGTATTATGGGGGAAAAAAAGGAAGTACGATCCGACAGAATGATCATAAGCTGCTTTTTATTGGATTGGAATTTTAATGATCTTCTTAAATAACGAATAGTATGCATCACTTGGTCTAGATAACCTGAATAGAATAAAGAATTAGAATAAAATGGGGCTGCAGTAGAATTTAAACTTCTGACCATTTAGACGTAACATTTATCTAACCATTGATCTACATAGCAGTCAGTGATACCGATGCTGAAATCAGTTCAATACTAATCACCCACGATACATTTGTAAGTACGTAAATATTCTTATGTCGTGGAAGAATGATTTATTTCTAATAATGTTGCCTGTCTTCCGAGAATATTCCCCAATGGACATGTCTTTCTGCTTCAGTAGATCTATACACTGTCCGTCTGCTTATCTCTGATTCCGCTAAATTGTGAATGCCCCCAAACAAAGGACGTCAAACTTTACTTGCAAGATGCAACATTACTTGATTATTGAAGAAGCCTCTCCATTCCATAAGATGTGTCTTTCTTACGGGGAGACCGTAGCATAATTAGTCAGCAACAGTAAACATCAAATTTACTCACTGTTCATGTTGCAAAACGATTGTTCAATCTCAGCTCGCAAACAAATTAAATTTATATTGAGTTCTGTTCTACTCGGAATCCAGACACTTGTATTTCTGGCAGGGCTGAATGAGCAAACATATTGGAAATATTATTTAGTAGCTGTTTCTAAAACCGTCAGAAAGTTTATCCAGCTTTTATGACAGTCCGTCTGGCTGGCAGACTACATATATAAAACAATCTCATTGATATCACCAATTGAACTTACGGGCTTAAAATGCAAACATCTGCTCTTTATCAGGTCAACAAAACATTTGTTTTTGTTCTTTGAGAAAGACCCAGTGAGAGCGTAGTTGTGCGAATCCTCTCAGCATCGAGAGGATCCAAACAAAATTAAGACTAAGTTTTTGTCCCTAGTAATGTTCACACTTGTTTGATTTTGTCGGTTGCAAGTGCAGTGATTAGCAATACCACCAAATGGCACAAATGTTATCTTATTCATTGATCAATTATTTTTCGAATTTAGTCTCCCTCAGTGAAGCATGCTGTCAAAGATATTGGTTATATGGCAATTTCTATTGAGTAATTAACCAGACGTTTTTTGAGGTATTCATATTGAAAGTAGAATTGCAAATTATTGATAATTTCCAACGCAGAGATTACATTTGACGCAAACTGCAAAAGATCTGGTTGTTCAATCAGTAGCGCCACTGAAGTACATAATTATGTTTCCTAAGATAAAGGGGTTCGTGCCTCGTGTAATTCTTATTCTCAATTTCAGATCTGCATGCTTCCTTCCTTTGGATAAATATATAGAGGTGAAGACAGCAGCAGGCTAAGCTTGCAAAATTGATTTTATACAAGGATAGAAGTTACTGCAGTCTTGTTATACGATTCCCTGGTAAAAATAATGGAATCTCAACTCTTCAAGGATTTTATCAAGATTTCTTATTTATAACAAATAAATAATTCACGTATACGACAAACTCTTTGCCAACAGCCTAACACGCTGTCTACGTGAAAGTGATCAAGATCAACTGTATGTAGTTACTTTAAAAGATGGATTACAGGAATAAGATGCTGAAATTATTTGATGCTTAGGAACTTTCATGGAATATTCTGCAAAAATCACGATAAGTACCTTATTTATTACCTGGGCCCTATGAATGCCTGAAATCTTTGAGGTATATATTTTATAACGGAAAATATAATTTTCTGTCAAGCTGGATCCAAAATAATCGGCATCGCGGAATAAAATTCAAATCGGATTGACCTCCAGCCCAAATGCTGGCTACGTCATTAAGTTGATTTATCTCCTCTGAAAGGAGCATTTCCTCTCATATATACGTAGGAA
>OY735198.1:16135316-16142816 GCA_963457665.1 Thysanoteuthis rhombus | reverse complement strand
TATATATATATATATATATCAAAGTTTTAACAAGTTCACTAATTATTCAGAAGTCATTTAAATATAATTTCAGCCTATATATTTGAGATACATTGATAGATCAGGTTTAATTTTATCAAATTCATCCTCTAGGTTATTATGCTGTGAAACTGGCGTTTTTTCATGATATATGTGATTGAATGTAACCAATGCAGTTTGCATGATTCACATATCTGTCAAAATCACGTGGTTTTGGCCATTGGGTCGATATAGAACTACTAATGGTCCATAGTGGACAGAAGTTTTTCAAAACATCTACGCTTGCAGGGTATTCTTTTTACCTGCTTATTTAATGCAAAGTGGAATTAGACGCTACAATATTGTTGTTGAGGACGATCAATAGATTTTGAGTATGGAAAGTGTTTCTTCATTGCTTTAAGAACACTTGTGATAATTTTATCCCTTTTTGAGATCAATAAAATTTATCCCTGATTATTCGAGTGTGACATTATCATCAGCAGCAGATGCAGTTCTCTTCTTCTATTCTCCCAGACCTTGCTGGACCTTTAGACCCTGGCTGACGCAGTGCAACTATCTCTATAAATCTTTTACAGACATCACCTCACCTTATTTCCAGACGGTCAAAACCAGTTGACACCAGGACACAAATTCAGAAAATACTTGCTCCACGACGCCAATGATAGAGAATTGATGAAGATCCTGGGGAATTTCTTCGTCCAACGACGGACAATTAAAAACAAATGATGCAGTGGAATAAAATAACGTAACTGAATTGGATGAAACCAGGCATATAAACAAAACATGGCCCAAGGGGTGTCGTAGGCTATGGAGATTTAGGGACAGGTCTGTGGACAATAAAATTTCTCATATAGTAGCTAATTGTCCCAAATACAAATAATCAAAAAAATTTTGCGGGGTTATCACATATCTCGAATATACATTTTTGGACGTTCTGTGCAGATTTACTTCCTATATATTTGGACTATTTGACAAATTCAATTCAGGAACTGCCCACCTGGTTGTAGGGTATCACGTTGGGGATTTGAACATAGTTTTTAAAGGTTATGCACATTTACTCTCCTTGAATTATAGCTCATTAGTCTGAAAGCATGGGTTTCTTCGGTTTTTAAGTTCAACTTGTTGTCGTTGTACTTGTTGCGTGTACAGGCTGATAAAAAAAAACTTCCTGGCTGATCTGGATCAAACTTAATCAACTCACATTATCATTGAAGGATTTTATGTATGACTTTAAAGGGGCCTCTACTGCTATCTCCACTTCATCACACTTATTGTTCTTTTCATTCATCACTCTGAAATTATTCTGCCAATTCGAACCAAAAACTGCATGAAGATGAAATATGCAGGCATCTGAAAGGAAAAAGATTGCATTTATCCCCCCTGCATCGTATATATTTGTACTAAAGATCGATAGCAAATGAACTATTTGACTGATCTGAAACAAATTTAAAATGGATACCTTTAGAGAATCAAACGCACATGCAGACCATTAATCTACAGATGATGTTCAATAAACATGGGACTTCTTTCTGATATCAAATCAAGAGTTTTAAATGTGTTCCTATCCTGATTCACTTTCTTTTGCCTGGGTCACTGTTTCGTTTTTGTCTATCAATCTAAAGTATTCTACCAAAGGCTGTTATTATCGTTGGATAGAGTGGAAGCCATTCGGAGAAAATGAGCTTGGTGGACAAACATATAAACGGGTGATTATAACCAATATTGCATCTTCAAGTAGAATATATTGAACGTAATGGCAGTTACATTGGTCCACTTATATTGACTCAAGTGATATAAGTTTGCATAGGATTAGAAAATATAGGTCATATCTGTCTGTCTGTCTGTCTGTCTCTGTCTCTCTATCTGTCTGTCCGTCTGTCTCTCTATCTCTGTCTCTGTCGGTGTCTCTTTCTCTCTCTCTCTCTCTCTCTCTCTCTCTCTCTATATATATATATATATATATATATATATATATATATATATATATATATATATTTATTTATATGTGTATGTGTGTGTGTGTATGTGAGTGTGTGTGTAATTTGAAATATTATTCATATATATATAGAGAGAAATAGTGAGAGGGATCAATCGTATCCAATACATATGGTGGTTACTGGCTGGTTCCGTTCCAATTGACAACTTGTATCCTGAAAAAGTCATAAGATTGTTTTCTCAAAAGTCTATGTATATTGAATGACGTTAACGAATTTCCTGAATACGAAAATATTTGAATAAGTCCATATGTGAAGCAACTCATCTGCTATCTATGTAATGAGGACAGCGTTGGAAAAAAAAGGGGGAATGTTGGCTCACATTCCACTCAGTGAGATACACAAATATATAGTATGTTCATGTCTTTTCATTCACATTGATAGTTCTAATTTCACAGACATTATGCTTGTCCACTTGTCATCTTTCCCATCGATGCTTTCATGTACCGGATTTGATAGAATCAGTCGATTAAATGTATGTAACTTAGTGATGACTCTTCACCAAACGAACTGTCGCTCAGACAATGTTATCTCTCCTTCCCTTTTTTATTGCTGACGCAAGGGTTGAATCATTCTGTAACCTCCAGGTGTAAAATGTAGAAGACGTGAAGACTTTGAGTCTCCATTATCGGTCTTCCTCTCAATTGATATCGTTTTCCTATTTCATGCTACTGGACAGTAAAACTGGTGGGGAGGGAGAATGGCCAAATATGGAAAGAGTATTTCTTCACATTTGTACCTGGATTCAGTTGTAGAAGTGTCTTAACGGACAATTATTGGACATTTGGTTTCTAGGCTTCGAAGTAAGTTTTCCGGTTTTTTCTATCTTGGGTCGATAATGGCTTATAATGTTTGTGGCCCACATTTTTACTTCAAAGTTTTTCTTTAAAAAAATATTTTGCGAGTAGGACATTTATCGTGAGTTGATAACACATAAAATAAAACTCCTCTATGGTATCGCAAGAAAAATTGATTTGGGAGCAATATTCATAAGAACTATTCACCAATTGCGCTACCATGCACTTGACATGAAACTTAAAATAAGAGAGAACTTTGTTTTGAGAGAAGATTCTAGTCGCTATCAATAGAGCACATTTAATGCTAAATCTTATGTTGTGTGAAAAGGCTTATCTTTAGGGTGGAGGTAAAAAGTATCAGCTGATGTTAGTTTTGAAAATGGAAAATGTGATAGATGCAAATCAAACCTATGAAGAATTGTGTTAGTAAAGTATTCTAAATTGATTGTCCGTTAAGTACTCCACAACATTCGATATGATTACATTCTTTCGGTGACCTATCCCAAACTGATGAATCTCCTGGTACGTAGAAAGTCCTTGCCATGGGATTCTACCATGATATTTCAAGATAAACGTGCTTTATTGGAATAATCATCGGTTAAATGAACGCAGATTTAAATCATCACTTGTTTACAGTGCAATCATGATTCTAAATTCTATGATGTAGTATTCATGTTTAAAGTAATGACGTTTTTGGGGATATACTATGTTTTGCTAACAAACAAGTGGATATTAAAAATGAACATTTCTCTCCCTTACTTATCAAAAGGCAGTGACTGATTTTATTAGTTACTCAATAGAAATCAACATATGATCATTATGTTCTGCCAGCATTTTGTGTTTTGGATGATCAACACTACTCATCATTAATTCATAAAATAGACGGAAAAGTTGAAAAATGGACCTTGAATCTCATCTCTCAGATGGAAATATGCCACAACATATTTTGCTATCAAAATATTTCTCTTCCACCTCCCATTTGTTTCCATTTCTTTTATGCAGTGTAGGGGACAAAATATAATGACAGAAATCAGTTGCTTACCCATCTGTATTATGTGTATTTTCCTCATAATCATTCAAAATTTTCATTGGTTCATTTTGCTATTTACACCGATACATTTTGACAGCACTGTCTCCATTATGAACACAAAATCATAATCCATTTGAAAAACAATATTTAAACTATAAAAAATTTGCTGATGGAGTAATTTATTTTGATTTGTTTACTCATAATATTTATACTACCAATGATAATACTTCAACACCACGCATTGATCGAAGAATTTAAAGGTCTTCTGATAATTACAAACTGTATTAATTCAATCATCCAAGATTGTTATCTAACAAAAAGAAATTCTGAATGTCCTTACAGATTTCTGGGATCAAGTATGCACCAGGGACGGACATACTCATTTCACACAACGTATATTTTTCAATATAATCTTTCTTCTAATTCACTGTCATGCACATAGTCTGAAAAATCAGGCAATTGGGACTCTTATGAGATGAGCTACAAAAATCAGGGCGCTTTCAATTCTGAAAGTGTAAAACTTCTAAAGAAGACATTTTTCAAAAGGTATAAGAAACTCTTCGCACTCTTTGGATACACATCGAATAATCATTATCTAATCTCTCAGTATCCGTATCAGAATGCTTTTGTTTATCAAAATCTACTGTAAATCAATCAATGCAAATATCGTTCCATCAGTCAATCCTTTTACCTTTTTTCACTTTTCCCTTTTGGCCGAAAAATTTATTTATCTTAAGATACTAATCAGAAAACGTTCTCAATGGCGCATCCTAATCTAGGTTCTGGCCAAATTATATCAACAATGTAAATATTCAAGGTTTTTCCAATTTCTATCCTTGAACAGACGCTGCAACTTCAGCCAAGCAATTGCTCACACTCGATGTATCTTGATCAATGAGCCCATTTCAGAGCTGGAAATCAAAATCTTAATTGAAAAAAAACATGCCTTTGTCACCACTCATATGACAATTGCTCATGTTTAGAATAAACATAGATTGCAAATGGAAATTCGACTCAAAACTTATTTGAGTTGATGATTTTCAATAACTGTGAATGATTCATTTTTGATATAATGGATGTAATTGTTTATGTTTTCAGCCATTAAGTATCATCGGTGCAGCCTGTATGAGTGTTTAGAGCATACAGCAATTAAACCAGCCGGACTATGTTAGAAACTGAAGAGACCTATATTGAAACTTTTGGTGACAGTTGGTTGGTTGACAATTTGTAAATAGATGTTAATTTGACATGAACGCATTTCAACACATTATTCATGGTATTGCAGTGTAGTTAACTATTTTGCCTGTATTTGTGAATGCAAATGTGAATGAATGTTAGTGTTCCAAAGCGCATATATCTTTTTTTCTTGAGATGATTAGATCAACATAAGGCAACTGTTCGAATAAAAGAACACTGAAACATATTTGGGTTGTGCCAGATACTGTCCTTGTGCTTTAACAGCCGTTTACGCGTGTCCACCGAAGTATCAAAACTGTAATGTTCAACTTTCCATTCGTAAAGATCGACTGCTATTACAGAAAATGCACAAACCATTCATGATTAAGAAATAATGTTCATGCAATATCAATTTTTTATATAATGAATGATATCCCGTGTTGGATCTATTTACACAAATAAATCCAAACTTTTATTCAACGTAATGATTACAATGTATAGTGACAGAGCGAGGTCTTGGAGGTAAAAGTAAAACATCGACAACAGTTGTACTTAGTTATATTTGGACTCAGTTTACTTATGCAAGACACGCAGATATACATGTCTATGTTGGAGTCTCGATTAATGATTTCTGAAATTAGTAATTTGGGCTTATATGTAAAGTTTCAGCAAGTTTCAGCACTCGTGTGCTTTGAAATAAAAATTGAGAATAGAATGATGGTCAGGTATCAGATGTTACAGCAATTGTTACTAATAGACGATGTTCCATCATCATTAATTCCTTTATCAGCCAGACAGCTGGAAATACCCATCGATGGCTAGTGTGATTGCTTTAATATCATTCAACGTTAATATATCACTTGACTTGAGCAACTTAGATAGGATAAAAAATTAGAGAAGATGCAACTGCTGCAGGAGTAAAACTTGCTACTGACAGAGTAGTAGCTTTAACGTACATTGCACTTACCATTGAGCTTAACCACTGCCAATAATGCAAAGACTAAAACAACGGATCTTGCACCAAATTTTAATGTCGGTACCTTCAAAAGACCCATTTTATTTACTTGTTTATCATAATTGTCCAGGCTATGTAATTGACCTTGTAATGATAGTGTATCATTCTAAATAACAGTTTTCATACGAAATAACGCAATTCATGATCATTTCGTCGGAAAACATAACCATTCCCTAATATATATATATATATATATATATATATATATATATATATATATATATATATATATATATATATATATATATATGTATATTGATGCAAGAGTGGACATACAATAATTGAGTATCGTGAATACAGTTTGATCAGCCACTTGGCGAAAACAGAAGACAAAAGATGGAGGGAATTTGACAGTAAATGTTGAAAGTAAAGCCCACACATCGGAAAGTTTGCCAGATGAACATGGCGAAATTTACTGTAATTTCGGTTCCCATGAGAGGATATAGGAAAGCCATTTGTCAAGCAGTTGATCCATAATGTCTGATGCTGATGACTTCGATTACTTTTCCAACTATCCAGGAAGAGAGAGAAGGTTATCATTCACATTACCCACGGACATAAATTCTGACAGTTTGTCTAAAATACTACGGCAAAAGTTGAACTAATTTTTAAATGACCCCCAGTAATCTTTTTCATCCTACCTTATAGGAGTTCAAGAATAGTTTCAACTCAATAGCAAAACTAATATCAACTTCTATTTTACCAAGAAATTATCATATTGCCAGGAATTGGTATTCTGTGTACTTTTGCTAATCTTGAATGACCCCCGATGTTGACCTAAATTAACATATGCCATAAGTGAATGCCCACTGAGATATCCAAGTTATTTTATCTAAATTTTTTTCCTAAATAGCATCCTGAGATATCACCCATTTCAAATTATTTTTCTCGAAGATAATAATTACAGTAGAAAAAAAGTTATATGAATGTGTCCGTATGACTATCATCACCATGGAATTGGTGAAACCTTCAGCAGTGAAGGATAAGGACGTCCACATGGGATAACTGTCATGAAATTGAGAACGAAACCAATCACTCTCTCCCTCGATATTAGGATGATCACATATGGTTTAAATACCATGTTTTAGCTTCTTTTTCCACCTTTCTTTGAATAATGATGTTCAGGAAATGTATCTTAGAGAGCAGTTCCGTTGACTTTCCAGAGCGTAAATCTGCTTTTTTTTTTTTTAAATTCCCTCAAAAACCCACTGATCATAACATTTGTGGGACAAACTGATATATATTTTCAGAAATTAAGTGCACGAAGCCTGTGAAATATCTTTGTCCTAATCGGCTTTGCTGTTCTAAAATTCAGTATTTTTTGTACGTTGATATATGGTTATCCGTTTATTATGGATAAACACTCAATTGGATTTGATTCCTCGGGTTATGTTAACATTTTGAATTCTACATTTGTTTCTCAATTGTGAACAGAAACAATCTGCTAGCTTATAGAGTGTGAACGATAAC